>JANHGO010000063.1:32750061-32783345 GCA_024606505.1 Aquila spilogaster | reverse complement strand
TAATTTTCAATGGGCAAAGTAACTGAACTTGTGCATGAGGACTGCTGGACCCAGAAGGGAGTGTGACAATCCAACTGGGGCGGCGGCGAGGGGCTCCGGCACCTGAGGCGCGGCTGGGCGAGCGGCGCGGGAGGGAGCGGGGAGCGGGGCCCCGGGCGGCGGCAGCCGGGGGGGGTCCTCGTCTGGCGGGGCCGGGGCGCGGCGGGAGGGAGGGAAAGGTCCGCGCCGACCCGGTCGCACAAAGGCCGTGAGTAACGGGGGGTTCGTAGGAGCGACGGCCGCAGCCCAGGTGAAGGGGACGGGGAGGGACAGGAGCCTGCGGCGGGAACAAAGGAGCCGCCCTCGGTGTCTTCAGCGGGAGGTGGGAGAAAGAATGGGGGAAAAGGGGGGAAAGGGGAAGAAAGGGAGAAAAGGGGGGAAGAGGGAAAGAAAGAAAGAAAGGAAGAAAAAGGGAATGAAGGAATGGGAGGCGAGAAAGGAAGGAAGAAAGGAAAGAAAGAAAGAAAGAGAAAAGAGCAAGCAAACATCAATAGCTGAACATGCTGTAGATTTGCTCATTCTGCCGATTTTTGGTGCGATTGCATCCTAGGTTTTCATTCCCTATACACCTTTGGAAGGAGCTCACTATGACAGGGCAGAGTCTGAAGGCTTTATCTGAAGCAAATTTTGAAGACAATGAGATCAGCATCAACGTTGGAGGCTTTAAGAAAAAGATGAGATCCAACACATTATTAAGGTTCCCTGAGACCAGGCTGGGCAAACTGCTGAGCTGCCACTCAAAGGAGTCGATACTAGAGCTCTGCGACGACTATGATGACACCAAGAATGAATTTTATTTTGACAGGAACCCTGAGCTCTTTCCTTACGTGCTACATTTTTATAACACCGGCAAGCTCCATGTGATGGGTGAACTCTGCGTGTTTTCTTTCAGCCAGGAGATTGAATACTGGGGAATCAATGAATTCTTTATAGACTCCTGCTGCAGTTACAGCTACCATGGGAGGAAAATGGAGCCAGACCAAGAGAAATGGGAGGAGCAAAGTGACCAGGAAAGTACCACATCTTCTTTTGATGAGATTTTGGCATTCTACAACGATGCCTCTAAATTTGACAAACAGCCCTTTGGAAACATCAGGAGGCAGCTCTGGCTCGCTTTGGATAATCCTGGGTACTCAGTCTTAAGCCGAATCTTCAGTGTCCTTTCAATAGTGGTGGTGCTGGGCTCCATTGTGACCATGTGCCTGAACAGCCTCCCAGACTTTCAGATTGTTGACAGCAACGGGAACTCCGAGGAAGACCCTCGCTTTGAAATCGTGGAACATTTTGGTATTGCATGGTTCACTTTTGAACTGGTGGCGAGATTTGCAGTAGCTCCTGACTTTTTAAAATTTTTCAAGCATGCCCTGAATTTGATTGACCTAATGTCTATCCTTCCATTTTATATTACCTTAATTGTCAACTTGGTAGTGGAAAGTAGTCCGACTTTAGCAAATTTAGGCAGGGTTGCACAAGTCCTGAGACTCATGAGGATCTTTCGCATCTTAAAGCTTGCTAGACACTCCACAGGTCTCAGGTCTCTCGGAGCCACCCTGAAGTATAGCTACAGAGAGGTGGGGCTTCTTTTACTTTACCTCTCTGTTGGCATCTCCATTTTCTCAGTAGTGGCTTACACCATTGAGAAAGAAGAGAATGAGGGGTTAGCCACCATCCCTGCTTGTTGGTGGTGGGCTACCGTTAGCATGACCACAGTTGGCTACGGGGATGTTGTGCCAGGGAGCACTGCTGGCAAGTTGACAGCATCTGCATGCATCCTAGCTGGTATCCTAGTGGTAGTGCTTCCCATTACACTGATATTCAATAAATTCTCCCACTTTTACAGGCGTCAGAAGCAGTTAGAGAGTGCCATGAGAAGCTGTGATTTTGGTGATGGCATGAAAGAAGTTCCATCAGTCAACTTAAGGGACTACTACGCTTATAAAGTTAAATCCCTTATGGCCAGTCTTACCAATATGAGCAGGAGTACCCCCAGTGAGCTGAGCCTGAATGATTCACTGCATTAGTGTACAAGTTTGACAGCAGTTTGCATGAGAGCTATCAAGAGCTATGTTTATAAATGTTTTCCTATTTGTCGTCTTTTTTTCCTAGAGGATAGTGTTGCTGACACTGCACTAACTTTGCACTTGAGAAACTAAAGACATTTCTATTACAAGCTGACAGTTTGCACATTTTCATCCTGTTGCATAGGTACTAAATGCTGACTTTTCCATACAAGTGTTACCACTTCCATGACATTAGTGCTAGTGGTCTAGTGATGATCTGTTACTTTGTGCATTTCCTCATCTGAGCAGAGAAATGAACGTACCCAAGTGGAATAAAAATTCTCAGCTGTGACATGAGTAATGAAAAAAATCACCTATCACCTATACTGGTATCTGTACTAGTGTAGGACTTGCTATGCATTTTACAACAGTTTAAAACAATCACCTGTGAATCACTGACATGGGAACACTCTTCCCCGTCTTTCTGACTGGTAATTCTGATCATCACATGTCTGGAAACACCTCTGAGCTTCACATTTCAATGGAAGTTAGCTTACTCTTGAGCGCATGTGTTAAAAATTGGGTGTTCTTGTTCTGAAATGTTATGTATGGTAATATTTTTCAGAAGCTCCTAAGCGTAGACCTACCTCTGCTTCCAAGATTAGGTCAATATTGAGCCCTCTGAAGAAGCCCACCCCTCATTTTCAGGTAGCTACTTATTCAAAGACTACATTTCCACAAGGGACTCTAGGTATGGAGGCCCATGAAGACATCTCACGTTCCCATTTCCAGAAATGATCTGCACACAGCTCGGTTCCAGTGAAGCTGAAGATATGTTGTATTTGAGTCTGTCAAAATGGTTCTGAGATTAGACACACAAAAACGTGGGTTTTCAACAATTAGAAGCTCCAATGAAAAACTTGGATTTGTTTAATGAAGCGAAATATTCCCACATGAGCAGTACAGACAGCATTTTAGGAACTGACATTCATATACTGCAAAAAGACTAATTATAAAGATGCCATATGTGATGCTGAGATATAAAATCTAATTTTATCAGGAAAGCTTGAAAGCAGGTGTTGATGGCAGACAATTCCATTAAGCTTTCTGCCAAGGAAACTCTAAGGGAAAAAAAAACCTGTAAGTCAGATTTTCCCTCAGAAAGGAACTCACAACTTACAGCTAAGGAAAAGTATAAGGGCCTAAGAAAGGAACAGATAAAGAAAAAGAGCTTAATACTGCACTTACTGTGGGCAGATCCTCCTACCTGTTTCTGTGACGTAGTCATTTTAAATCCTTTCAAGGGCTGGCCTGTACTTTTTTTTAAAAAAAAAAAAAAGACATGAGAGAGCAGAGCATCTGGGTTTTCAAGAGTAATCATGAATCTGCATAAACTTATTTTTTGAGTGCTCAGTCTCTTCCCTTATGCAATTTTACAGAGATCAAACACTTGTAGCCAATAGGCAGAAGCCACTGCTTCCCTCGCTTTATACTTCTAGGAATCTGTGCTATAAAACAAACTACTGGCATTCAGTGGGCAGAACAGCATTTCTCTTCAGATCCTCCTGCTTTTCCATCCTATTTATTACATATAATGTTCCAATTAATTATTTTTAAAATTTTTTTATTTTACTTGTGAAGACTAGAGAGGTTCAGAAAATAAAGTCAAACTAGTTAGAAATTAAAATACCAAAGCTAAAATTGTCATGTTTGGAAGCCTGTGTTTGTATACCACAACAAGGAGTGGCCCGGCTGGCAGAATAAAGCAAATATGGTATGAATAGGTAATTCCCATTTTTTAGGCTATTAGAGGTCGCTGTCTGGTCTGGATCTTTTGATGTTGTTGCTGTATCAGCTCCACCTAAAACCAGAAAACTGAGCACCCAGGGTGAGATTCCTGTTTGCACAGTGATCTATCACAGAATACATAGTGTGAAATAACTCCCCCCCCCAACAATTCCTTTGAACACCCTCCCCTCACGTCAGTTAGTAGTTGATTTAGGCCATGAAGTGTGACGGAAATGGGACCTTTCTAACTTTACCAAATAAAACTCTTGGAGATTTCAACAAAGCCTGCACAAGTTACAAAGTCGATAGGCAAGACGTTGCTTGCTGTCCCTGAAAATCAGAGCCATATACAAGGCCCTGAAGGTAGACCTGGGTAACCTGAATTAAGTGTCCAAACCTGAAGCATTTTGCTAAGGTTTTCACTTCTGTTCAAGTTCTCTGCTCGGTCACAGGCATAAATTCAATAGTCTTGTCCCTGAGTCATATTGCATGTGTGCAAACTATCATACATGTACAAACACCCACCCAAAACACGGCACAGCACTAGGTTGCCTGTTGGATTGAAATACCATGAAAGAAATAAGGGCAGGAGGAGATGGGCTTGCGCAGCACATACGTACACTCTGGGAGGGTTACATGCTGCAAGGGCGGCAAACTCCCACCAGTGTCAAGGACGCTGCAAGTTCTCATTAGGTCTGTTGGCTGGGAGCCTTCAGAGACTCCAGCTCCAAGCAGTGGTTTTATCTCAGTTTCACAAGCAGTAGATTCACAGAGTTGAAAACCAATGACTTTCAGGGCAGTTATTTGAAGAGACCTGTAAACTTGCCAAAGAGTCACAAATTCCCTCAGCTGTTGCTAGTTTAGCATTGTAAAGGTTGGATCCAAACTTTGCAACACATCATTTCAATAACCTATAGCTTATCTTATGTTCTAGATTTATTATTATTCGTAGGGCTGATGCTCTGTCATTTCTGCAAATATTGAATGGAACATGTCCAAATTGCATTTTACTAAAGAAAATGAAATACCCCAAGGAATTATGACTTTTATTGTGCTGGTTGAAAGGAATTTTCATTATTTTGCTTTTTTATATAAGTGCTTTGGATCAAAGACACTGAATAAATAAAGTACTGAAATTTAATATGTTCTTATTATCATGACAATGACTTTACACAGTACACAGGAATTCCCTTCATAAACTTAACTAACTCCATGTTAAAAGTAGTCAGATTTTTGCTCCCCCCTCCTCTGGAAGAGCATTCCAGAGGTGCACTGCTCTCCAAGGCTTGTGCAACTTTTAGCATAGTTTTATTAATGGCTGCTTAATATCAGTTTTTTTCTCATGCCACCACTGTTCTTTAGCTTAAATATTTCATTTTCCTCTTAGTGTTTGCATGCATGGTGTATTTGTAGACAGCAACAATATGCCCTTACATGCTTATTTTCATAGGATTATACCTGCCAAGCTTCCTTTTAGTTTTCTTTTTGCAAGTCGTGTTCCCCTGACCATCCCAGGGGATGTAGCCTTTTTTTCTGCAGCACTTTTGCCTAGATTTAATCTGCTTGAGCCGGCATTGTACAGTATTGTATCACTTCGTACAGCAGTTTTAATATTTGCTTATGACTAACAGATTTTTTCACTGAGGATAACAATTGTTCCGATTTAAGTAATGTTGTTGTTTTAGCTCCCCCAAAACATCTAGGTAAGGAAGAATGAGGTGCACCCTTCCTGCCATTTTATGAAGTAACCTCTATTCTAGGGCTCAGTCCAGTAAGCATCGAGAATCCTCATCTCTCATTAAATAAAAGTTACAGAAAAATGTTTACACTTTGAAGGAAAAATTCAATCTCGCCAAAGCCTCAATGAGGAGAAGAGGTGGTGTACTTCTTGAGTAGTCAGTACTTTCACCAGACTTCTTCAATCACTGGTTTGTAAGAGCAGGGCATCTTCACTTCTATAAAACAGCGGGTCAGAAATGAAGGAGGAGAGGACTAATTGGCCGCTTTCTCCAGTGTTTGAAACTTGAAAATTGTTGTGGTCAGAAATCTGCTTACTCTGGATGTGCAGTTTAATGAAGAACATTGCAGTTGGCATGTACTCCTCCTGCCTTGTGACAGTCACCTTCCCGGCACCGGTGAAAACGCTGTTCCTACTCTCTTTCAGCTGAGAGCTTTGAATTGCTTAAATGAGGATTATGGCAATATTTCAAATGAGGCAACTTACTTTATTGCCAGGAATAAACTGTTAGAGAATCTTGATTTCTAGTACAAATCTAGGGTATTATGAGAGTTGGAGATGTCCTTGAGAAGCAATATGTTACATTATTTTCCTGAGATGTAAAATCTATATATAGATTGTGATTAAGCTTTTTATGTATGTTCAGATTTTGTATTATTGCCTGGTTTATTATTCACTTACTTTCTTCAGTTGCTAATTCTCTCTTTCCCTGCAGACTACTTTATCCATTTTGAAAGCAGACTGTTTTTTCCTCACATATTATACATAGCATGAGCTACTTCACATTGCAAACTTAAAAACAAAGAACTCTGCATTTAATTTTCCAACTTTAATACCTCCAGTATTTGTACCTTTTTGTACAGAACTTTATGAGACTGCAGGGAACTACTGTATCTGGTGCTCTTTGTACTGCGTTTCTTGTCCCAGTAGTGTATAACACACTCAAGAACTCAGCTTTGTGCCACAAAATGGAAATTAAATGCATAAAAAAGTATATTTCACCAGGGATTAAGAACTGATTTAAGTTTCAGGATATTCTGAGTATATATTATAATCAAAGACAAGCCTGGATGTCATTGTGAAGAAAGGTTTCTTTTAAACATATGCATCAGGCTAGATTTCTATTTTTAAAAATGCTCTTAATTGGTGGTTGTGGTGGGGAACCCACATTTTCCAGTTGAGCAAACAGTGCATGCTTCTTGTTCTCTACCTCACAGATTAGGGACTAAGCAACATACCAATAGCACTTGTAGGCGCTAAATCAACTTGACATGACCTTTCATCTTTTCCAAAACAACCCCCATCCTTAGAGGCCCCAGCTGTGCACACATAAGCAGCAGAAAGCCCCTGAAGTAACTGCTCTTGCCGTGCTAGTTATCCATTTCCTCTCACGATACTCCTGACTTTAATCTACCTTTGATGGTACTTTCAAACAACATTCACCCCACAGTCGCCACTCATATCCCTCAGTGAGGTGCTGTGCCAGAACTATTCTTTTCTCATCATGTTAGTCTTCCTTTTTTTTTTCAAATTTATGCACCTGGCTTCCCATTAAGTTACACCAGAAATTAATTTGATCTCCTGTAACTTATTTTCAAGTTGCCCACTACTTAGGCAGGGCTAGAAGAATATTCCCATCCAGTTTCTGAAGCATCTTTTACTGATTCTGCCTTTTTCCTTAAAAAAAAAAAAAAAAAAAAAGAGAGATATTATGCTTCTCACCTGAGAATAATTTACTGGGTTAACAATGCAACATGGGCAATGCATTATTCAAAGCAACAGCTTTCTGCTTTGTTGATTCAGAGACAGCCATAATGTCTCTGCCTTCAGAGCAATCCTTGAAGTTGTTAAGAAACGTCACCCTCATTAAGGATTGTCACTCTCTTCACCTTTCATATATAAAATTATGGGTTGTCAACTGGAGGAGGCAACCTCCAAACAGTCTAGAAAGTGTTTCCCAACATGACACTGCTGGCAAAGGTCTGACTCTGGTATTTATTTCTTCTGCTAGTATAGAGCATGGAGAATCGTCTCACAGGTGTTGAGACTCAGACTGACCTCCCACTGGACACTGCAGAAATTTGTTTGCCTGACATCGCCTCACCCTTTACACACAATCCTAAATCACATAAGTCCTCACTTGGATAAATGTATGCATCTGGCTATAGGAGACAGTGGCACAAATCCAACACTTCAGCTTCACAGAAGTGTAGAAGAAACATCAGCACTTCCCACTCTTTTTTTTCTTTCAGGGTACCAATGGGGTTTGGCTTCTCACTGACCCCTGTTCAGAAATAAACAGGGCTAAGTTTTTGGGGGATTGGACAAAGTCTGCTATAAATCTGCCAATTTCTTCTCTATATCTAAAGCACCCCAAGAGAGCTGCCCACTTTCAGATGCAGGTCCAACATCTGCTTGTTGTCACCACATGCGCAGGTGCTCTGTGTGCTGCACAAGTCTGTGTGGTTCTGAGCAGACTATTCCTCTGATGACACCGTTAACCTTCAAAGAAAACTTTTAATCACATTTGGGAGATGAGCGATACTCAAACATCATGGTTTGCTCACCAGCAGCCACTGCTCTGCCCATGTTAAGTCCTGCACTTCTTGCTTTACCCTCTCTGTTGGCCGTATCCTGACATGGCTATTGCTGCAGACCCCATGACGTATGATGATTGGGTGATGTGGTGGGGCCATAACACAGCAGAGTGAGTGGTTGGAGTTCCTGACTTAGGAATGTCAATCCCACCAACTTTCAGTGGAAACTGTCCTTTTAAATGACTATGCTATTTTTGAAATTCATATTCTGTCCCACTCTAGGAAATGTTCTGAATGTCGACACCCTAGCATAGCCCCTTTAATGACCAGCCATTTAATTATCAAGTAAATTCTAATTTATTTCCACTTTACCAGTGCCTAGGCACTCCAGATCATGTGCTAGCACCTCCGTAAGTCAGGTTTTCCAAGTATGGCAAAAGATAACACATCAAATATGTGGTTTACTTTTGGGAAAAACCCATTCTCTATGTTGTTTCTTTCTTTCTTCTTTCCATACCAAGGCAAAGCTTCCTACTCTCGCTGGTAGTATGATCCTTTTCTAACATTTTGATCCCTACCCTGAAAACCCAAAGGGAGAAGCCCTGGATGTATTTTTCTCCACTGAAGTGGCTCTCAGTGTTCCCTGTGGGAGCACGCTCTAAAGAAGACAGCTGAAACCTGCAAAGAGGCTGGTGCCGCTTGCAAGCACCTGCAGGAAGAGTGGGTCATCACCATCCAATTCCTACTTGCGCACGTCCCCCTCTTTTGCACGGTCAGCGGAGAGGCAAGGCAGGCCCCCACAACAGGAACATCTCAACCGGCCAAAGTCAGGATGCAGCTCCTTCTCGGGTCCTTTCATATTCAGTCTGGCAGGTGAGCTATCAGGTTTGACAGTTGGTTTTTGCATGGGACTTCTCAGCTGCCGTACTGGAAATGCTTTATAAATATAGAACAGTTTTGCTTATGCTTTTGGTGGCAGAAATGCACCGAGCCTTCCTTATACTTCTGTTAGCAAGGGCAGCCCCACTCCTGGCTCTCATGTTCCCCAAGCACAATAAACTGGAACCATACTGGAGCTCTCGTCAGTTCTACCAGGGCAGTGCTGGAGAGCGCAAAGGACACCTCTTCGCGTGAGCTGTTACACAGCACTGGCCCATCCACCAGCACACAAAAATACAAATCTGCTTCCGCACACTTGGCAGGAGCCTCAAAGCACTGAAACCGTTTAACATGCCAGGAGATGGGAGTCGTGTTGGGAACAGGAGGTGGCAGGTGTTTCTAGGTGCATTTGATTTTCTTAAGAATCCCTTTAGATTCAGAGAAAGGTCAGTTTAGACATACCAAGAATATAGAAGAAAAAGGCTTTGACAGACAGTTAATGTTTCCTGAAACAAGATATCTGACAGTTTTCCATCCTGAGAAAGCACAATTAAAAAAGCAAAATGCATCTCTCCATCCTGCTAGAGAGGGAGAGAAAAAAGCCATGGTGAATGAAAGATTAGTCTACTTGGGTTCTAGGTGTTTTAAATAAAACTTTAATCCTATACAGTCCAGAAAAGAAGAAAAATAAACCTGAAAGTAAAGCTGCAGCTGGAAGAGTGTTCAGATTCTTTCCTTGCAAAGTGCACAGGACAGCCACGTCTTGCATGGTTTCATTTAGAGATCTGGACCAAACATCAGAGACCAGCTTCCCAAAGTTTAGATTCCCAAATTTTTAAGCACAGCCAGGGGAGTTAGGCATACCCTCCCCTCACTCGGGTCAGCAACAGGGAACTCTGAACATGAGGTTGGCAGCCTCATGGTATTTTGGGAAAGTAAGGCCATGCACCTTCTGTTGCTTGCTGTGACGAGGGGACACAGCAGCTGCTTGGGTCTGCAGCACAGTGCCCATTGAGCCCTGAGCAGCCTCATTTCCATCAATCAGCACAGAAGCTGGAAGATGGCTCAGAAATGCAGCAGTGATCTCTTAATTATGACTGAATCGTCGTTCCTTGTTCTAGAGCAGAGAGCTGAACTGAAGTGTTCATCTGTCTACAAAATAAAGTATTAGCCAAACACTTTGCAAATAAGACTTCCTCCTACTTTAGTTGCAAGATAGGACCCGTCGTGCTTTTTGTGGAGGCAGTAACTGAAGATAAGTGCTATGAGATATATAAAAATTGTGTCAGTTGATGGGTTGAATAAATCAATGTTAACTACATTTAAAAGGCTTCAAACTTATACCCACTTTTTGGAATAAATTTGCATTAATTGTTGGGATGCAGGGGTACTGTATTGCTGGTCCTATGATCCTAGAAATCCTCAATTCCTTATTTATCCCAATAATTACATATCTGGGGGCTGTTTAAACATCTCGGTGTCAACAAAAGAGTTATAATTACACTAACTAGGAGAAATAGGTTTATCGAATGTAATACAAAACTATTGCCATTGATTTCAGTCACATTATGTTGTGGAATATAAATGGCCCCAAAAGCTAACATATTTCTATAAAAGCTGAGCAATCAGTGGTGGATGTGCTTCCTTAGCCGGACAGGTTGCTGAAAAACTACAACAGGTATATAGTCCATCAGCATTTTCTAGCACATATCCATAGTGGCTAAATGTATATATTAACATGAAAAGGAATTTCAGGGAGAAATACCGACAATATAATTTCAGAATTCAAGCCAGACTTTTCTAGGATGTCTTATTTTGCAGGATAATTCTCTTATTATTCCTTTTGAATGCACTTTTAAATACACTGGGAAGAAAACATAAACAACAAGGAAAAAACCGCTTGTAACAGTGTAATAAGATAATGGTCCCAAATCTAAAGTCAAGTCAATTTTAGAAATTACTTTTGGTTGGTTTAGAGTTTCTAACGGGATGAGAGAGACTCTTGGAATGAGTCAGAGCAATATTTCAGCTGGATTTATTGAAATACTGAACCAGTACTTACTGCATTAGACACTTCCTAACAGGAAAAACAAAACAAAAATTTTCCTGGATTTTAGGAGACTCAGAAAAAGTTATTTTATTAATTGTATTTCTAAGTACAGAGTTTGATTTGTTTTCGCACTTTTTAATACAAAACACTTTGAAAAATTCTAGTCTCCTTCCATAGTTTCAGCAGGGAAAATTGGTATACGACAAACAAATACAACTTATCTATAGACTGAAATAAGACCTGCATTTTAAAAAGAATCTCACACTTTTGGATATGGTTGCTAAGAAAAATGGTAACTCTACTTAATCCTTCTTCAAATAATCTCTGACTTCCATAATCTCTGGACTATGACACCTGTTTTCATATGTGATGAGAGATCAAAAGGACACCTCTTAACTGTTAAGCCTGTATACCCCATTGTACTGTAATAAAAATGAAGTATCAATTGATGCATCACACTAAAGGCTTAGTGTCAGATAAATCAAATCAAAAGCTTTCGGTCTCCCTCTTTGATGTATTGGCTGTGAGTTTTTCCTTGAGACTAACCACGCAGGCTTTGGAAGCCCAGGAGTGCAAAGCAGCAGAAAGATCTGAAGAGGGGAAAAAGTAGTGTTGTAACATCTGACGGCCACGGCCATCTTCTCATGCATCGGTCCTTTCAGTGGCACCAAGGGAATGAAAGGATGAACAGGAGGCAGCGGGGGTGTGTTTGTGTCTGTGCACACCTGCGTACAGAGAAAGAACAGTTATACTGGTCAGCTCCAAGTACTGTCCCTGAGGGGAGAAACAGGACTAGGAGGGCTATATTTCTCCCTGGGGGTCAGCTAGGGAGAGATACTGTGACATAAAATATCTGTCCTCAGAAGAAACATCCACAGGGAGAAGAGTCCAGGTCTTTAGTAAAGAACATATGGTTTAATTAATTTGACAGAGGAAAAATATATCCAGATACATTAGCATGTGGCCGTGTATATTTACAAATCTGATTTCTGAAGTTGTGACACCTAAAGAAAAAAAATTTTGAAGGTCACTAGGGTTTGCAGTGCACGAGTAAATTTTCCCCTATTGAGACAGACAGAAAACCAGCATTTGAGCCCAGAATCAGATTAGTTTAATTCCTTCCAATGCTTTCCTGCTGGCTGGCTCCAGGCAACTCCCTGCTTACTGCCCAATTTATCCCCATCTGGATTTTCTGTGGCCTTTTGAAAGGCCTGTTTGCACTGAACAGGTACCAGCACCAGGCAAGAACTCTGGCTGTGTGCCTACAGCACACGAAAATTTCCTGCTCCCACCATCACATCTAGCAAAGGTAAACCTAGTGCCTACACTAAGAACTTGGGAGGCCAAGGGATAGCACTACTGGACTAAGAAACGTCCTGGTGTAGGGCACGGAGCGATCATTAGATGATGCCATTACACAGACTCTTGCACTGCACTGAGATAATTTCCTAAGGGCCACTAAATAGTTCTTGTACATCAATATAAAAATGGACACAAGGAACTTTTTCCTTTCCAAGGGTTAAACGTGATTTTCAGATACCTTGGTGTGGGCATGCCTGCATCGGCATCAGGGGCTATGGCCATGCCGCACCCCTGCCATCAAGGCAAAGTTGCATCAAAAGCCATTTGCCACCGCAGCATCGCCTTGTCCCTGAAATAAGGAGCAGGCTCCGGCAAGGCTTCCTAGACCACACGCATTGGTTTGAGTGAGCGCAGTGCTACCCTGATGCTGATCAACAGCTTCCAGGTTCATGCTAAGTTTCTCAGTGGCGAAGCTGTACTCACTGCGTCACGTTGCTTCCTCACGCTTTGCAGGAGCCTCAGTGCCTCCACTACAGCAGGGGAGGGAGAGGAGGAGGAGGGGGACAGTGGTTCCCAGCAGAGCACAACACTTACACGACATCCTGAGTAGGTGCACAGCTCATTTGGCCCTCCACCTCCGTCCATGTCTGCCCAGGGTTAGAGCATGGAAAGTCTCTCCATGCAGAGACAAACACCATCGGCAGTCAAAACCCTCCATGACCCCAGAAAGGAGTGGGGGAGGAAAGGAGGAGAAAACACCACCCTTTCAGTGACTCTGATTGGTTTTTTCCCATGTTTATTTACTTGGCACTGTCGTGGTGTTTCCATTTATAAAATTTTAAAAAATTAAAACTTCTATCTTTAAAAGTGGCAACTGAATAAATAAAGCACAAACATAAAAGACAATAAACATGAATGGAAGAAAATCAGATGTGAAACAGTGATGTAGAACAATAAGTTACATAGATGACTACCTGATTCGCTTTTGTCAGCCAACACTTTTTTCCCCTAACATCCATAGTTAGTCTCATCAGCAACCTGGCCAGGTGCAAGTGCCATATGCTTTTTCTTTTCTCCCTGAAGAAATTTTTTTTTAATGATTTCTTTCTTCCTGTTTCTGTGACAAATATAGCTCTTCTTTAACCTAGAAGGCTCTCTAAGGCCTAGTGAAACTAAGCATGAATCTATCCTGAGGAATTTGTGAAGCAAACAATGGAAAAAAATACCTAGTATCTAGTCTGTCTGGGACTAACAAATATTCTGAATGAGAAAGATTTGGTTAGAATCTGAACATCCCATATTTTCAAATAAAGGGAAAACAGGACAGCCGAGACTTTATTTCAGTGATCTCTAAAGAAGAGAATAAAAGCTGTTGCTGACATTTGCATTTGTGCCCAATGTCCCAAGAACACTTGGCTCAGGGGATGCTCCTAAAAGTAATGCCCACATTCATCTTCCTGAGCAGGGGGAAGAGAAGCAGCAAAATATGGTGAATTTTCCAGTATTCTTTAAAAACCGTAACAAATTAAAACAAAACAAAAAACCAGGATAGGAGCACACCATGTAAGTCCCTTTCCATAATAAATACACTAAACAGAGAGAGAAATACATTTTGTGAAAAGTTATTTTAAAACAAACTTAACAGGGCAAGTCCCCAAGTGCAACTTAATGACTTCACACTGAACCATCAATGTAATTTTGCCTTTCCCCCAAAAGATTAAGCCATTACTTCATCTGGGACAACACAATGGTGAGAAACACCATGAGCTACCCAGGGCTTGTCTTCTCCAAGGTTTTCATTGGCAATAGTGGGCATAACACTGCCACACCACAGCCTAGTATAGAAATATCCCAAAGCCAATTTCCCAGCCAGCTATATGACATTACAGAACATCTATCATCGCCTTTGGAAGTACAGAAGGAAATGCCACAGTAAGCTGGAGCCCTTAATATTTATGAATGCAAAGAAATAAAGACTTCCTCACATCATAAGGTCTTTTTAATTAGTTTTATAGCCACGTATACACTTGAAAAGAAAATGTAACCCTCATCGTATCACATTGATAAAACAGCGTGCACACAAAGTGCTTTACAGAAGTTGTACAGTATACATTCTGCTTGGAAGCACCAGTGCCTATTAACAGTGACTAAGGCTATCTCATGTACTTGTGCACAGATTCACTCATCATGAGCCGTGTTTATATTTGGAAGTTCAACACACTGGACGGAGAAGCAGCCTGAGCCACTGTGCACTCTCACCTGAATATACCTAGGCAAATACAGGCAAGCTATTATTTACTGTAAATAAACAGTAAATAATTATAACATCCAATAATTGTCAGATATTAATTCAGATTAGCAGTAGAATCTTGTCACTTCAAACATACTGTGGTTCACTAAGGAGTTTTGTTCATGAGTCCCTTTTACTAAAGTGTCTTTGTGGGCAAATTCTTAAGAGAATAATTTTTTAAAAATCAGAAAAGAAATGGGCTATGGAATCAAATCTGAGACACTAAATGTATTCACTTTTTCTAGTTAAGCCTACCCATTACCTATTGTTCTTCTCATTACACCAGAAAATCAAAGGAACACCCAAAGCTGCTTATGTCCACTAGTACCTCCAAGTAAAGGATGTCTATGAAGACTTCCAATGTATTGGGGTGGTGCTCAGCTCTCTCGGGATGAGGCCTTTAGCAACCTTACATTGCAGAGAGAGGGGCTTCCACAAAGTATTGAGGATTTCTGTCCTTAGACTGGCCTGATACTCTTTTGTTGAGATCCTCAGACTTCTAGAGCTTGCAGCAATGTCTTGAGCTGGGAAAATCCTTTCCAGAGCTGACTTTGAGAGATGTGGTTTTCTGCACTCACCGCTGGGCTCACAGTATTATAGAAAGAAAATAAAACCATGAGAGATGACTATGGAAATGAACATTAATGGTTACTATTAACATAATTTAGCTTCAGTTAGAATGAACAAGACGACAATTATACATGAAAAATTAGCTTTTATTAAAAATGTGTAGTAATAAGTAATGACTTTTCAAAATGTTTTTTACTTACTAAACCTAAACATACAAAGTCAGAAGCAAACAAGAAATTGCTTTGTTAAAATCTTACTGAAGGTTAACTTGTCAGTAGTTCTATCAGATTTCCTGCAAGGCTTGCTTTTAAAATGTCTTATTTATTGTACTATCAGCTTTCCTTTACAGAGATGCTCATCCTCCAGTAGAGATGTGTAGTCATCAACATGGATGATTTGATTCATTTATATAAACAGAAGACAGAAAAATTGAGTTGTATCCATCTCTCAATATAAAAACTATTTCTATGTCACGCTTGCACATAATTTAGAGCCCAATACACTGGCTTCTGAAGACAAAGACAGCTCTTACACTGACTGCAGCGTGCACCATATCAGAAGGGCAACATTACTAATTTCATATTAATTGGTGCAAGTATTCTTTGGTCACAGACATCCTATATCTACCCAGTTTACAGCATTTCAGAAGCTATTTTCCACCCATTTTAAGTAGGTTCTTTACATTTTTATTTTATTCCATGGCTTTCAGATTTTTCTCTTGCCTGTATAATCATACCTGTGTGTATGCATGTGCACAAATTTATTTGCGTTTTTTCTAAACAGACAGATCAGGAGTGAAGAAAGGATGTCCTTTATCTTCTGATACCTTTCAGATGTCAGTCTGCAACAGCTCTAGTCTAAAAAGGCCTTTTACTGGAGTCCCTCAGGATAGGCAATTTGAATTTAGTACACTGCATTACTAAAGTTTTCAGAATACACAAAATATAAAAATTGTGATTTTTTTATTACATTGTCTATTACACTGTAAAGCCACATTATTAAAAATCAAGGTCTTATTTTTGGTGGGAAAAATTTAAGAGAGTAAGGGAAAAGCAAGCTGCTAATGATGCAAGCAAGAGTGTCTGGATAGTGACGCTTTGCTTAAAAGGCACACCAAGAAAAGGCAAGCTAGGTTCCTCTCCTGATGGCTTAAATCCATTTCATATTTTTTCTTATATATAGATATGCATATATATATGTGTATATACCTACACAAATATATGTACACACACACACACACACCTTTGAGTTTTTGAGAACAGAAAGTTGAAGAATTAGAAATTCATTTTAAATAAATAAGAACCATACTAACGGGGGCAGGTTGGTGCTGTTATTTTTTGCTTCATTCTGATTGTAATCTAATGACACAGTGATATGGTTACACCATTTTTTCCTTTACATCATTTCATTGTATAAATATGAGGCATAAGACTACCAGGTGCATTTTATCTTGCCTAAAGTAATTTTTATGGATCTTCTGTGGTTTTGGTTTTTCATAAGGGATGGTCATTACTTTAAGAAATAGAAAGAGAGTTGAGGGTAAGGATATTCTAACAATCACAATTAAAATTTATTTGACTCTAGGGTTTACATGTTAGAGTGTGGCATGCACGCAAACACACACACAGAATGACAATGACAACAATGGCTGTATACAGCTCAAACCCAAGTACTGGTCCCAGCATGGCTGTAGTATGCTGATCCTGTAAAAACTTTTGTTTTCCTTTTGCATAAGCTTTATGTTATAATGCACCATTTCCAAAATCTGCACTGTTCCACCTAAATGGTCCACGTATGATGACAGTAAATGTTAAGAGGTATGAGATGATTACTAACTTCGACAAAACATTTAACAGAAGATGCCCATACAGTAGTCACCATTAAAAGTTTAACAGCTGAAGGTTGAATGTAAAGATCTTTTCAGCTGTATTGTTTAAAGAAGTATGACTATCACAGTAAAGTTATTTACACAAAAGGCAATGATAGTAAAGATATCAATAGAGAACACAGTAGATTGTTTAGAAAGTGGATCACATTTTCTGCTAAGTCTGAAATATTTCTTGCAATGTTGTAAATTCTAACTACTAGATATCCCACAATATAAACCAGACAGAAGAACTTGTAAAAAGATATTAAGAGCTTGGTCCTGCATTTCTGATTCCCCCAAATCTACCACAGAAGACTGCAGGAATTTTGAATGTTTAGTGATTGCAGGACAAAACCCTCACAGGGCTGCAAAATGTTGCTGCTTTTCAGTACTTATTATATATAAGTATTCAATTTATTTTCTTTGGCTTTTAAATTACTATCCCTTTGTATCTATAATGTGAAACCAAACCAAACCCAAACCACTAATAACTCCCCTCTCCCATCAAAACAGTGATAAAAAACCTAAATGAACCAAAAGACATATCCAAGAAAGTGTAGCTGTTACTTCATTATAAAACTACGGTGCAAAATAGAGTTTTATACTGGTCAGAATTGCAATAGCAATTGGAAATTTACACTGAAGGAGTGACTGCAAGTATTGCTTCTCCTGAATAACAGAAAAATCAAAACTGATTAGGCACTTGTCTTCTTGTTTAATGAGACCATTCAGTGTGCGTAAAAATGACAGAAATACTCTCTAAAAGAATGCTCTGTAGTGTAACAACTGTATTGCTCAACTACAGCCACAGTCCCTGATTCAGGAGAGCAGAAAAACATGTGCCTATTACTTATTTTATGCTTAAATGCTACTGATATGGATGTGCTGGAAACATGTTCAAGTGCTGTCCTGAACGCTTACTGAAATTGGAGTTTTAAAACATAATACAGTGGTGAGCTTCTTTTCATTATACTACAATACCAACTTTATCTAATCTGGCTCTGCTCTCCACTATATTATCCTAATACTTCCTAATAAAAAAGAAAACTGGCATAAAATAAATAGGATAACCAGAGATTACATAATAAATATGCTACTAAGTGGGAGGAAAATATATTGTGACATAAGGCTCTGTAGTGTTGCACAATCAAGAAATCGTTCCAGGTACTCCAAAACACAAGTCCTAATGTACAACACCAAGTTACCACTATACACCTGAAAAAGATTGGGAAGTAAGAGATTAAACTTCTATTACATTAAACATTTGAAAATATAAACAAGTGGTAATGTGTTTCGTTGCCTTTGCAGAACACCATATGTATGTTCTTGCACTACTCCAATTGTCATTGCTTGTGAAGGAAAATTCAAATATTGGGTTTTTGAAAACTCTCATAATCGAATTCCTTCAGACTTACAAAGTTACCAGTGTCCACACTGACTCATAGTATTATCTCTGAAAGTAAAACACTCTCAGAAATTTTGTTGCCTCCGTTTTTTTGCATCCATCGCATCTAGGATAGGTTGCCTCTTTGCAGTGTATCTCTGACGAAGCTCTTCAATTTCTCTTTCCATCATAGGGTCCAAAGCCTTCAATCGCATCTGTAATTCTTCTAAACTCAGATTCTTTAACTGTAAAACAATCAACCACCAAAACAAAACAAAAACAAACAAACAAAAACAACAACAAAAAAACAAAACACAAAAAAAGATTAAAACCTGTTTACAACAAAAATGAAAACCACCACCTTTTATAATCCTTTAATTTACAGCTGCAGTGTTTTTACACACTTTGAGTGTATGTATACACATATATAATTGTTTATATAACCAAAAGCCTTTGTATTCTCCACAGTAAATAATTTAACAGCATATGAAAACACAAACACACACAGTACATTTAATTAAAAAAAAAAAAAAAATCACTTCGCAAACCTTGCAAATAGATTGTAAATAAATATAGGGCTGGAGTTTGACTCATTAGGCTGAAAAAAAGCATGCCACAGTATACACAATTATATTCATGTATATAAATCATATTGCTTAATCAAATACTTCTTACTGAAATTTAGTCTCTTATAGACGCCTGAAAAACAGACAGCTGCTGCAAGTAATAGTCTGACAGATATTTAGAGGTACTTTCTGATAAGAATGACAAGGCACTTGTCTTCTTCAACAGATTGCTGCCAGAACTAGTCAAAGCAAATCGCTAACAAGAGTGTTTAAATAATACATGAAATAATTTCCTGAATTCATGGGAGAGAGTTACCTTTGACCAAGCTCTTTTCTTTCTAAAAATATTTTCTCACAATGTTAAATAGTTCACTATATTTCATTCATTAAAAGCGACGGGTCATAAAAGAAGTAAATCGCTTCGCTGGCTTGCCGGCTGCTGCAAATAAAGGTTGGAGTCTTGTCAGGTACTAGGGCACATCGGGCACTACTGCCCCACCTGCTCTTGCAGGGCAGGATCTACATTTGAAATATGTTCCTTTGGTTGGCCTACATATTTTTTTCCTGATGAAGTCTAGTGCCTCTCTGCATTTCTCTTGTCAGAATTGCCTATGTGCCAACTACTCTTCACCGAGTGTGAAAAATATCAACAAATTTCAAATAGCACAAATAATTTCAACCAAAGAAAGGGATAATCTATATTTTGTTTGCAAATATTCTGACATTGCAAACAAGCACACCACCTAACTTGGGGTGGGGGAGGGGGGGAACAGTTTCTGAATCAACCTAATAATGAGTCAATACTTTGTTCATGAATCTAGGGCAGTCTTCCATCAACACAATCTGATCTGTTTTCCCTGAGGAATGAAATACTACTTTTGATCTTTATTTTTATCAGCATCTGAGGCATATAAATTAGCAACACATATTGCTACATACAATCCAAACCCCAGTGTTATGACTTCTACTAATAGACTACATTGTACATAGTAAAAAAATAACTGAAAGTCATAATAAAGAGGGAGGGCAGATCAGAAATTAATAGAAGAGCACATGGAAGAAGATGCGCATTTTCATGCAATGTCATTTTAACCATAAGATTCCTAATGAAGCTGAGAACTAAAGCCCAGATGTCAAAGTATCTTCCAGGACCAAAGATCCTTAGACCTGTATGAGCTTCAGAGACCTCAGATGTGCTCAGTAGCTCATCAGTAATGTCTGTCTCTCCCAAGGCAAATGACACCTTTCATTTCTTAGGAAGGAAAGAAAGACTTGCCTCTCAAATAATTAAATACCATCTAGTTTACTACATTTCTCCCATTTGATAAATGCAAGAAAGGATGGGGGAAAGGAATCATAATTCCTCAGTCGCCAAGGCTCTTGCAGAAAAACACCTTTCCATTTTCAGAGAAACAAAAGATTAAAAAAAGTCCATTCTCTTTCATTTGTAGCCAAGTAGTAAATGTAACTGGCACATTACAGACACTTTCCAGTGAAGATATTCTTTAGAGGAGTGAAGTGTCAGAGAGATTTGCAGTAAAATGAGAAGAGATGACAGTGCCGATTCCCCTCTGTAACTGATTCCAACGCAGCACAGATGAGAAGAGCAATAAAGCCATGTTTCTTATCATGTGTGAGAGAAGAAACATATTTGGGGCACCATGGACCAGCCATCGGGCTAAGGAAGGCACCGTGAATAATCTCGTGTGTGAGTGTTTTGTAAGAACTGCCAGTGATGAAGTCTCCTACCCGCCCTGGGCCAGCCTGCGCAGCCATTTATTCCCTCTCAGTCACCACTGTAGACATCAGGCTTAAACTGCAGAGAAAAGCTCCAGCTGATGCAATCACATAATTATTCTGCACTGAAAAACATTTTTTTATAAATTGTCAGAGGAGAATGTGATGGGTGAGTTTTTATTTAAATTTCAATCAAGAAACAGAGCCAGCAAACAGAATTAAATATTCTTTAAAGATCACAGACAGCTGGGTGGAAATTAAAATACAAAGAGAATGAATTTTTAAAACCAGAGAATAAGAATCGTTCAGAATGATCTCAGCCATGTCACCCAGGGGACCCAGGGAGCCACAGTACTCATCTGTATGAATGGCTGATGCTCAGGACATTCAAATGAAGTAAATGACAGAAAACAGGGATGTTAAGAAACTGAAAACAGAGTTATGATGGTCTCATCTATCTGACATCAGATGCTGGATTAGGCAGGAACAGTCAGAGAGCTCTATGTACTATAGAAAACCACTTAAGCACATCTAAAAGCCAGAGCTGGCTCTAGGATGTGCGTGCGTGTGTGTGTGTGTGTGTCCATGGACATATAAATTTCAAAATATTTTTTCTTGACTTCTGTCTGTGCTATAGATATTACCTTGTGAAGCCTGAGGCCTAAACGCTGAATGCCACAGCAAATATATCAAATGAGATGCACAGAAATAACTCAAGGTATTTAATTATTCCTATGTAATTTATTCCCCTGCATGATAGATATTTTGATTCAAATTCTTAAAGTGATAGAGCTCAGCACTCATTTACTTTCACTTGCAATCAGTTTGCAATTTAAACTGCCATAAATAATTTCCCATGTAGTTTGTTGTTGTAACTACTAGGGCTATCGATGTTAATAGGAAGGGAGAGGAGGGCATTCAGCTGTGCAAGCTACAGGAATTCAAAAGGATTTAAATTACATTTTGATAGCTTTTTAAAAGCTGTAAACCGTAGCAGTTCAGTAATCAGGATAGTATGTGTCTGACAACAATAGATAGTTCAATTTCTGCCACTCCAAACAACAGAATCAATCGTGTCCTTTTGGAGATCAAATATCCACCATCACACAACGGCCAGCAATTAGTGTCAAGATGGCCCACCGCCCAAGACAGAGGTCTTCAGTGAATGGAGTTTCTGGTAAAAGCATTTGCCTTCACTGGGACCCTTCATATCACCAGGTAATCACGTGGGTTTGGGAAAGCAACACTCCAAGTTCCACTTTACAATGCCTTGAATCTATCAGTTACATACAATAATATGTAATATTCAGAAAGTATGTGCATCTGTTTTACACATACATATAGTCTTTTAGAGTCGGTATGCATACTCAGTTTTCCAGTAGAAAAATTAGGTGTTTACAGGAAAAAAACCCCAAACAAACCTTTTCTCCTGAAAGGTATATTTGTTAACCTAATAACTAAAGAGAGTTACAATGTGTAAGGGAAGCAAGGAGAAAAAAACAAAACAAAACCATCTCCAGAGCCAGATATTATCGAATAATTTCATTTACAAGCTGACAGGTTTTTAAGACACTGTCGCACCTAAAGAAGCCCCACTGAAATTCTCTAGTCTGCCTTGCTAGAGCAAAGGAAATTGACTTTGCCTACAAAGAGACCAGCTAACAGTCATCCTTGTGGGGTGAGCTGCATCCCAGTGCTGCAAGCTGAGCTCTTGCCTCTGCCTTCTCTTCGCCCTGATGCAGGGGGAAATCCTGGTGGAAGAAAGGTACCCGTGCAGAAACAAGCTCCATCAACCCAAGCTTCCAGTGGCAAAGATCCTTTCAGCAGCACCAACTTGAGCTGGAACAACCAGCACAGAATCAAAGCATAATTAACCTTTTAAATGAACTATAATTTTCAGTTATAATCTTTGGAAAAGGCAACCCAGCCAGACACTTAGGAGATCAGTCAGTCTGGAAACCTGGTGTACCTTATCTTGAACCTTTAGCAAATGGGACACCAATCATTTACCTCCTCCTGGCTTATTTTTCAACTTATTCGTAACAAGGTTAGAGACTTTTCCAGGAAAGACTACATGTAGAAGTAAAAAAGCAGCAGAACAGATTAAGAATCATTAGCAAGCTCTTCTTAATGTGACCATCTTCATTAAGCTGGGATACAGTAAAAATCCAAAAGTTGGGGCAGCTCCAGACACGAAGTGATCCAGTTGTGATCAGAGCACAGGTCAGAGCTACAAGTGCTCCAGAGATAGCTGCACTACCCTTGTGTGAAGCTGGCAGGAACCACTGCTAATCAGTCTGGGGTTTTAAGAAGCCGTAATCAAGTTTTGTAGCTGAAGAAAAAATAATCCAGTGTTATCATGCAAGGTTGGTCAAATACAACGCCGTTTAGCATTTCATTGGAAGAATATTTCCTATGCAGAAAACATTCTTACTCTGGTCAGTACTGGTTTCAGGTTGATTGCTTTTTTTACATGTCTTCAAACAGTGACACACAAGGAATTCTTTCCTCACATACTGATGCAGTCATCTCCCAGAACCCAACTTCAGCAAGGGAAGTGCAACAAGTTTTACTTTTTTAGTCTTTCAGTCTAACTTCTTGCACCCCAGATGGACCAGCTTCATTTGGATCAGTATTTTCAGCAAACCAAAGGATAATTACTTGCAGTCAATACTACTTCCGCCAGCAGGAGGACCCACACTGTACCTTACATGTTTTGTTCACAACCCTAGTCAAGTCATACCGATGAAAATTCAGACCAAAATGGGCACTTGGAAAGTATAGATGCGTTTCTGCCCACAGACCCGAGTTCTGTAGCAATAAGCTGAGAAGTAAGGAGATAAAGTACAACCAAAAATGGACTCTCAGAAGGCATCAAGTCAAAGGGTGCAATGCAAATCCCAACTACTGGCTTTCATCTGTGTCCAGCACAGGAGTCAGGACAAAGGACACGCATCTAAGATACTCACTGGTGCTTGTGGTCCATGGATTTAGGCGAAGGGGTCTGGAAAGGAGTCTGGAACTCATTAGTTGAACTTGGCCAGCACGTATCTGTAGCCATCCAAACTTTTCAGGGGGCAAAAGCCAAAGTTTTGGTGCATGTAGCACACTATAATCTTAATCCACCCTTGACAGCTAACAGAGGTAAATAAAAGCTCTAGGCCTGTGATGTTTTCAATATGATAAAATTAGATTTCATTAGTAATTCCATAATGCATGAGTTACTATTGCAAACCTCCAGTCTATCAAACTAAATTATGGAATACTGCCATTAAGCTGGTGCAACAAAAAACAAGCAAACGTATTTTCAGGGTTTAAACTGTTAAGAAAATAGATATTCAATCAAAAAATAATCTGTATCAAGTTTGTTGTGTTTACTTGACAAAACAAATTCTTCCTAGCAACTGCTTAAATGAATCTTACAGATGCAACATGCCTTATTAGAGGCCTTTGATTAAAAAAATATGGATTGTTAATACTGTATTCTGAGTCATCTAATTTCCCATCTGCTAGTAATTCCTACAATATGAACTATCAACAGAATAGCTAACAACAATAATTTTCTATGGCAATTGCAAAAGTGGGTTGCCTACAGCACTTTCTAAGATTTAACCAGTGCATGCCTTGGATTGTTTTGTGTTATTAGTGGCCTCAGGTAAGAGCAACTTTTTCTCTCCAGCTGTTCCCTTCCCGCTGCTGAGCAGAGTTTTCTTTTCTCTAATGGAATGAGCTCCACTGATGACTTCAAACTCTTTTTTACTAGTATAAAAAGTTAGACTTGAGTCAGGATCCAAAAGGTACAAGGTGGGCCTTTCTGATCAATTTTTCTCATCTATGAATTAACACCCAAAATCTGTGAATCTCACTTACACAGTAGTCGTCTCAGGCTTGTGTGCAAGGAAACACTCCATGGTTACTGTCGTTCAGCTGCTCCCATGCAGCAACAGGGGGAGAATTGCTTTATGTTTGCCTATACAGCAAATCATGCTGACCTTGTATACGCAGTGTCAGGCAATGAGCTGTCTCAGACACCCACTGGCCAAACATCAGAGCTCTGACGTGCTGCCATCCCCACCCCTGCTGTCACTACAGTGGGTATATAAGTCACAAGAAAACAAACTTGGACAGGGGATGGAGTGAGAGCATTTATTTCAGGATGTCTGAAGAGAAAGTCTCTTTGTTGCAAAACATAAACCATGGAGTTATATAAATATAAAAAGGACCTCATTTACTATCATTATTTTTGACAATCTATGAGAGAGAAGGACCGACAACCTAACTTTCAAAAGCCAAAGTTCATTCCACAGGACTGCAGTTATCTTAAACATTTTGGGGGGTAAAATAAGCACATAGCACTAAGAGAAAATTAAAGATGGACAACTTCATGTAATTTTAAAAAGTCTTTTTAGGGATAAAATTGTATATAAATGCCCCATGATTAATTATTATCTTCACTAGTAGAATTTTCTCTGCTCAGACATTAAAACTGTACATCATTTTAACAACACAAAGCTAAACCTTCATCACTACCATCAACATCTTTCAGCTCTAGAAGGCTTTTCTTAGCTTCATACAAAGTTACATTTCAATAGCAAACCACCAAGGGGAAAAAAGGGTTTTCTATAGCCTTAGTGCATACTATCATTTGCATACCTTTGTCAAATACTGCCCAGGGCCTTCCTTTGAGCATATTAAGTACCGCCCAAAATTAAAAAATCATGAGCTGGGTCCTTCACCTTCATTAAACTACCCTTAAAAATTAGATTCCTAAAATAAGAGGGTTTTAGGAGGAGGGACATGTCCTTTTAATTTCCCTTTTCATGAAGAAGCAGCTAGAATCTAAACATTTCTGCAATTAAAAAGGTCAAAAAGTTCAGGGGGCTGGGGGGGTGCGGAATCTAGTAGCCAAAAACTTTAATGAGCAATCCTGACTACAGGAACTGAAATTTAAAGAAAAGCAATCATCATGAAACACAGTGTAAAATTAGCAATAATGCTAACTCTTCCCTGTTGCAATTTTACCCAGTTCCTGACAAAATCAGTCAAGTAGTGTGTATTAATGCTTTATCCTATCCTAAGCAGTTCAAATATCGTTTACACTGGTTTTACCTACTATAGCAGCTGATGTTCATGTAGTTGCAAGGTATATAATCTTCACTAAAATAAATAAAATAACATAGAATCTGACCACAGGGAAACAAACTGCAAGCAATGTATCTCAAAAACCTGGCAGCTAGTAAACATCCATTAATAAGCACCTTTGAGATCAAATCTTTAGTATGATAGATAAGTTTAATAAATTTAGTTTTGAAAGTGTACAGAAGGAAAAAATCCTACCATTCCCTCTTTCTATGTCATTTACAGAGAGTGTATTGTTACATTACACACTTAGTTGAGGCTACTGAAGCATGACAGTTTAATTTGCTATCACTTTCTCTTTAGAATTGCATCATCCATCACAGACATTTTAAAAAATTACTTTTAGAGTATCACAGGCAAAAATTTGCAGTTTGAAATGCCTTAGAGAAGATCTTGGTGGTTTTTTACATACTGTGATTTTCTATACCAGGCATCTCAAGCTTAATGGTACAGTTAGCCCTGAAGAATACTATAAATGTTTACTGGAGCTCCCAACAGAGTAAATAATCTAAAGCTTAGGAAAAACACTCCATCTGGATACTCACCATGCTATTTAAACTTGATTGCAAATATACCCACACAGTGCTGATAGCAAAGCAGCTACCACACCTGATCTAAAAATATACAGGATTGTCCCCCCTACCCCCAGCCCTTTCTGCTTTTGGAGAAAAAAAAGCATGGGAAGAAAAAACAAATAAACAAAAAAAAAACCCAACACCTTTTCAAATATTACCAAGCAAAGATATAAACCTTTAAAATGAAAACAAATTCTTTCGCTAGAGCTCCTAGTGTACTAAGTAAGTAGTATCAAAAAGTCAGCATTTTATCTCTTAATCTGTAGCTCTCCAGGGCAAGTGCTTTTAGTTGTCCTTCATAATGAGCTCAGCTATCAGCAGGTACATTGCAGTTCACCCTTGCCCTTGAGTTCACCGTATCACATTTCAGCAAACTGCTGTTATTATTCAGCTATATAAACCCAAATGTTACCTTCATATTCAAAAGTTTTCTCAAGTTATCTCCTTGACATCTGATTCTTCCATGAGAGGATCATTTTTAAAATGTTCAGAAAATAATAGTATTACATTTTTGTAAAATTCTACCAATCTACATGTAAATGCAAGCTGTATTAAAAACAAAGATATATTTGGGATGAGAGCCATTTTAAAAAATAAAACCATTCAGTTAAGACCCCCAAACATCCTAAAGATAAAATAAAAAATGAAAGATGTTCCCAGTTTTGCTAAAATATTTTGTAAACACAAATCTATATTGAAAAGTAAAGTTAAAGACATAAGTAACATGAAATAGAAGTCCTGAGATTAAAAAGAAAGCTGTATTAAAATCTACAAATTCATTAAATACTTAATGATACCATTTAAAGATCTTTTTCTTCAATAGTTCCATTTAAGATTATTTTAGAAATAGAAAGAAAAATGGAAACTCATTGAATAACGAGTTATGAGACAACAAGATACGCACATGCACAGAGATAATGTTGAAGTTAAAACCAGACCCAGAAAAGCATTTAACCTGAAGAGCAATGGAAGAGGCTAGAAGAATTTTAAACCTTAAACTTCAAACCTTAGTCTCCTAGTAAGGGACAATACAAGTGAATCTCTAGTTTCTTAGAAGTACAAAATGTTGATACTCAAAACTAAAAAATTAGCAAATCTAAATTTTCCTAACAGGAAAAGTCTGCTGCAGGAGAGACAGCCCCCCCAACCAAAGATGCACATACAAATTTATATCTTATTTGCTGGGCAACCTTGACTTAGTTATATTCTTTATAAGGAAGAAAACTCAGTTCAGTTTAAAACTGCCAATTCAGAAAGGATCTAGGAAAATAGCACATCAACTTTAATAAATGGAAAAATGATAGACATACTGTTTGCTAGCTTTTATTTCATGCAGAAAGTATTGTGGTAGACACATACAAGAGAGGATGGGTTTCAGCCACTTTTGGTACAAGATGGACAGGAAAAATCCTATAGTCCAGAAACTTAGGGCAATTTATAGGCAACAAATGCCATGTTTCTTAATCCCTGGGAGAAGGAAGAAAATACAGCAAAGATGGCAAAAAGACAGTAAAACTGAGACATCAGTTGAGAGCAGTCTGCAAAACATCAGAAAGAACAGAATCTGAATGCAGCAACTGAAAAAAGCCAGGGCTAAGCAGAGAAATTTAACTGAGCTAATAGTTGCAGCAGGGAGAAGAGATCCCTGCCTCAGGAAAAGCACACAGGTTAACGCCTTGGGAGAGGGATCAGGGAGAGGACGACACCCAAGCAAGCCTAAGCACCAACACACAGCATGTGGTCACTGCACATAGAGACCTGCAGCGATCTGGGAGGGGAGAAGCAATCCCCCAGCCCGAGGCTACTGGCACCTTTGCTAGACAGCACCAAGTTTCATTTTCTGTACGACTTTAAAGATTTAACAGAAGCACTGCTGGCTTTTAAAGAATGCATCTCAGTCCATAGTTCCTCAAATTTTCTTTATTCCTTTCTCAATCATTTTTTGCAAACCTTTTTTCCCCTTACAGAACTGCTTGACTACCTATTTAGTTTGATGTGGTTCAGTTTTCCTAAGCACTGAAAGAACTCAGCTTGCTAAAAGATTTGGCCAATAGCAGTGGCACACCCCACAAAGTCCCCTGACGACAGAAAGGTACCATTCCACTCCTGCATCGCATTCAGCAGCTTACCAGCCACAGGGACTGGAGATTTCGTTTGCTTGTAACAGCTTTGATGTTATGAAAACTGATTAAAATTGTTTAGAAAAACTCTTTATTGTTCTCAAGGACTGAGCAGATTTTTTTAAAATCTCTTTACACCTTCAACAATAGTTTCTTAACTCTTCCTAATGCTGCCTTCTATTGAAGTCTTATCTACAAATCATACCAATCAGATACTGCAGAGTTTCAGCTGGTTCATTAAAGTGGATTTAGTTTTTCTTTTGTCAAAATGCACCAGCTCCACATTTGTGAAACACAACTTAAACAAACACTGACTATCAAATAACCTTTAACCAACCTGATGAAATCCACCTTACGATGGTCTAAATCTAGTAGACAGCTACCATCTTGCTTCTAATCCAGACTAAATTAGATCTAAAATAAGCGAACAAATACAGAAATGGATCATCTATCAAATAGCACCACTTAGCTAGCAGCTTTTAAATAATATACTGTATCTTTTCCTTTACAGACATGTAGTAGACTACTCTCACTACAAGTAATATACTAAGAAATATGCCAAAAGTAGGAAAATACAGAACAAGATAATCACTGATGATCATTCATGTCAAAACACATTAATCAAGAAGCCCGTGTACCAACATACAACTAAAAGCAATACTAAATTAAAAAACCAGACCACTCTCATCTTAATGAACAAGAAATCCAGGTTATCTCAACACTGAACAGTACACTTAACCACAATCCAATTCTATTCTCTAAAACACAATCCACCCTGTGAAAAGTGTGATGCCTACTCTGTATTAGTTTAGAAACTCTACTTATTCATTGAACAAGATTCAATGATTCAGTGGCATATTCACTCAGAGTCCAGAACTGCCAAAATCATTTGCCAAAGAAATGTTTTATTATCAAATATTTTGCCTATGACTCAAACATCAATGTGATCAAGCCAAAAATTAGCACAGTCCTTTCTTACCTTCACAGTATTATCTACTAGGAAGGTCTACAGCATTTGATCCATTTGCTTTGTCACAAGACTACAGAACAACACTAGCTTGTTTAATCAGGTTCTTCAGATGATAATCTGCAGATATAGTTATGATTTATTACTCAATGCAAACAGGTACTGTGCAAGCTTTTGTGCCAACAGTGTTCATTAATCCCAGTTCCAATTTATAGTGCTCACTATTCCAATTCTGCATCTCTGGAGTAAATTATGTCAATTATATAGCCCACAACTAGGGAATGGTACGAGCTCTGCAAACCCTTATGATGTGACCCAAGTCTCAGTAGAATCTTTCTGGCCTCTCTGCTGGTTTTTCAATTCATCTCTCAAGTGATTATCTAGGTTTCAATTATGTTTCAGTTTTCTAGACTTAAAATCCATAAAGAAAAGGAAAATAATGATATTATTGCATAGTATATCAACAATGAAAATGCTACACATAATGCACTTGAACATCTGTAATGTTCAAGTGTCTGTAACTTCAAATCTAAATCCCTCCCCAGAAAAACACTGTTGGGAATTTAATCTAGGTTTTAAAATTGATTTAGTATTCATGATTTGGAAACTGAAGTAGAACCAAGGACATCATCTGTATTATTTCCAACCCTAACTACCAGGGCAGGAAATAATGAGAGCTCCCATCAAGCTCCAACTCATGCCAAACAATCCATCCAGCACATTCCTAGACCATAGAAAAAGGATAAGGAAAGTGTGAGCCAGACAAATGCATTCCTCAAATGCAAGGTGTCAGTACTCAAACAAAATCTTTGCTCAATGCAGTCAACTGCTATACAGCTCACAGGCTCATATTTAAATAAAATTATGTGTTTCACAACTGCACTTTCAGAAATAATTAAAAGCCAAAGAAAATTTGATTTCAATCTACAGTGCCTTGTAAAAGCAGTTCAATTGCTTTGTCCATCTTCAGAGTAGTGCTTTTCAAAAGTAAAGACAAAAATATAAATGTTGAGGTTATTAAATGCTCCTGCAATTTATTTAGAATACATCACTGGGGTTTCTGCTTACACAACATCTATTCCTCGGTTTGAATGGTATCCTGCATTCAAAGACATAACACTGGAGAGAGACAAAGTACAAATTAATGGGACTAGTCACATACTAAGTGTCATTTTTCAGAGTTTGTATGAACAGAGAGAGTATGAACAACTCCCTCATCACCAACAAATCTGATGCATGTGCATGAGTACAAACAAATGCAGGGAAACATAGGTTTAGTGTCAAAAAGATTGCATATCTGTCCTGGACTTTCTATATTAAATAAGAATTTAGCAACACACACGGATTACTTCTTGATCCAGTTATTGCACATGTCTGGATGTGGGCATTAGGATTTAATGTTGAAGAAAAATGACTCTCAGAAAGACATATAAATATATAGCAAATGTTCTTGAATTGATGCTAACGAAATTCACCTTATGTGGCAGAAGAATGGAGGGGCGGCTGGAAATCATGAGTACCTTTATAACGTTTACATCCTGTCACAAGCAGAAAACAGCACTGTATCAAATAGTTTAAAACCTGGTATTAACATACGGCAACAAATCCTAAGAACCTCAGAAACATAATAAATTAAAGAGTCCCCAGCACTGGTGGTCTGTCCCCTTTCCACCCAAATGAAAGAGATGTATTTTCATTTGGAAACAGAAATGATTTTCCGGCTATATTCTACTGGTGACAGAGAAGTGGCTTTTGGCTTTAAGCCATCATCTTCTGAAAAGCTGTTACGGTTTTGAATACAAATTGCCTTGCTGAACTACCACGCATATTGAGCAGTGGACTGACTAGCCAATTCTTTTCTCCCAGAAGAAACAAACTGCCAGCTCAGGTTTGGACAGAGTAAAAATTACACCTCCTTTTTTACTGTTTTTGAGACTTACACCACTGCTGACACAGCTGGAGACCTTGCATTCTTACGGTCTGAAATGAGAGTGTAATCAAAGACTAGATGTCCCAGCATCCTATCATCAGAGAAGTTAAACTAACAATTTAAGAATGCTATGGACATGAAGAAGGCAATGTTTTGTTGGGTTTTTTGACAGCACTGAAAAAGTAAGGTTTTCATTATAATATTCCTACTTAACCTCACACACACACATATGTACACACAGTTGAAATTACAAATACTGTGTAAGTTATGAGATTTCACAATGCTGTAAAATCAAACAAAGAGAAAACAAAAAATAATTTATTTTAGCAAATTATTTTATTACAGTGAATGTCAGATTTACCAACGACTCTATTAAAAGGCACAATGAATGCACGTAATGACTTAAAAATATTTTAAAATCCCAACTATATGAAGAGGTATTTTAAAGAAGTAACATAATCATGTCGTATACGAAAAAAAAATGTGGACCTGATCCATCAGTTCATTTTTTAAAATAAGTAATTTTGATTGCTTCCATATTCATTAGTGATTCTGACTTTAAACACTCATTCACAGAGATATTAACTTCTCCAGTCCTCACCCATTTCAATCTTAAACCACATTCCTCTTTCCTCCATCAGTATCTCCTCTTGCTTTAAACACAATCTTAGAGAAATACCTCATTCTGTTGTTTTTGACATTAGTATGTCCAAATATCTTCCATTCTGGGAGTTTGTACTTACGTCATCTGATGTTCTGTATTGCACAGGGAACCCTAGTAATTACAAGCTAAATGCCTACTAACGTGGTTGATGATGATGTTGCTAGAATGCCAGTCACATTTACGAGATCCTGGCCATTAGAATAACAATAGGAAAGTAGTAGTTCAGTAATTCCACAATTTCTCCTACTTCCACAAATGTATTCTATTTATACTCTCCCAAGTAGCGTCACAGTGCATAACACCTTGCCTAGAAGAAGCAACATTGCAAAACTACAAGGCAATTTAACATAATCATATTAATTTGCTTAACTATGCTGACAGTATTTCACCTCTTGCTCAGCAATTTAACATCATGCAAAATTTTGAAAGCAATATCACTTGAAAATTGACAAATTTGCTATTTATTGTTGCTATAACAACCATACAAAATTGTGTAAGAAAATACCGAGCAATAAAGGATAAAACGCCATAGAAACAGATAAGAATAGAACAAGTTGTGTCAGCACTAGCCTTAAAGAAAATTTTAGGCACAAACAAGTTCATGTTTGAAAAGGTAGAGAAACAGAAAAGGACAGTTAAGGTGGGGAAATCAAAAAGGTAGTTACATGGCATACTACCAATATTCTCCAACAGAAACTACATGCAGATTAGTTGAAACCTCTCAGAAAACTCAAACACATTAGATAAAACATCAGAAGAGATTATGACAGAAACTTTTTTTTTTTAAAAATCTCTTGCTTATAACACCACTGCTGCAGTGTTGCACAATATGAATAGTTAAAAGCCCAATGTATTGGGTTTGTGTGGCAAGGTTTTGGTAACGGGGTGGCTACAGGGGTGGCTTCTGTGAGAAGCTGCCAGAATCTTCCCCTGTGTCTGACAGAGCCAATGCCAGCTGGCTCCAAGACAGACCCGCTGCTGGCCAAGGCTGAGCCCACCAGCTACAGTGGTAGTGCCTCTGGGATAACAGATTGAAGAAGGGGAAAAAAAACCCTACACAACAGCAACTGCAGCAGAAGAGAGGAGTGAGAACATGTGAGAGAAACAACCCTGCAGACCCCCAGGTCAGTGAAGAAGGAGGG
>JANHGO010000063.1:32689837-32749961 GCA_024606505.1 Aquila spilogaster | reverse complement strand
AGGAGATTGAGTACTGGGGGATCAATGAGTTCTTTATAGACTCATGCTGCAGCTACAGCTACCACGGGAGGAAAATGGAGCCAGACCAAGAGAAATGGGAGGAACAAAGTGACCAGGAAAGTACCACATCTTCTTTTGATGAGATCTTGGCATTCTACAACGATGCCTCTAAATTTGACAAACAACCCTTTGGAAACATCAGGAGGCAGCTCTGGCTTGCTTTGGATAACCCCGGCTACTCGGTCTTGAGCCGAATCTTCAGTGTGCTCTCCATCGTGGTGGTGCTGGGCTCCATCGTGACCATGTGCCTGAACAGCCTCTCAGATTTCCAGATCATTGACAGCAGCGGGACCCCCGAGGAAGACCCTCGCTTTGAAATCGTGGAGCACTTTGGTATTGCATGGTTCACTTTCGAACTGGTGGCGAGGTTCGCAGTAGCGCCTGACTTTTTAAAATTTTTCCAGCATGCCCTGAATTTGATTGACCTTATGTCTATCCTACCGTTTTATATTACCTTAATTGTCAACTTGGTGGTGGAAAGTAGTCCGACCTTGGCAAATTTAGGCAGGGTTGCACAAGTCCTGAGGCTCATGAGGATCTTTCGCATCTTAAAGCTTGCTAGGCACTCGACGGGTCTTAGGTCCCTCGGGGCCACCCTGAAGTACAGCTACAGAGAGGTAGGGCTCCTTTTACTCTACCTCTCTGTTGGCATCTCCATTTTCTCAGTAGTGGCCTACACCATTGAAAAAGAAGAGAACGAGGGGCTAGCCACCATCCCCGCTTGCTGGTGGTGGGCCACTGTTAGCATGACCACAGTGGGCTACGGGGACGTCGTGCCGGGGAGCACTGCTGGCAAGCTGACGGCATCTGCATGCATCCTAGCCGGCATCCTGGTGGTAGTGCTTCCCATTACACTGATCTTCAATAAATTCTCCCACTTTTATAGGCGGCAGAAGCAGTTAGAGAGTGCCATGAGGAGCTGTGATTTTGGTGATGGCATGAAAGAAGTTCCATCAGTCAACTTAAGGGACTACTACGCCTATAAAGTGAAATCCCTTATGGCTAGCCTTACCAATATGAGCAGGAGTACCCCCAGTGAGCTGAGCCTGAATGATTCACTGCATTAGTGTACAAGTCTGACAGCAGTTTGCATGAGAGCTATCAAGAGCTGTGTTTATAAATGTTTTCCTATTTGTCATCCTTCTTTTTTTTCCTAGAGGATAACGTTGCTGACACTGCACTAACTTTGCACTTGAGAAACTAAAGAAATTTATATTCCGAGTTGACAGTTTGCACATTCTCTTCCTGTTGCATAGGCACCGAATGCTGACTTTTCCATCCGAATGTTTCCGCTCCCCTGACATTAGTGCTAGCAGTGTAGTGGTGATTTGTTACTTTGTGCATTTCCTCATCCGAGCAGAGAAATGAACATACCCATGTGGAATAAAAATTCTCAGCTGTGAAACCAGTGATGAACAAAGCACCCATCACCTGTACCAGTTCCTGTAGCAGTTCAGGACCATCTCAAGACAGATGTAGGACTTCCGATGCGTTTTACAACTGTTTTTTAAAAAATCACCTGTGAATCACTGACGAGGGACTGCTCTTCCCCATCTTTCTGACTGGCAACTCCAATCGTCACGTGTCCGAAAACACCTCCAAGCTTCATATTTCAGTGGAAGTTGGCTTACTCTTTCTAAAAACTGGGTGCTCTTGTTTGGAAACGCTATGTCCAGTAATATTTTTTAGAAGTTCCTAAGCATAGGCCTACCTCTGTTTCCAAGACGAGGTCAGTTTCGAGCCCCCTAGAGAAGCCCAGCCCTCATTTCTGGTGGCTGTATATTCCCAGGTTGCATTGCCACAAGCAGCTCGAGGTATGGAGGCCATGGAGGCGTCTCAGGTTCCTGCTCTCAGAAGGGATGTGCACACAGCGTGGTTCCAGTGAAACTGGAGATGCTCTGCATTTCAGTCCATCCAAATGGTTCTGAGATTAGGCACACAAAGACGTGGGCTTTCAACGATGAGAAGCTCCAGTGGAAAATCTGGATTTGTTTAATGAAGAGAAATATTCCCACATGAACAGTGCAGGCAGCGTTTTAGGAACTGACATTCGTATACTGCAAAAAGACTAATTATAAAGATGCCATATGTGACGCTGAGATACAGAGTCTAATTTTATCAGGAAAGCTTGAAAGCAGGTGTTGATGGCAGCCAATTCCATTACGCTTTCTGCCAAGGAAACTCTAAGGGAAAAAAAAAAAAGCCCTGCAAGTCACATTTTCTTTCCCTCAGAAAGGAGCTCACAAGTTACAGCTGAGAAAGAGTGCAAGGGCCTAAGAAAAGAACAGATACAGAAAAAGAGCTTAATGCTGCATGCACTGTGGGCAGATCCTCCCACCGGTTCTGTGACGCAGCCGATGCAAACCCTCTCAAGGGCTGGCCTGTACTTTTCTTTAAAAAAAGAGAGAGAGAGCAGATCGTCTGGGTTCTCAGGAGTAATCATGAATCTGCATAAACTTATTGAGTGATCAGCCTTTTCCCTTATGTAACTGTTCCGAGATCAAACACTTGTAGCCAACAGGCAGATCCGACCGCTTCCTCTCCCAACACCTCTGGTGCTCTGTGCTGTAACAACCCGCTGGCACTGGCATTTCTTTCCAAATCGGTCGGCTTTTCCACCCCATTTACTACATATTGTGTAACAATTGATTATTTTTAACTCGTGAAGACAAGAGAGGTTCAGAAAATACATTCAAGCAGGTTGCATTTGAAACTGAAATACTGAAGCTAAAACAGCCTTGTTTGGAAGCCCGTGTTTGTGTACTGCAACAAGGAGCGGCACCTAAACTAAAGCAGCCAGATTGGCAGAATGAAGCAAATATGGTAAGGATATGTCCTGTTTCAGACTATCAAGGGTTGCCATCTGGGTCTTTTGATGGAGGTGTTGTATCAACTAGACCTAAAACCAGAAGGCTGAGCACCCAGGATCAGACTCCAGGGATCAACCAAAGAGTACTCAATGGGAAACAACTTACCCGCACACAAAATGTCCTTTGAACGCTGTTCCCTCAGATCAATAAGCAGTTGATTTAGGCCACGAACTGTGAGGGAAACAGGTCCTTCCCAGCCTTACCAAAACAAAACTCTGAGAGATTTCAGCACAGCATGCACAGGCTGTGAAGTCAGATGTTGCTCTCTATCTCCAAGCACCAAACAGCCATATACATGGCCCCAAAGGCTGACTAAGATGCTGAATTAGGCATCCAAACTTGAAACATTTTTCACTCCTGAGTTACCCGTGGGATTGAAATACCATGAGTGAAAGAAGAGAAAGAAGTGTAGCACATGAATATGCGCTCCAGCTGAGCTAAACACTGCAGGGGAGGCAGAATCTCCCACTGGTGCCAAGGCCAGTGCAGCTCCCATTAGGTCTGTGGGTTTGGGGCCTGCAGAGAAATCTCCCGAGTGGTGGTGTTTATCTCAGTTCCACAGTCAGCAGATTCACAGAGCTTAAAATCAGTGACTTCCAGGGCAGTTATTGGAAGAGACCTGTAAACTTGCCAAAGAGTCACAAATTCCCTCAGCTGTTATTAGTTTAGCGTTGCAAAGGTTGGATCCAAACTTTACAGCACATCATTTCAATAACCTATAGCTTATCTTATGTTTCAGATTTATTATTCATAGAGCTGATGCTCTGTCATTTCTGCGAGTACTGAATGGAATGTGTCCAAATTGCGTTTTACTAAAGAAAATGAAATACCCCAAGGAATTATGACTTTTATTGTACCGGTTGAAAGGAATTTTCGTTATTGCTTTTTTATATAAGTGCTTTGGATCAAAGACACTAAATAAATAAAGTACTGAAATTTAATATGTTCTTATTACCATGACAATGACTCTATGCAGTACACAGGAATTCCCTTCATAAACTTAACTAGATCCGTGTCAGAAGTAGCCAGCCCTTGCTCCCACTCCCCTGGAAGTGCATTCCAGAACCGTGCTGCTCTCCAAGGCTTGTTTAACTTTTAGCATAATTTTACTAACAGCTGCTTTATATGAGGTTTTTCTCATGCCAGGACTCTTCCTTTGTTTAAATAATTCCTTTTCCTCCTAGTGGTTGCATGCGTGGTGTATACACAGACAGCGATCATACGCCATTTCAGGCTTATTTTCAGGGGATGATACCTGCCAAGACTCTTTCAGTTTTCCTTTTTGCTCTGATCATCCTAGGGGATGTAGCCTTATTTTCTGCTTTACTTCTGCTTAGATTTAATCTGTTTGAGCTGGCACTGCACACCACTGTATCCTGAAAGAGATTGCTTTGTCCGGCAGTATTAATATTTGCTTAGACCATTGGAATTTTTCACTGAGGCAGATGGTAATTATTCCAATTTAAGTAATGTTGTCACCTTAACTCACCAAATATACCCATGTAAGGAAGAACGAGGGATATCCTTCCTGCCATTTTATGAAGTAACCTCTAAGCCAGGGCTCAGCCCCATAATCATAGGCTAATAGAACCATTAAGGTTGGGAAAGACCACTAAGATCATCTCGTCCAACCATCAGCCCATCACCACCATGCCCACTAACCATGTTCTCAAAGAGCTGAGAATTCTCATTTCTCGTTGAACAGACAGATGTTTATATTTTGAAGGGAAACTTCAATATCTCAGATGTGTTCACAGCTAGAAGAAATTACTTTTTGAGTAACCAATACTTGCTCCAGACATATAAAATCACCGGTCATCTTCATTTCTATAAATCTAAAGGTCAGAGTTCAGTAATAGAGGACTAATTGGCCACTTTCTCCAGTATCTGAAACTTGAAAATTGTTGCGGTCAGCAATCTGCTTCCTATGGACAGCGAAAAACATTGCACGTGGTATGGGCTCCTTCTGCCTTTTGATGGTCACCTTTCTGTTACCAGTGAAGATGCTGCTACTGCTCTCTTCAGGCTGAAAGCTCCAAAGTGCATAAATGAGGATTATGGTAATATTTCAAATTAGGAAACTTGCTTTAGGAATGAGCTATTACAGAATCTTGATTCCTAGTACAAATCTAGGCTAGTATGGAGATTCAGAAATGTCCTTGAGCAGCAGTAAGTTATATTATTTTCTTGAGATGTAAAATCTATATATAGGTTGTGATTAAGCTTTCTATATACGTTCAGAGTTTGTATTATCGCCTGGTTTATGATTCACATACTTTCATCACTTGCACATTCTCTCTTTCCCTGCAGACTATCGTACTCACTTATAAAGCAATGTTTTCTTCACATAATACAGCACAATCACCTTCACAATGCAAACTTCAGAGCAAAGAACTTTGCATTTAATTTTCCAAATTTATACTCCAGTATTTGTTCCTTTAGGTACAAGACTTTATGGGAGTGCAGAAAACTACAGTATCTGGTGCTCATTCTGCTGCATTTCTTGTCCACATAGTGTATTGCTCATTCAAGAACTCAGCTTTGTGCCACAATATGGAAATTAAATGCACAAAGAAAGTGCACTAACACAGGGGTTAAGAATAAATCTAAATTCCAGGGTACTGTGAGTATATACTATAACGCAGGAGAAGCCTGCACCTTCACGTGAAGGTAGGTTTCTTTTAAATGTATACATAAATACATCAGGCTAAATTTCTATTTTTATAAATGCTCTTAATTGGGGGGGTGGGGGAAGATGAAACACATTTTTCGGTTGAGCAAATAGCACAAGCTTCTCATTCTCTACCTCACCAATTAGGGACTAAGCAGCGCACCAATAGCCCTTGTAGGTACTAAATCAATTTGACATGACCTTTCATCTCTTCCCAACAGCCCCTATCCTGGTGGGCCCCAGCTGCACACACACGAGCAGCAGAAAGCCCCTGGAGTAACTGTTCTCGCTTTCCCACTTATCCATTTCCTTTCACAGTACTCCTGACTTTAATCTACCTTTGATGGTATTTTCAAACGATATTCAACTCGGTGTCACCACCCATATCCCTCAGTGAGGTGTTGAGCCCAAACTATTCTTTCCTCATCGTGTTCTTCTTTTTTTTCTTTTCTCCCAATTCATGCACCTGAGTTCCCTGTAAGTTACACCAGAAATTAACCGGACCTCTGTAACTTATATTCAAGCTTCCCACTATTTAGGCAGCGCTAGAGCAATATTCCCATCCAGTCCTGAAGCATCCCTCACATATTCTGCCTTCTTCCTTAGAAACAAACAAATAAACAAAAAACAACAAAAACCATGCTTTTCAGCTGGGAATAATTTACAGTCAGCCACAATGGGTCAGCCAGCATGGGCCTTCAGAGCAGTTGTGTTTGTTCCATCGCATCAAGGTTCGTTGATCCCTTCACTGCCCACATGCAAAGGTATGGGCCATCAGCTGGAAGAGGCAACCTCCAAGCAGCCTAGAAAATGTCTCCCACATAGCACGATATTGCTGGCATCTGTTTGGCATTCATTTCTCCAGCAGATGAAGAACCACCTTACAGCCTCTGGCTGACATCCCACTGGACACGGAGACATCCATCCGCCCCAGTACGCACGGCCCTAAACCTGAATGTCTTCAGTTTGGTGCATGCATGCATCTGGCTGGATGAGCAGGGGCATGCATCCAACCCTTCAGAGAAGCATAGAAGAAATATCAGCACCTCAGACTTTTATTCATTTCAAGGTACCAGTAGGGTTTGGCTTCTCACTGAACACCTCAGAAATAAACAGGGCCCATTTTTTCAGGGATTGGACAAAGTCTGCTATCAACCTGCTGGTTCCTTTTACACCACCCTTTCCAATGCCCAGCCCAGCACCTGCTTGGGGTCACCACAGGTAGAGGTGCTCTGCTCTTTCCTGGCTCTGTCATTGTCATCCCTTCTGAACCTTTTCACCCCCCTCTGGACATGCTTTCCTTCTCTCTCTCCTGGCAGGAACAGACAGCCCTAAATACAGAGTGGCGGCCCCTCAATATTTGAGGTAGAGTAAGCAAGTATTGGGAAATCAAAGCCACACAGATCCTGTAAACCTCTGTGGCTGCAGCGCTGCACACATTCAGTCCTGAGCAGCCCCATTTCTATGCATCAGTGCAGAAGCTGGAAGGCAGCTCAGAAGCACAAGAGTAATCTCTTCTTAAATACAACTTAATCATTGTTCCTTCTACTAGAGCAAAGAGCTGAACTAAACACTTTCGTTCAGCATCTGTCTACAAAATAAATTATTAGTCCAACGCTTTGCTAATAAGACTTCCTCCTACTTCTGCTGCAAGATAGATCCTAACTATTGTGCTTTTTGTGGAGGCAGTAACTGAAGATAAGTGCTGTGAGATGTATAAAAATTGTGTCAGTTGATGGGCTGAATAAATCAGTGTTAACCACATTTGAAAGGCTTCAAACTTATACCCACTTGTGGAATAAATTTGCATTAATGATTGGGATGTGGGTCTGCTGCATTGCTGGTCCTACCAGCACAGAAATTCTTGATTATTTATCCCAGTAATAACACCCTTGGTGCTACTTACACATCCGTGTCAACAGAACACAGCTGCACAGAGTAGGAGAAATGGGTTGAAGGAATCTAATCCATTCTTGCCACTGATTTCAGACACTTTCAATTGTGGGCTCTAAGTAACCCCAAAAGTGAATGGACTGAGCAATCAGTGGTGGATATGCCTCCTCGGTAGCTGAAAACAACACAGGAGGTGTATGGTCCCTCAGTCCTTTCTAGCACAGACCCACACTGGGCTACCAACACACTGCTGCTTGTACTGCAGTTTGACAGCAGGAGAGGTTCTTGCAATGAGTAAGAGCAGTACTTCAGAAGTGCAGCTGCTTTCAGTGAAATATAGCACCAGTACCTACTGCGTTACAGACCTCTGCTCACTTTGCAGAGGTAAATCAGATTTGCGTTATAATTACTTGTTTCTGCACTTTTTTACTACAAAAGGAACTTTAAAAATTCTAACCTTCTTCCACTGTTTCAGCAGGGAAAGGGTATATGACGAATAAGTGACCTATCTGAAAGAAGGCCTGCATTTTAAATAGAATCTCATGCTTTTGGATATGGTTGCTAAGAAAATTGGTAGCTCTACTTAATCCTTCTTCAAATAATCTCTGACCTACATAATCCCTGGACTATGACACCTGTTTTCATGTGCTGGGAGAGATCAAAAGGACACCTCTCGCTGTTTAGTCTGTATACCCGATTGTGCTGTGATAAAAATGAAATATCAATTGATGCATCACACTAAAGGCTTAGTGTCAGATAAATCAAATCAAAAGCTTTTGGTCTCCCTCTTTGATGTATTCGCGGTGTGTTTTTCCTTAACAGTAACCATGCTGGCTTTGCAAGCCCAGGAAAGTGGCAGAAAAATCTTAAGAGCGAGAAGCATTGTGCTGTGAATACCTGAGGGACACAGACACCTTCCCATGGTGGGAACAGAGGAATGAACAGGAAGCAGAGGGTGTGTGTTTGTGTGTTCATGCACACTCCTGTGTACAGAGAAAGGATTACACCAGTTACACCAGTCAGGCTCAAATACTGGGGAGAAACACGATTAGGAGGACTGTATTTCTCTCTGGGAGTGGGGCAGTGAGAGATTTTGTAATACAAGATCTTTCTCTATATAAGAAATATCTGCATAAGGCAAAGTCTGGCTCTTAAGTAAAGACCATACACCTTAATTAACTTGTAAAAGTAAAAGATGTATCCAGTCACATTAGCACGTGGTCATGCAACAAGTGAGAACTCTGGCTGTTTGCCCCTAGCACATGAAAACTTCTTACTCCTGTGTCAGGCCATGCTGTCAATGTATGCGTCAAGTCTTGCCAACAGAGCAACACTGCACCAAAAGCCATTTGCCACTGCAGCATGGCTTTGCCCATTTGATGATGAGCTGCCCTCCACGAGGCTTCCTTGATCACAGGCGTTGGTTTGAATATAGTGCTACCCTGATGCTGACCAACAGTTTCCAGATCCATGCCATGTCTCTCGGCGGCAAGGTGATACACTGCTTTGCGTTGCCTCCTTGCAGTTCTCAGAAGCCTCGATGCCTCTACAGCAGTGGACAGAGTGGAGTAGGGTGTGAGGAGGGGACAATGGTTCCTAGTGGGGCAAAACATTTATACAGTGTCCAAAGTAGGGGTACAACTCATTCAGCCCTCTTGCTAAAACCATCTGCATCCATACAGCACGAATGGTCTGTCCATGTCAAGACATCTATCATCTGCAGTAAAGGCCCTCCATGACCCAGAGAGGAGCAGCAGAATAAAGGAAGAGAGAAACATCCTTTCAGTGACTTCAGTTGTTTTCTTCCCAAGGTTTATTTACTTGGCATTGTTATGGTGTTTTCATTTATTTGTTTAAAACCACTATCTGTAAAAGCAGAAAGTGAGTAACATGAAGCATAGACATAAAAGACAGTAAGCATTAACAGAAGCAAGTCAGATGTGAAACACTGACGTAGAACAGTAAGCTACACAGATGCTTCTGTTAGCCAACATTTTATTTCTAACATTCATGCTTAGTCTCAGGAGCAGCATGGCCAGGGCAGCTGAGACTTTGCTTCAATTATCTCTCATCAATGACAAAAAGAATAAATGCTGTTGTTGGCATATGTGGCACAACATCTCAAGAATACTTAGCTCAAGGGAATGCTTTTTAGAGCAATGCCCACATTTGTCTTTCTGAGCAGGGAGGAGAAGCAAACCAGGAGGAACGAATGAGCATTCTTCAAATATTCTGACAAAGAAAAACGACAAAGGACGAGAGTACACCATGTAAACAGCAGTCCCTTCCCATAACGAATACACTGAACAGTGAAAAAAACAAAACATTTTGTGAATGAAACTTGTTCTAAACCTAATGGGGCAAGCCCCTAGGTACAACGTAATGACCTTACATGGAACTACTATGAATGCAATTTTGCCTTTCCCCCAAAGCAGTGCAACATTACATCACCTGGCACCAAACGGTGGCAGGAAACACCACCTGATACCCAAGACTTTTTTTCTGCAAGACCTTCATTGACAATAGTGGACATAATACTGTTGTACCACAGCCTGGTACAGAAAATTCCCTAAGCCAATTTTCCAGCTCGCTCTATGACATTAGAGAACATGTCCCTATGCCTTCAAAGTGCAGAAAGAAATGCCACGGTAAGATGGAGCTCTTAATATTCAGAAATCCAAAGAAACAAAGGCTTGCTTATGTTACAAAGTCTTTTAAAATAGTTTTATACCCATGAATACAATTAAAAAGAAAACGTAACCTTCAGCACATCACACTGATAAAACAATGTGCGCACAAAGTGCTTTACAGAATTTATGCAGAATACATTCCATTTAGAAGCACCAATGCATGTTAATGGTGACTAATGTTACTTCGTGGACTTGTGCATTGATTCACTTATCATCAGCCACTTTTATACTGAGAAGTTCATCACATGGACACAGAAGCAGCCTAAACCACTGCACCCTCTTCTCTGAAAATACCTGGGCAAATACAAGCAAGCTGTTATTTATTGGGGATAAATAGTTAATAATTATACTATCCACTAACTGTCTGATTCCGATTTTCAGTAGAATTCTGTCATTTCAAAGATACTGTAGCACTCAAAAGAGTTCTGTTCACGAGTCCCTTATACTAAAGTGTCTTTGTGGGCTAACTCTTAGAGAAGAATAATTTAGAAAAAAAATAGAAACAAAGGGGCTACGGAATCAAAACTAAGATATTAACTAGGGAAAGCTACTACATGTAAGACTATTTACCAATTATTTTTCTCATGACCCTAGAAAATCAAAGGGGCACCTACAGCTGCTGATGTGTGCTAGCACCTCCATGTAAAGGATTCTACAGTATCTCCAACACTCTGGGGTCTCTCAGGACCGCTAGCAAGCTTAGATTGCAGAGAGACTCGACAAACAATCCAGGATTTCTGTCCTTGGACTACTCTAAGACTTTTCTACTGAGATCCTCAGACTTCTAGAGTTTGCAGCAATGTCTGGAACTGGGAAAATCTTTTCCAGAGCTGATTTTGAGAGACGTGGTTTTCTGTGAGTATAACAGAAGTACATTGTGAGTTTTATAGAAAGGAAACAAAATTATGAGAGATAGCTATGTAAATGAGCATTATGGTTACTAGTGACGTTAGCTTTAGTTAGAATGAACAACAAGACAACATTATACATGAAAAATTCACTTTTATTACAAATGTTTAGTAAAAGGCAATTATTTTGCAAAACTATTTTTCTCTTTCTTCCTAAACCTCAGCAGACAAAATCAGAAGCAAATAAGAAACTGCTTGGTTAAAATCTTACTGAAGGTTACCTTGTCAGTAGTTCTATCAGATTTTCTGCAAATCTTGCTTTTAAATTGCCGTGTTTACTGTACTATGTGTTTTCCTTTACAAAGACGCTCATCCTGCAGTAGAGATGTGTAGCCATTAACACGGATGATTTGATTCATTTGTATAAACAGAAGAAAGGAAAAAGAAGTTGTAATCATCTCTTAATATAAAACCTATTTCTATGAATTATGCTTGCTTTAATTTAGAGCCTGGAACGCTAGCTTCTGAAACCAAAGTCAGGTTTCACACTGGCTGCAGTGCACACTGTCCCAGAAGGGCAACATGAATAATTTCATATCTATTGGTGGAAGAATTCTTTGGTCACAAACTGCTGATATCTACCCAGTTTACAGTGCTTCAAAAGCTATTTTTCCACCTCTATTAAGTGGCTTGCTTCATTTAACTTTTTTATTCCACGACTTTTAGATTTTCCTCCCGCATGTGTGTATGTTCATGCACTAGGTTTACGCAAATTGCTTCTTTTCAGACAGATCAGGAGTGAAGAGAGGATGTCCTTTATCTTCTGATACCTTTCAGATGTCAGACTGCAGCACCTCTAGTCTAAAGTGGCTTTTACTGGAGTCCCTCTGCGAGAGTTAATTCATATTTAGTGCACTATATTAAAAAGATTTCAGGATACATAAGATATGAAAATTCTGACCATTATATTACACTGTAAATTATACTGTAAAGACATTATTCAAAATCAAAGCCATTTCTTGGTGGGAAAAGTTTCAGAGAGTAAGGGAAAAGCAAGCTGCTAATGATGAAAGCAAGAGTGTCTGGACACTTTGCTTAGAAGGCACACCAAGAAAAGGCAAGTTACATTCCTCTCCTGATAGCTTAAGTGATCCTGTTCTATATTTCTGCTTATAGAAATGTATATATATATGTACACACACATGTGCATACAGACACACACACACACACACCAGAAATTTGAAGAATTAGAAATGAATTCTAAATAAGAACCAAACTAATGGGGGAGGTGTTCACTGCAGTTATTTTCTGCTGCATTACGATTATAATCTAATGATACAGTGATATGATTATACGCTTTTTTACTTTACATCATTTCATTGTATAAATGTGAGGCATAAGACTACAAGGTGCATTTATCTTACCTAAAGTAATTTTTATGGATCTTCTGTGTTCTTGCTTCTTCAGAAGGGATGGCCGTTATTTTAAGAAATATAAGAAGAGTTGAGGGTAAGGATGTTCTAACAGTCACAATTAAAATTTATTTGACTCTAGGGTTTACAGATTAGAGCGTGGCATGCACGCAAACATACACAGAATGACAATGACAACAACGGCTGTAATGCAGCTCAAAACCAAATTCTGGTCCCAGCACGGCTGTAATATGCTGATCTTGTAAAATCTTTGTTTTCCTTTTGCTTAAATTTTATGATATAATGCACAATTTCCAAAACCTGCACTGTTCCATTTAAATGGTCCACGCATGATGACAGTAAATGTTAAGAGGTATGAGATGATTACTAATTTCCAGAAAACATTCAACAGAAGATGCCCGTACAGTAGTCACCATAAAACTTAACAGCTGGAGGTTGAAAGTAAAGACCTTTTCAGTTGTATTGTTTGAAGAAGTATGACTATCACAGTAAAGTTAATTATAAAAAGGTAACAACTGTAAAGATTGCAGCAGAGAACTCAGCAGATTGTTCAGAAAGTGGATCACATTTTCGGCTAAGTCTGAAATAGGTTTTGCTATGTTGTAAATTCTACCTACTAGACATCACACAATATAAATCAGACAGAAGAAGCTGCATAAAGGTATTAAAAGCTTGGTCCTGCATTTCTGATTTCCCAAAATCTACCACAGAAGACAACAGGAATTTTGTATGTTTAGTGACTGCAGGACAGAACCCTCAGAGATCTGCAATACATTGCTTCATTTCGGTACTTACATTATATATAAGTATTCAATTGATATTCTTTGGCTTTTAAATTACTATCCCTTAATATCTATAACGTGAAACCAAACCAAACCCAAACCTCTAATAACTCCCCTCTTCCCTCAAAATAGTGCTAAAAAATTAAAGGAACTAAAAAACATATCCAGTATGTGTAAAGTGTAGCTGTTACTTCATTATAAAACTACGATATAACTACGGTGCAAAATAGGAAGGTGATACTGGTCAGAATTGCGATAGCAATTGGAAATTTACACTGCAGGAGTGACTGCAAGCGTTGCTTCTCCTGAATAACAGAAAAATCAAAACCAATTAGGCACTTATTTTCTTGTTTAATGAGAGATCATTCTGTGTGCGTAAAAATGATAGAAATATTCTCTAAAAGAATGCTCTCTAGTGTAACAATTGTATTGCTCAACTACAGCCAGAGTCCTTGATTCGGGAGAGCAGAAAAACACGTGCTTATTATTTACTGTATGCTTAAAATTCTGTTGATAGGAATGGAGTGAACACATGCTCAAGTGCTGTCCTGAACTGGGACATTTGCTGAAATTGGAGTTTTAAAAGGCAATACAGTGGTGAGCTTCTTTCCATTCTACTACAATGCTAACTTTATCTAATCTGGCTCTGCTCTCCACAGTATTATCCAATACTTTCTAATAATAAAAAAAGAAAACAGGCATAAAATAAATAGGATAATCAAAGATTACACAATAAATATGCTACCAAGTGGGAGGAAAAATATATTGCAACATAAGGCTCTGTAGTGTTGTACAATCAAGAAATAGTTCCAGGTGCTCTAAAACTCAACTCCTAATGTACAACACAAAGTTACCACGATACACCTGAAAAAAGAGTGGGAAGTAACAGATCAAACTTCTATTACATTTAACATTTGAAAATTTAACAAGTAGTAATGTGTTTCACTCCCTTTGCAGAACACCAGGTGTTCTTTCGCTGCTCCAATTGTCACTGCTTGTGAAGGAAAAATGAAAAGATTGGGTTTTTTAAAACTCTCATAATAAATTCCTTCAGACCTACAAAGTTACCACTGTCCACACTGATTCATAGCATTATCTCTGAAAGAAAAACAAACTCAGAAATTTTGTTGTCTCCTCTTCTTGGCATCCATCGCATCCAGGATAGGTTGCCTCTTTGCAGTGTACCTCTGACGAAGCTCTTCAATTTCTCGTTCCATCATAGGGTCCAAAGCCTTTAATCTCATCTGTAATTCTTCTAAACTTAGATTCTTCAACTGTAAAAAAAAGACAAAACAAGCACACAAAAAGACAGAAAAAGATTACAAACTATTTATAAGCCATATGAAAACCATCGCTTTCCATAACCCTTTAACTTACAGTTGCAGTGTTTTTACATACCTTGTGTATATATATATGTATATCACTGTTTGTAAAGCCAGAAACTCCACAGTAACAGCATATGAAAACATACACACATGCAGCACAGTTAATAAAAATAATAACAATTAAAAAATCCTTTTGAATACCTTGTAATTAGAATAAATATAGGCCTAGAATTAAACTCTTGGATGAAAAAAATGCATGCCATAGTATACAAGATTATATTCACACACATAAATTACACTGGTTAATAAATATTCTTTACTGATTTCAGTCTCTCACAGAAGCCTTAAAAAACAGACAAGTGCTGTAAGTAACAGTCTGATAGATATTTAGAGGTACCCTCTGATAAGAGTGACAAGACACCTGTACCGCTCAACAGACTGCTGCCAGAACTAGTCAAAGCATCTGCCAACAAGGTGCTTAATACACAAAATAATTTCCTGAATTGATGGGAGGGAATTACCTTTGACCATGCTCTTTTCTTTCTAAAAATGTTTTCCTGCAGTGTTAGAAGAGTTCATTACATTTCATTCATTAAGAGTGATGGGTCACACCAGAAGTATGCAAGCAAAGGCTGGGGTCCCGGCAGGCACCGGGGCACACCAGGCATCAATGCCCCACCTGCTACCTGCAGGGAGGATCCACTTTTGAAACCCCTTCCATTGGTTGCCCTGTGTAATTTTTTCCTGGGGAAGTCCAGTGCATTTCTTCATTTCTCTCTCCTGTTGGAATTGCCTGTGTGCCCATTACTTTCCACTGAGTGTGATAAACATCAACAGATTTCAAAGAGCACAAAGAATTGCATCCTAGGAAAGGGACATCTATACTGTGTTTGCAAACATGCTGGCATTGCAAACAAGCACACCACCTAACTCAGGAGAAAAAAAAAAAGAAAACGTTTTCTGAATCAACCTACTAATGAGTCAATGCTTAGTTTATGAATCTAGGGCAGTTTTCCATCAGCACCGTCTGATCTGCTTTCCCCGAGGAATGAAATACTACTTTTGATCTTTATTTTTATCAGCATCTGAGGCATATAAAGCCACATTAGCAACACATACTGCTACATGCAGTCCAAACCCCAGCACTATGATTTCTACCAATATACTACATTGTGCATAGTAAACAAATAAACGCACAACCAAGATGGAGTGAAGAGCAGAAATGCATACAAGAGCATATAGAAAAAGAAGCCTATTTTCATTCAATGTTGTTTTAATGGTAAGATTCCTATGAAGGTCAGAATTAAAAGCTGGCAGTCAAAATATCCCCCAGGACCAGGGACCTTCATAGCAGCGTCAGCTTCAGTAACTCCAGATGCACTCAGCAGCCCATCACCAATGTCTGTTTATGCTGAGGACAAATGGCACTTTTTGCATCTTAGGAAGGAAGAAGTTGCCTCCACCCAGTTTATGACATTTCCCCCATCTGACACATGTAAGAAAGGGTGAAGGAAAGGAATCATCATTCCTCAGTCACCAAGATTTTTGGAGAAAAACTTCTGTCAATATTTTTTTTAATCTTCTCCTTCTTCTTCAGCCAATTGGTAAATGTTACTGGCGTATTACAGACACTTTTCAGCGAAGATGTCCTCTAGATAAGCGAAGTTTCAGAGGGATTTGCAGTACTATCAGAAGATATAACAGTACTGATTCCCCTCTTTAGCTGGTTCCTAGCAGTGGAGATGAGAGAAGCAATAAAACCATTGTTTTTAGCACATCTGAGAAATGTGTTTGTGGCTCCAGGGACTAGCAAGTGGACCAAGACACGCATCATCAGTAATCACTGTGAGCATTTTGTGAGAAACGGCACTGATGAAGTCTTGTGTCTGTTCAGGGCCAGCCTGGGCAGCCATTTATTCCCTCTGAATCACAACTGCAGACATCAGGCTTAAACTGCACGTAACAGACTCAAGCTTGTGCGATCACATAACTGTTCTGCACCAAAAAAACGTTTTTTGAAAAAATAAATTGTCAGAGAATAATGTGATGGGTGAGATTTTATTTAAATTTCAGTCAAGAAACAGAGCCAGCAAATGGAATTAAATATTCTTTAAGGATCACAGACAGCTGGGCTGGAAATTAAAATATAAAGAGAATGAATTTTTAAATCCAGAAAATAAGAATCCTTCAGAATGATCTCAGTCATGTCACCCAGGGGACATGGGGAACTGCAGTGCTCATCTGTATGAATGGATGATGCTTGGGACACACAGAGGAAGCAAATAACAGAAAAAAGGGAAATTAAGAATTTGAAAACAGAGTTATGAATCTCATCCATCTGACATCAGATGCTAGATTAGACAGTAATGGTCAGAGAGCTCTATGTACTATAGTAAACCACTTAATCGCTTTGAAACGCTGCAGCTCATTCTAGGATGTGTTTCTGTGCACGCACACATACGTCTCCTCAGCAAATGTCAAAACGTTTGTTTCTTGACTTTTCTCTGTTCCACGGATATTTTTTCATGAGCCCTAAAGACTGCAAAAACCCAAGCACTGAATGCAACAGCAAATCTATTAAACGAGATGCACAGAAACAACTCAAACAGGAAATGTAGTTATTCCTATGCAACTTATTCCCGTGCATGATGAATATTTTGATTCAGTTTCTTCAAGTGATAGGGCTTGGCACTCTCATGCACTTCCATTTGCAAAGAGTTCACAATTTAAATTGCCACAGCTAATTTCCCATGTGGCTTGTTGAAATGAGGGCTACCAATACAAATGGGAATTTCTGTGCAAGCTATCAGAATTCAAGAAGGTTTTAAATGATACCATGATAACATTTTACAAGCTGCAAACATAGTGGTTCAGTAATCAAGCTATTATTTGTCTGACAATGACAGTTTAATCTCTGCCACTCCAAAAAAGAGAATCAATCGTGTCCTTTCTGAGCTCAAATGCTCACAATCAGATGACAATTAGTGTCAAGATGGTCCAGCCCCAAGACAGAAGTAGGCTTCAGTGAACGGAGCATCTGCAAGGCACATGGAGCACTCGCCTCCACTGATACTCTTCAGATACCAAAGCGTATCTATCTAATCCTGCAGCTGAACTGTAATTTCATTTACAGCCCTAGGAAAAGGCAAGACAACCATGCACTGCAACTCTCCTTAGGAAACAGAAGTGAGGAAACCTAGTATAACTCATCTCAAACTTTTACCAAATGGGATACCCATCGTTTGCCTCCTCCTGGCTCACTTTTCAACCTACTCATAACAGGGTTAGTGACTTCTCCAAAAAAGCAAAGCGCAGAAGTTAAAAACAGCAGAATTGTTAGCAAGATTTAGAATTGTTAGCAAGCTTTTTTTAATACAATCACCCTCATTATTGAGAACTTAAGCAGGGATACAGCAACAGTAAAGAGGCTGGGAGAGTTCCAGGCACATCTACAAGCTATGATCAAATCACAGATGAGAGCTACTGAATCTCCAGAGACAGGTACATTCCCTGGTGTGAAGGTGGCAGGAACCACAGCTAACCACTGTTATCTGGGTTTTTAAGAAGCAGTGATAAGCTTTGTAGCTGAAGAAAAAATAATCCAGTGCTATAATGCAAGATTGGTAGACTGCTACGCAGTTTACCATTTCATCACAAGAATATTTTCTACACAGAAAACATTCTTATTCTGGTCAATGCTGGCTTAAGGCTGTTACATCTTCAAACAGTGACATAGAAGGAATTCCTTCCTCCCATGCTTATGCAGTCATCTCACAGAAGTAAACCCCAGCAAGGGAAGTGCAACAGTTTTTACCTTTTTCAGTCTAACTGCGTGCATCTCAGATAGATCAGCTTCACTTGGATTGGTATGTTTGGCAAGCCAAAGATGAATTACGTCCAGTCAATACTCCTGCCTGCAGGAGGACCCACACCGTACCTTATATATTTTGTTTGCAACCCTGATCAGATCATACTGACAATGATTCAAGCCAGAACATGCAATGGGAAAATATATACGCATTCCTGTCTACAGACCAGAGATCTCTACTGATAAGCTGAGAAGGAAGAAAATAACACACAATCATAAGTGGACCCTCAAAGGTCATCAAGACAAGCAGTGCAATGTGAATCCTAACTACCTGTGTCCAGCACAGGAGTCAGGAGGAAGGAAATGTATCTGAGATACTTGGCGGTGCTTGCAGACCATGAATGGCAGTGAAGGGGTCTGGAAAAGAGTCTGGAACTCATTAGCTAGTCTTGGCCAGCACACATCTGCAGCCATCCAAACTTTTCAGGGGGTGAAATACAAAGTTTTGGTGGATGTAGTACACTACAGTCTTAATCCACCCTTGACAGCTAACAGAGGTAAATAAAAGCTCTAGGCCTGTGATGTTTTCAATATGATAAAATTAGATTTCATTAGTAATTCCATAATGCACGAATTACCATTGCAAACCTCCATTCTTTCAAACTAAATTACGGAATACTGCCATTAAGCTGGTGCAATGAAAACAACCAAATGCATTTTCGGGGTTTAAATTGTTAAGAAAATAGATATTCGATCAAAAAATAATCTGTATCAAGTTTGTTATGTTTACTTGAAAAAACAAATTCTTCCTAGCAACTGCTTAAACGAATCTTACAGATGCAACACGCCTTATTAGAGGCCTTTGATTAAAAAAATATGGATTGTTAATACTGTATTCTGAGTCATCTATTTTCCCATCTGCTAGTAATTCCTACAATATGAACTATCAACAGAATGGCTAACAACAACAATTTTCTATGGCAATTGCAAAAGTGGGTTGCCTATAGCACTTTCTAAGATTTAACCAGTGCATGCCTTGGATTGCTCCACGTTAGTGGCCTTGGGTAAAAGAAACTCTCTCCACTGTAGCTGTTCCTTTACTTTTGCTGAGCAGTTTTTTTCTCTCTTACTGAATGAGACCCACTGATGATTTAAAATCCTTTCTACTAGCATAACAAGTTAGACTTGAGTCAGGATCCCTGAGACAAAAGGTGGGCCTTCCTGACTAATTTTTCTGGTGTTGAAAGTTCATACCCAAACCCCAAAAAGCTCACTCATGTGAAGTTTTCTTAGCCTTGTATGCAAGGAAATATGCCACAGTTGCTGTTATCTGCTCAGCAGCAGCTCTCCTCTCCTTGCCGTACATGTCAGGCTGCACGTCAGAGCTCTGACCTGCTGTCATCCCTACCCCTGCTGTCACCAGAGGAGGCAAATCAGTCACAAGAAAACCAGCATGAACATAGAGTAGAGCAGAAGCAATTATTTCTCTATGTTAGGAAGCAAGTTTCCTTGTTGCAAAACACAGAATACGAGGCTGTACAAATATAAAAAAGATCTCATTTACTATTGCTGCTTTTGACAACTGATGGCAGAAAGGAAACAGGAATGTAAAATTTCAAAACCTAAACTTCATTCCATAGTGCTACCCCATACATTGGGAACGGTAAAATAAGCACATGGCACTGAGAGAAAATTAAACCAGGACAACTTCACTTGATTTTAAAAAGTCCTTTTAGGAATAAAATTTTATATAAATGTTCAATCATTAATTCCTGTCTTCACTACTCAAACCTTCTCTGTTCATACATTAAGACCGTATATTGTTTTAACAACACAAAGCTCAATTTCAGTTACTATCATCATTTGTCAGCTTTTAAGACTTCTCAGCTTCATACAGTATTGTATTTGAATAGCAAAACACCGAGAGGAAAAAAAAAGAGTTTTCTGTATCATTAAAGCATTCTATGATTCGCATACTACACAGGGCTTTCCCTCTTAGCACATCAAGTACTGCCAATCCTAAAATTCAAAAATTATGAGCTGGGTCCTTCATCTTTATTTACCATAAAAAATCAGATTCCTAAAACGATAGGTTTTTGGAGGAGAGAGGTGTCTTTCTACTTCTCTTTTTATTTCTGAGCCATGAGGAGGCAGCTAGAATTGAAGCGTTTCTGCAATTGTAAAGACTAAAATGATCAGAAAAAAAATATATAGTAGCTTAAAGCTTTAATGAGTTATACTGACTACAGGAATTGAAATCTAAGGAAAAGCACAAATCATCATGAAAAGTCGTGTAAAAATCAATGATATTACAACTCTCGCATACTGCAATTTTCCACAGTTCCTGACAACACCAGTTAAGGAGCATGTGTTTATGCTTGATCATATCGTAAGCACCTCAAATATAATTTACATTGCTTTTACTACTAAAGGATATAATGTTCATGCAGCTGTGGTATAATAATTTTCACTAAAAGGGATAAAACATAAAAAGCAACTGAACAGAGGTAAATAAACTTCAAGCCATGCACCCTAGAAAACTGGTAGCAAGAAAACGTCCATTGATAAATAACTGTGAGATCACTTTCTCAGTATCTGATAGATAATAAAAAATTAACTTCAGAAGTGTACAAAAGGAAGAAACTCCTATTATTCTATCTCTTTTTCCTTCTGTCACTTAGAGATTGTAATGTAACATCATAGACTTACAATTGAATCTGCTAAGGTACGACACTGTAATTTGCTTTTGTTCTCTCTTTAGAATTGCATCATCCATCACAGACATTTTTCAAAATGACTTTTAGAGTATCACAGGCAAAAACTTGCCATTTAAAATACCTCAGAGAAGACCACAGTGTTAAGTACTCTGATCTTCTTTATCAGGCATGTAAAGCTACAGTTAGCCATGAAATACAATGAATGTTTAACGGAGTTCCCAACAGAATAAGTAATCTACAGCTTAGGAAAAACCCTCCATCTGGGTATCCTTTGTGCTATTTAAACCGGGTTGCAAATACAACCACACAGCGAGGAGAGCAGAGCAGCTGCCACACCTGATCTAAAAGCATACAGGATCTCCCCTCAGCCCTTTCTGCTTATACATTAAAAAAAAAAAACCACACACACACACACAAAAAACATGAAAAAAGGTTTTTCAGATATAATCCACATAGATATACAGCTTTAAAACAAAAACAAATTATTCAACTGGAGTTTTTAGTGCACTAATTATGTAGTGTCTAAAAGTCTTTTATTCGTATTAACGTGTAGATCTCGAGGGTAAGTAGTTTTAATGGTCTTTCATAATTAGTTCTCTCATAAACAGCATGTTTAAGGTTCTAAGAACTATGTATCCCATTGCAGCAAATCGCAGTTCTCATTCACCTATATATATGCAAACATTACTCCAGATGTTTTTTTCAAGGTAAGGCACTGTCTCCTTGCCATTTGATTCCTCCATGAGAGGATTACTTACAAAATGCTCAGGAAACAAGATTTTTCCATCTTTTTAAAGTTCTACTGATCTATATGCAAGTACAAGCTGCATTAACTACTGACATAAGTGATTTAGGATCTTTTTCTCTCTCATAAATTAAACCAGGTAAGACATCCAAGCATAATAACGGTAAAATTAGGAAAAAATGAAAGATGTGCTTTTTCTGCTAAAATATTTGGTAAATGCAAACCTCTATTTGGAAGTAAAATTAAAAACATAAATAATATGAGATAGAAGTTTTGAAGTTAAAAAGAAAACAGTACTAAAGCATACAAGTTAATGCAATACATAATGAGTTATGTATAGCAAGTTTACATTAATAGTTCCGTTCAATACTATGTTTAAAAGAAAAACTGAAGTTCCATGAATAATCGGGATCTCTGTATGGCACACAAGATATACCCATGCAGAAGTTAACTGCAGACACAGAAAAGAGTTTAACCTGAAAAACTAGGAGCATTTTTAAATCTTAAAGCTCAGTATCCTAGTGAAAGACAATACACGTGAAACTGAAACTTCTTAGAAATACAGAATGTTCACAGCTCCAACTACAGCAAAAACAGATACAGCAAAACAAAATTTTCCGGACAGGAAAAAGTCTGTGAGAGGACAGCCTCTCCCCAGCAACAAATTCTTATTTTATCTGCTGAGGAACCTTGACTTCTATTCTTTACAAGGAAGAAAAATCAGTTCAGTTTCAAATAGCCTATTCAGAAAGGATCTAGGAAAATAACATATCATCTTCAATGCATGGAAGAATGATAGACACTCCATTAGTTTTCATTTCAAGCAGAAAGCATTCTAGCTTTCCACCACCTTGGGTACAAGATGGACAGGAAAAAAATCAATAGTCCAAAGACCAGAAAGGGCAGATGCTGAACACAGCAACTGGACAAAGCTGGGGCTAAGCAGAGAAATGTAACTGAGCTGCTAGTCACAATGGAGAAACGAGACCCCTACTGCACAAATGTTACACAGGTTAAGACCTGGGGATGGGACCAAGGGAGAAGACAGCCAGGCCTAGCTGAGGGAGCACCACCACAGCATGTGGCTGCTGCACAGGGACCTGCGGTGAGCGGGGAGCAAGGCTCAGTTCCAGCACCCCACCACGTAAGGACAGCCCTGATGTTAGGGAAAATGATCACAACAGCTCTGAAACTTTCTTACCATCTTCAAGAACTGAGAAGACTTGTCCAATATCTCTTTAGAACTTAAGAGATACTTTAATTCTCCCTAATGTCACTGTTTTATTGAAGTCTTATCTACAAATCAGCCCAACACTGAAGTTTCAGCGGCTTCACCAACATGGTCAGTTCTTCTTTTGATGAAATACACCAGCTCTTCATTTATGAAATTAAGTTTTAATTAAAGAACCACTGATGATCACACATTCTTTAGTCAACCTGAGGAAATACCCATTGCAAAGCTCTAAATGTAGTACAGCTTCTTCCTTCTAATCCAGACTAAATTAGATCTAAAATAAGTTAATGAATACAGAAAGTGATAACCTAACAAATAATACTACATAGCTTGCAGTTTTTAAATAATACACAATATCTTTTCCTGTAAAGACAGGTAGCATGCTACTCACACTACAAGTAACACACTAAGAAATATCCTGGAAATACAAAAACATAAAACAGGATAATAATTAAAACACATGAATTAAAAGGTCTGTGTACTAACAGCAACAGTAAATAATAAAAAAGCCACTTCCATCTGAATGAACAAGAAAAGCAGGCAACCTCAACACTGATTCTAATTCTTATCTCTAAAGGAGACTGTTCTACAAAACATAATACACCTTGCAAAAAGCATGATGCTTACTCCATGTAGAAACTCCATTTATTTATTAAACGAGATTCAATGACTCAGTGGCATATTCAATTACTGAGTCCAGAACTGCCAAAATAATTTGCAAGATAAATATTTTATTATCAAATATTTTGCCTATGACTCAAACATGCATGTGATTAAGCCAAAATCTAGCTTTCTTACCTGCACAGTATCATCACCTAGGACAGACTAAAGCATTCAGTCTATATACTTCAAGCATTAGTTTGGTTATTCACTTTTTTTAAATTATAATTTGCAGATACACTTGTAGTTTACTATTATGAAGGAAAAACATCAGACAGAGCTAACCTCAGTGCAAACAGGTACCATGGAAGCTTTTGTGACAACACTGTCAATCCCAGTTCCAGTTCTAGCATTCACTACTCCACTTTCACATTTCTAGAGTGAATTATGTCAACTACAGAGCCCACAGTTAGGGAATGGCCTGACCTCTGTAAACTCTCTACACATATGATGTGACCCCAGTTTCAGTAAGAATCCTTCTGGCTGGTTTTTCACTTCATCTTACTGATTGTTTACACTTTGATTATGTTCCACTTTTCCAGACTTAGTCAAGAAAAAAAAAATCACTGTACAGTAGCAGTAAAGAAAAAAAAATCATAAAATTCTATTCATTGTATGATGTACCAACAACAAAAAAAGCTGCACATACACACTTGATTTTGAGGTGGCAGTAACTTCAAATCTAAATCCTTATCCTGAAAAACCCCGTTGGGAGTCTAATCTAGGTTCTATAATTGATATAGCATTCATAATCTGGAAACAGAAGTAAAACCAAGGGCATTATCGACATTATTTCCAATTGTAAGAGCAGGAAATAATGAAGAATTCCTATCAAGCTCGAACTTGCACCGAACAATCTATCTACCTCATTCCTAGGCCACATAAAAAGCATAAGGAAAATGAGAGCCGGGCAAATGCATTCCTCCAATGCAAGGGGTCAGTACTCAAAATCTGTGCTCAATTCAGGCAGTTATTACACAGCTCATCTTTAAACAAAATTATGTTTCACAACTGCACATTCAGAAATAATTAAAAGCCAAATAAAATCTAATTTCAATTTACAGTGTCTTGTAAAAACAATTAAGATCATTTTCAGAGTAGGGCCTTTTCAAAGTAAAGACAAAATTATCAATGTTGAGGCTATTAAATGCTTTTGCAATTTATTTAAAATTCATCACTGAATTTTCTGCTTACAGCACACTTACTTCTCAGTTTGAATGGCACAGTGCATTCAAAGACATAAAACTGAACAGAGACACAGAACAAATTAATGGGTTTGATCATCTATTAAGTGTCATTGTTTAGAGTTTGTTAGAACAAAGAGCGTGAGAAATCCCTCTTCACCAACAGATCAAATGCACATGCATGAGCACAAATGCAAAGAAACATAGGGTTAGTGTCAAACAGACTACATATCTGTCCTAGACCTTCTGAGTTACATATGAATTTAGCAGCACACATGGATTGCTCCTTGATAGTTACTGCATGTATCAGGATACACTACAGGCAAAAAAAATCCTGCCCTCAGAAAAACATATGAATACGCACAATTTAAAAAAGCATCTATTTTTAAAACGTTAACATCCTTCACAAGTAGAAAACATCACCATATTGAGCAGTTTAAAAACTAGTGTTAATGTACAGCAACAAATCTTAATAAGAACTGTAGAAATTACAGTTGAAATTACATGTACCATATACTTTATAATAAATTCACAACACTGTAAAAAGAAAACCAAAGCCAAATCATTTTGGTAAATTACAGGTGAATGCCAAATTCACCAAAGGCCCTGTTAAAATGCAAAATGAATGCAAGTAGTGACTTCTAAATATTTTAAAATCTCAGATCAAGAGAGATTTTAAAGTAGCAACGTAACATACTGTATACAAAAACCTGAGAATCTGGTTCATCAGTTCATTTTTTTTTCTAAATATGTAATTTGATTATTGCATTTTCAAACATTTATAAAGATTCTTATTTCTAAAGATACTGGTTCCTTGCAGTCCCCAGCCATTTCCATCTCAAACCACTTTCCTCCACGAGCATCTTCTCTTGCTTTAAACAAAAGCTTCTGTTGTTTTTGACATTAATATATCCAAACATCAACCATCCTGGGAGCTTGTGCTTGTAGCATTATGATGGTCTATATCATGCAGGGAAACCTAGTTATGAACTAAACACCTATTAACCAGGTCATTATCCAGCTGCTTGTCAATTTAATATCATGCAATATTGTAAAAGTAGCAACGTCACTTGAAAACTGACATATTTGCTATTTATTGTTGCTATAACAACCACAGAAAACTGTATAAGAAAATACCAAGCAATAAAGGATGAAACACCATAGAAACAGACAAGAATAGAACAAGTTGTGTCAGCACTAGCCTTAAGGAAAATTTTACACACAAACAAGTTCATAGATAGAATTATAAAAAGCTGGAGAAACAGAAAAGGACAGTTAAGGTGGGGAAATAAAAAAGATAGTTATATGAAATACTAACAGTGTTCTCCAACAGAGATTACATGCAGATTACATGAAACCTCTATGAAAACTAAAAGGCATTAAATGAGAAATTTTGAGAAAACATCCAGCAGAGATAATGATACAGACTCATTTCAAATACATATTTTAAGCCTCTTGCCTATTATAATACTGCTGCAGTGTCACACTATATAAATAGTTAGAAGCCCTCAAAACCAGAACACAGTAATAGCTACACTGCTGCCAGTTCTACATAGCTTTCTAAAATTCCCTCCAGCAGAAGGAACTAACAATTGATTTAGGAAGTTACGAAGGAATTCAAATGTGGAGATCTATTTTCCTGTAGGTCAACCCACTACTGCACTGTATAATGAATGTAAACATGAAATGATATCATTTCATCTCTGCTCCTCACCTTTCCAACGACCTTTCAGAGAAAACATCCCGGAGCCCGAATTTTATTTGGCATGGAAGTCATACAGGCTGGATAATACGACATTCCTACCTACAAGCAGAACACCTTTAACGTATTAATTTCTCTGAAGGCAAAAATAAAAGTTAAATAGATATCTCTATACCAAAGCCAGTATCAACACAAGGGCCATTAAAAACCAAAGTTTTAGGTCCAGTAGAAGAAATAACACATTTACAGCTCTTTCTTTAATGAATTTACAAAGTCAAAATTGAACTTCTGCCTAGTAAATCTCCTTTTTGGATGTTATCCACTGACTTGTATTGAGAGCATAATCAAGACAAAAACACCTTCTCTTCACATCTCTCTTGTTTCACAGAGGGACAAAAAAGCAGATGGTATTAAAATGCAGCTCAAACCAAAGATGATAAATTTAGATTTGATTCAGCAGACACATGGAAACCATTACATAAAGAAGGGAATTCTTCCATAAAAAGTTAGTTCAGGTGAGATGCAACTGAACCACAGACAGGAATCTTAACAGAAAGAACAGTCCTGATTTGCTGAAACTAGAACAGTAGTAGAATTGGGGAGCAAACAGGAAAAAAAATAGAGCGAGGAAGCAGCTTCGTCTGACACTTCATCAGACCTAATGACAGGAGGTAGCCAAAAGGGTTGTTCCTGCTGTGTGAAACCCTCAGGCTCTTGCCTGCCTCCTTACATGGGATTCACCAACTCACAGCTGTGGGTGAGTGGGGAGGGAGGGAAGTGAGGATGCAGCAAGGGGAGGCTGATGTTTGCTGTGCGAGTCCAACCAGCTCACCTTGCTGGGCATCTGACTGCTCTGATTAGCACGGATCAAGTCACAGAACTAGATGGTGCCCTTTTCTGTCAGACCCCTCTCACTCTCTAACGCATCTACCATATGAGTGAGGGTACAGTGCCTCACATCTATCCCTACTTCCAAGCTCCAGTGGTGAAGTTCAACCCACTGGCAGGCCAGAGAGAACTCAGACCACAGCCCACATCTCAGCACAGACATAAGTCTGCAAACCTCTTCTCGGACACCAATTATTTTATTTAAGACACTTGTAGCAAATTAACTTTGAGATCTACAAATTTGCCGAATTTGGACAAAAAGGCTCTGAAGTTATCAACACAAACAGCACAATCACCTAAGTCTCATTTTGTCAGGAAACAGACCAGAAATAACACAAAGATAGATTGCAAAAGGTTTTTCTCTGAGCAGGGCAATTAAAAATCAGAAACATCAACGTGATTAAATGTTAACAGAGCATACATAGTAAAACTGAGTATCGCATTTTAGGTAAGTATAGGTTTGGGGGGCAATCACAAATACCTATGAAGGATGGTCACGCTTTCATGACAAAGTGAATAAAATTGATTTTATACACTACAACTACTGAAGAATCAATCGTATAATTTTTTTTTTCCCCAAAGTTCTGGCAACTGGATTGGTAGTTTCCTCATATTCAGTCTGCAAGTAATTCACATGCAGCAGGGGGGACCCTGCAGGAGGGGTGTGGGAATCAGAACCAAGGCTTTTTTCTCTTTCTGGTATTCACATCCCTTCAGAAGAAACACAGCGATGGTGTATTCTCACCACGTTTTAGGATTCACGTATTTGACAACGTACTTGACAACGGAGTAAGAAGACTGCCCTACCTACACCAAAAATGGCAGGGGATCTCAGAACCAATCAAGCTGTAAGTGAAAATCCAGTACAAGCAAGCAAAGCTTTTGTACCTATTACTTAGAGGGTAAACTTTTTGCTTACTTCAAAAATACATTTTTAAATGCTAGATACAAACAGTAAATGCCGCGGTATGATTATTAGACATCAGCAATGGGTTGTATAATGCATGCTTTTGGAAACAGTATTTTAAAATACCGTCTCACAAAACTATCGCATCAATTTCTTAAGTTCTTGTATATCTTGATAATACAAACTAAAACTATCACCAAAAAAAATGACAAGGGAATAAAGGCTTCTTTTATCCTCTATACACTTTTAATCTTCTCACATTACAAAAAGAAATGTAAATTATGCCTTAACAGTAGATGTAAATGGAATTCACTCAAGCACTACAGTTGCCCTGCAGATGCTATCCAACAATAAATTTTAAAGCGTATTCTAACTCATCACATGTATTTCTAAAAAGCTTTCGCACCTGTGAGAAGGCAAAAATACAGTCTTTATAGAAAAAGCTTAAGGTGTCACTGGCAGTCCACTGGCAGACTGTCCTTTGTGTTGCTGCAGTGTTATCACTGAAGTCCTGTTCTGCCTTGCTTTGATTTAACTGCTCGGGCAGCCTATGGCTTCATTTGGAAGCATTCAAAAGCTCTCAGAAAAGTGCTTAGGGACTTGGCATCACTTCTTCTCACTGCTGTGCAAAAGCACCACTTCATTTCTGCATTTTCATCAGAGCTATCAGAACAATCATGGACTCTGCTATTCATATACTGCTTTTAAATTTGTGATGGTTTTGTCAATCTTAACACTTCAACAAAACTTTTAATTAAAGTAGTTCAGGGAGAATATTGTCATTTCACTTTATGCCATTTATTTGGCTTGATTATTTAAAACAACGCAACTAATGTGAAGAAAAGCTTACATTACAATCACAATCTAATTAGGGAACATTTCACCAGAAAGTGAATGTTAAAAAATTCTCTGTCCTATTAATTAAAAGGCATTTGTGGACCTACTGAATACAGGAGAAAAAAATAAAAATAAAAAAATCTGCAGGTACTACAAAATAACCTACTGTAAAGCCTACTAAAACTTTCCAAATAGTGTATCTTAATCCTGAAGTAATTCCACTTTTCACAGGTAATGACTAAAGAACTTAGTACAGTTACTTTGCATTACGAAGCATGTCACACTGAGGTCAAAATGTGTCATTAAAATGCCATGCTAGGGCTATTCACAGCCTAAACTGGCAAACCCATGCCAGCAATGAGGATGAGGAGACTACTCATGGCCACCCAGAGCAGTATGTGGTCCAGGACCATGAGATAAGCCCCAGCAATACCTGAGCCATAATGCAGATGGCTTTTAACGGAGCAAGTCTGATGCACAATCAAATTGCATTTAGATTTCCTGCATCACATCATCATGACACATGTTAATTTAAAGGATTCAAATAATTTCAGGTGACTGCTTTGAAAATTTCAAAAGCAAACCAAGTCTGAAATGGTTACTGTCAATGACAAAGCCCTAACTGAGCATGTTTCAGTTTGACCTTTACATATACACACTTGGAAAGAAAATATAATTTCTTAACATAAGCCATCCACAGATAAAAGCTGAAAGCCCTTCTACACTCAGACATGAAGTCACTTAATATTTCTACACAAGAAGGAAGAAATAGAAAGGAATTCTTTGCAAGCAAAGACAGAAAGCTGTCTGTTAACAATTCCTGTGATTGTTCATCTAGATATGAACTTCTTTACACATCAGTGTCAGCATGAGGCTTTCTACTTGTAACATCTATAAAACTGACTACACGCCTCAAGGTATCATCACTAAGAAATTATGAACAAAACAAGAGCAGCAACAAAACATTTCATGAGAATTTACATAAAATTAACACCATGCTATCATCGTTAAATGTGATCTGCAAGTTAACAAATGACTTACCAACCTCCTGAGATGCATCCTGTAGATCTCCCTAAACTGATTTCAAGTCCTGCTTTATTTACAGCAAAACTCCCTTGCCTGTTTCACAAGTAGATGTGTCTGTTCACAGAAGTAACACAAAGCAGCATTTTTACTCTGTATTGTTTTCCATAAAATCAACATATTTTTTTCCATTGTAGAACCATCGGAGCAAGCACTCCCTTAGAGAATGCATCAAGAATGAATAATCTGATGAGAAATATGTAAGACATTACTCATACATAAAAATGTATATCCCATGTCTCTGAATGTATCAAACACAGCAATTCCAGTTCAATTTCACCCAAGGTTAGTTGTGATCATAGACTGCTTGGCACCAAGTACCATTTATTTAGGTGAGTACAAGCCAACCAAAGCATGAAGCTTCCTGGCACATTCAGCTAAAAAATAAAAACAAAAATATTAAAACATATGGACAAGCCAGCCAGCTTTCACTTAAATACCTGACACTTACTCAACTGATAACCACCTGCATACAAAGTCCTTCACAGCTTTAAAATGACTTCCTCCTTTCTGTTTTTTCCTTTGAAAGAATAAAATATTTTTCAAGCTATTTCCCATCATATCAAGCACAAACATGCTTTCATTTAACTTCAGGAATGGAATGTGTCTTATTTTGATCTTTCACCTTTGTTCAGTTAGAGAAACTTGTATTGTTGGTAACAAGAGGAAAACCAGATCTTACTTAAAATAAGATTTATGCTATGTTTTTGTATATTCTCAGGGACACTGCATTCCAAATTCATAATTACTTACATTTCCTTTTTTTCTTTCTTTTTTTGTTAAAAAAAGAAAATATGTTTTTAATGTAGTCAGACGGCAAAGACAGCTGGCAGGATCACCAGCCTCCTGAGTCAGTAGTATCATACATCAGGCACTCATTTTAATTTCTAGCTGAAAAACTGTTACTATATATCCCATAAATCATGGTCTGGTAATAGATAGAGATGTCTGCTTTAGCAAGGGATTGGACTTGGTGACCTCTTGAAGTCCCTTCCAACCCCAGTGATTCTATGTTTGCATGACTCTGGCACTAACACTTTTATAAAGGGGAGTGCATGTTCCCAGATAGGGAATACAGGAACTGTGCAGTTACAGACTCTATACGTAGGTGTATACACGAAGACTCTCTTTACTCCAGTGCCTTGCTGGAGCTCAGTACAGAAAAGGGTGGTTGGTTGTGTGTACACACACATACACACACTTCAAAACGGATACACAGAGGGAGTGTGCCAGTGTTCAGTGCTATACAACCCCTGGTGCCACAGAGGACTGCTGACAGCTGATGTAGTTGACAATCAATTACAATAGCTATAGAGTATGCTGCAGCCTGCTCCAGTGCCACACAACCCAGGTACACCTGATCATCTTTGCATTTCTTTTTGAAATGGGACTTTGCCAATGTCAGCTGCTTTGTTTTGCAAATCAAGAGCAGGTTTATCATGTAATGAGAAACCAGGGCAATAGTTTGACTGCAGGTTTCAAGAACTGAATACTTTTGCAAATCCAAAATTGTTGGGAAAATAATGAACATTTTACAGTAGAAAATAAGATTAAGGAAAAAAATGTGGGCATTAGGAAAAGAGGATTAGTTATATGGCAGTAAACAAGGGGAAGGCAAGAAGAAAAATAAGTATATATTTAGAAACGTAGGCATTAATCTGACATGAAAATAATCCCATACATTATTACATTCCCATAACTGCAACTGAAACAGCCCGGGAATACTATGGCAATCCTTCCTCCTCACCTGGGAATTTAACAGGCCTGAGTTCTAAAACAGATAATGAACAAGATTACAAGTTGTTCTCTCATGCTGACCCACGCTCTTACTATTTTTGGGCTTCCCTACTCCTGGTAGTCCTTCTGAGGCATCTCTCTCCAATTCCTGGTTGCTTTTAAGCAGAGAAAAGATGTTGATACAAACTGTGGAAAATAAGGGCCTTTCACTGAAAAGAATTTCCAAGAACATTAGAGTTCTCAAGAAAGTGTGCAACCCTAAATCATCTAGTTTTTATGATTTCAACCACACAGGATATTCAAAATACAGAGGCTGATGAAAGCTAAGTATAGGCCTTCCTTGTTTTATCTGAACTCAGAGAGGGCAATTTATAGTACCTCCAGCAGACTGATTTCAGAGAATGGACTTCATTTTCTAAAACCACCACCAGCACCTCTAGTGGAATTTTCAATAACAACTGCTTGTTACGTTGGTAAATACTAGCTTAAAATTTGTGTACCTTTGTAGCTGCAGGACTACTTTAATTTATGAAGACAAATTTAAGGGATGTCACGTGCAGATATGGAATCCAGGAAGCATACATTACTATCTATGTCTTTGACTTAACTTTTCCAAAAATAGACACGGCACAATAGTGAGAAGCACAGGAGAAGTTTGGCTGGGTCAGAAGTACAGAAGCAATAATGATCATTACTGATAAATCAATTCTGTCCCCATTAGCATTTGGTTACTGTGTGATAAATGGCAAGTTTCCACCACTGTACTGTACACAGCATTTACAGAGCAAGAAATTCAACCCATCAACACGAAAGTTGTGTTGATGTCCTCTCAAAGTTGTTGTCCATGTCCCCTCAGGTGTTACATCTACTGCCCTGAGTCACTTGCTTGGTACTGTGGCCATCAGTGGAAGTGCACCTCACTAACATTTTGCGGAGTGTCTCACATGCTGTCCCCTAATACCTTCTTTCTTTTTTCCTTTTCTTTTTATGTATCATACATATTATATTTTCATCCAAATTCAACACTAGGCATGGGAACACATTTCCGTGCTACAGGTACTTTTGTAAAAATCTGTGAGTAGTTTAATTTAAACGCCACGGACAGCAACCTAAAGCAATTTTTAACCATGCAAAATGTTTTCTAAATACTTCCATGTGCGCCGTTCATCTGGAGTCTCACTAGAGACGAATAATGACCTTGTATTTCGTTCTCATTTACTCTGAATTAGCCAAACCTTGTGCTTTTAATTATATACTTAATACACCTGGCATGGTCTAATTACAGAAAACAAAACATCATTTAAACAAAAGGTGACCTTGAACTTAGTCTATCAAAATACCGGTTAACTTTAAGTTTACGGTTTTTAACAAACTGCCAAGACATGCAATAGCAATTTTCCAAATGTGATTGTATGCCTTCAGAGCAACAGTCTTACTGCATTAGGAAACATCTGTACATACTCTTTGTGGCTTTCTTCATTATTAATGCAAATCCCTCTTAGATTTCAATAGTGCAATAAACAGGTCTATAGGTAAACACCAAGTTCACACTACTGATATTTTTAATGTGTTAGAGTGTACTAAATCTAGATTTGACAACCAGCAGCCTGATGAAGCTGAAGCAACATTTTTCAGGAACTAGTGACTTTGCATGAGTATCACAACCACGAACAAACGGAACATAAAGCTGTAGCAATGAAAATACGATGCAGAAGAGGCAAAGGGCTTTGACACAAGAAACTATTTTAAAAGGCATGTTTCTTTTAAGCATATTAGTTATCCTACTGCTGTAATGTGGTTACTTACATGCCTGAAATTGAGTATGTGCTTAAATTCCTTCTTCAGTTGTGTTGAGTTTTAGTGACAACTTGTTTTTATAAGAATGATTCAGTGAATGGTCTTTACATACTTGATGCATGTTTTTTACTCCTATTTGTGACCAAGTAATGCTAAGAAATTAGGCACAGCATATTTAATAAAGCATCTGGGATTTAAAGTCAACAGAATGTAATTCCTACACAAAATTAAATAAAGCCTAGAATTTCTGTAACGTAACCAGACCACATATCATTTTACATTATGTTGTTTTTTTTTTTTTTGACAGTACAAATTCACTTTAGTACAAGAATAACTACAGTATACATTCTCCTAAAAAGAATCCTAGTAATTTCCTTATACCTGTGACTTTGGTCATCACTGCAGTCCTAATCCTTCCCACATCAATATGCCAGAGTAGTGAATGTACAGTGCATTTGAGGTATGAAATATTAATAACAGTATTAGGAAAAGGAGGAATTAAAACTTAAACACACTCATCAAAGATCTACCTAAATGTGCCAAATTCATAAACAGCGGAATTTACGAACACATAATCTCAGAATATGCCTATCTTCTGTATCAATGAGCATTGCATACTTCTAAAAAATAATACTTCACTGCACTAGGGGTACAGAAAGTAGCAGTTACAGATGCTGACAGTGTTTCAGCATGACAACAGACTACTATCACCACTGGCACATTCACCATTCTGAACATAAGTGACAATGAAGTGTTTTGCATAAGCAGTAGATTTGAATGGGTAGATGCTTGTTGGAAAAAAAAAAAAAGATTTTTAATCCATGTTTCAGTTATACAAATTCACATGAATATACGAAACAAATAGGCAGATCTATTCAAGGTTATCATGAATGTTAACAAGCATCTGTCACTTTATTAGGCTGGCAAAACAAAGAGAATAGCTACTGTATAAAGAGGGAAAGAACCCCAAGTTTTTAACATCCAATAGATGGAATTCAACACAAAGAGGAAACAGTAGGAAAAGATTTTATAACATACATCATGTATGCAATAGATGTTGATTAAATAATGAAATACATTATTTTTTATTTACCTGTACTGCAACAGCATCTAAACCAAGACTGCGTTACATGGCACTTTCTGAACTGCCTAGAGTGGGACGCAGTCTAAGATAAGCTTATCACAAAGCAGGAGATCATTTGAAAGTGAAAATAAGATGCACGGCAGTGAGTAATATTCACACCTTACATAAGACCTGATGCTAAAACTCCTGCATCTTACAGTAGCTCTGCTGTGAACTCATCTTGGAAACACTCACTTTCTGTTTTTGTGCGCTGAAGATAACAGAACGTATTAATTTTTGTTTTATAAACAGTAACCAGAAAGCCCGCAAAAAAATTCTCAGATCTAAATCCTTTTCACTGTCTGTCAACCGAACGGTCCCTGCCAGTGTAATTACACTGATTTAGCCATACCAAAAAATGACATTCCTGCAATACAGACTAGGCCAAGCACACAGATACTGCACCCAGTGAAGCACGTAAGTAGCCGGATCTAGCACCTTTCTCCTCAGGAGAATTTTCCCTTCCCTACACTCCTGCTTAACTACCACTCCCGATTATCTTTTGTTCAGCCAACACCCTGACATGACCCAGTTAAACAGCACAACAAATTTTCAAAAGGATGACAACCTCAAGGCATTTTTGTTTAATTTATTAAGATTTCTTTCTGTCATTTTGCATGCTGGAAAACTTCTAACTGAATTTGGATTTATTATGGAGTATATTGTTAAATAAAGACAAATTTGCCTGTAAGCCACAATATTTGAAGCATACAATTGTCTGTTTTACACAAACTGTCCTATTTATACACCATGAAAACCATTTGTCAGAAGTTCAGTCTTTCATTCCCATAAGACCTGGCACAGCTATGTTAATTTGGAGAGAAAAAGAGGGCTGTCTGTCAAACAAAGCTAGTGATGCAGCCTGGAGCAAAATATACATGTCACTTAGGCACAGAGGAATAAAATCAGAACCAGCCATTAAACAGATAATCTGTAGAAAACACCATGAGACCTCGCAGGACAACATGTTAATAGAACACAGTGCTTATGAACTCTGAAATGAGTGGGCACAGAGTTAGAAAAACAGATTACCTGTAAACCAAAAAACGTGAAGAGTGTTTTCCTAAACTATAAATAAATAAATAAATAAATCATACCACCCTATCCACAATCACAACAAAAGCAAATTAATATCATCTTTGTGTTCTATTAAATCTGATCCAAATAAACTGACAGTATTTAGTGTTTGAATTGTTCAAAGCACATGCTTAATCATTTCTATAGCTGGAATGACAACACATAAGCTTGTCAAAATATTGCAAGAAGGCAAATCTATGGTAAAAACCAGAACACCATCCTAAAAATCATCCCAAAATCTTTTTTTTTTTTTTTTTTTTTTTTTTTTTTTTTTTTTTTAGTCAAGATACAATCCAAAAAGTCTCAAGGCTGTTTCCTTACTGTGGCATTCATATTTCCAGTAATTAACTCAATTAACCTTTCTTAATATACTGTACAGAAAAAGATACTGCCTTCTTTCAAGCCCTTAATACCAGCCATAAGACATCAGAGTGTAGTCCTTCACTCCTACAAACTGCTGCATTACATGAATGAAATACTGAAGATAATGGCTGCATCTCCACTTTGTACACTACATAACTATTTTAATAACGCTGGCAGCATCCCTGAGGATAAATTCCTTGCTGTCTACCAGTTACTAGCCTCTTCCTTCCATGAAGCCAATAATTTATTTACATGATATCTGAAAACAATTCACACATGAAACAAGAGTATTTTATTTATTTATTTATTTTTATTTGACAGCATTTTGTCGTAGTGCCCAGAAAGAAAGACTTGGAGCTAAAAAACCTTTTCTCTGAGGCTGTCTAGAATCAGTTTGGTATCCAGGCAGAGTGAGCAGCTCCTTTGAGAAGACACACAGACTGATGAGCCTTCACGGTCTTGCTGTTGCCAAGGGGCTGCAAGGTAGTTACTTTTTCCTGTGCTGCTACAAAGACAGACTGTCACAGCTTCAAACCAGTGGCCCACTGACAGATGTCCCTAATCCTGAAGAACAAGCTATTCCCACCTGTGGATGGGTCAAGATGCAAGTACAGAACTGACACAGGGCGAACCGATCATATTCTTGGCACCAACTAACAGCCTGATGGCGTTCCAGGGCCCTTCAAAGTAAAAGTGAACTCCAGATCTTCACAATAATTTCTGGGGTGGCTATTTATACACTAATGTATGTATTGTTTCATTTATGCAATATTCTTCCTAACACAGATATGTAAAGGAAAATTAAATATCTGCATAGAGAAAACTATTTCTCGTTGGAGAAATAAGAACTGCTGAATATTGTTTGAAGAGCTATACTTAGGTATAGCATCACAAAATCATGACCCGAAAATATAAAAAATAAAAATCACTTAGCAGTATGATTAATAAAACTGAGACTGTCTCTCTCAAGGAAAATGATGGAAGTACTTTCACTTCAGACTTATTGAAACACTCTGGATTCAGTAGTACATTGTTGGGACAATCTACCTCAGGAGGAATGCAGAAAAGATTATTTAGTAAGTTGTTTTAATCTCTCATTTTTTTATTAATAGTAGTTTGGAAGGAGAACTACCTTACTAACTGAAAATAATTCAGCACTACACAGCATAAGAAAGTGCTGGAATCATTTAGTTGCTAACCTACTTTAAGATGACCTCTGCACATACTCATACTTGACTTACCATGTCAACACTTCTTAAGTATAAGAAGTTCAGAAACTACTGGAAGAATAAATTGTTGTTCCAATGATTCTGAGCTGCAATAAATATTACCAGTGGATTTGTGTGGTTTTGGAACTCGATGTTTTCTTCAAGTTAGGGATTCAGTTAAACATAAAGGAAAAGTGAAACTCAAGTTTATTTGAATGCAAAATTCAGAAAGGACAAGACAAATTCATGACAGTCTACAAAAGTTGCTCTCATATCCTTAACAAGAAAACTGTGTATTTACAATATTTTAGACCTACCTGCTTTTGATTTGACAGGGAAAAATAACGTGTAGAACTCTCTGGAAAAAACTTAAGAGAATCAGTGTTATCTGGATTATTTAAACCCTCAAAAACCAAATACCAGAAAAGAGTGATTCTCAAGCAGAAGCATGTACAGGCACATCTATCTTCAGAGAAACTCTATCTACCCATAAACTAAAAGCAGAAGCCACTTTTCCTCAAATACAAGGTGTTCTCTAGATAACCCTGCCTACTGACACACTAGCGGTAGAAGCAAATTATTACTGAGACCCTCCAGATTTTCTCACATAATTGCTTCAATTTTTTTTTGTTTGTTTATTGCATCTGCCAAACTACTAGGCAGAAAACATGCAGAAGACAGACTTCTGAGACTGTCTCAGTTACAGCTGGGATGGTATTGTTTTCTTCAGAGTGTCTGGAATGATGCTGTTAATAATACACTGATGTTTATAGCTGCTGCTAAACAGTGTTGTACAGATCCAAGGCCATTCTCAGTGAAGGGCCCAAGGAGCTGGAAGGGAAAAGAATTAGGGCAGCTGACTTAAACTGGCCAAAGGGATATTCCATGCCATATGACATCATGTGAAAGGACTTTTGAAGGAGGTGGGAATTCATCTGGCTCTCTCCCGCTGCTCGAGGGGCAAACTGGGCATCAGTCAGAGGGTCGTGAGCAATTGCTTGTGCATCACTTGTTATATACATTCATATATATGTACAGTCTTAACTATAATCTTTTTCCTTTTCTCTATCTTAGTAAACAGTTCCATCTCAACCTACGAGTTCTTCTTTGTTTTTTTTATCCCAATTCTCTTTCCTGTCCTACTGGGAGGTGGTGGGAGTGAGCAAATGAATGTGTGGTGCTGGGCCACCTGCTGGGTTAAACTACAACAGAGACAAATAAATGGTGATATAAGAACAAATTGGAAACCACAGTTTAAATGACACAGATAATACCATACTGAATCAGAGGTAAAATCTGTTATTGGCACAGAAAAGGAATGAGAGGGTCAAAGAAGGTCAGTACAAATTCTCAGAGAGGCAAACATAGACAAATATCTTGTAGAGGTAAGAAAGTGTAAGTAGTTGATAAATACAAAATGTAACTAAATCAGAATTAAGTTTACACATCTTCACACTTCATACAAAAAGTTCCTATGTAACTTGTGGTATTTCATATCGGAGATTAATTTATTATAAATTCTTGGATCTAGCCATCCATTCATTAACTGCTATCACAGCATAGTACTCAGTAGTTACGGTAAATGGAAAAGCAGAAGACAGAACAAAGTGAATGTGTCAGTATAAAGGTATTTGCTGCAATTTAAGAAAAAATTAGAAAAAGCATCTAAAACAAGGGCTGCAGATACTATCATCAGTCTTATAAAAGAAAATGTAAAATAGCTACTGACTCAGATCAGTGATTTCCTTTACTAGTTTATATAAATCAGTATTTTGAATTCTGAATCATGAGAAACAAACCATTTTAAAAATACAAGAAAACATACATTTCAGAAAGTAAGAGAACTGGGGGCTAAAAATACTCCATACCAACAATTTCAATACAAGCTGAATAAAATTTTCAGTGCTAACTAGCATTAATTGCCTTGCTCTTGTGTTATCAGATGACTGGGATTTCATGCCTATGACAACAGAATCAAGGCAGCAGCTCAAAAAAAAACCCTTTTCATCTAATTTCAAGAGTCACCTTCTGCTTTCTATTCTTTGTTGCTTATTTTTTATATTTTCAGTACTGTATGGATATTCAAAGAGTTTCAACCTTAACTGAAATAACAGTAACTACTGAAACAAAAGAATGTGAATATCTTCTAAAGTCATATTAACATATGAAAATATAATTCAATATACTACACCAGCTATTTACCTTCAAAACGCTGCTACTCTAAAATGGTTATAATTAGATTTTATTGTCATGCAGAACAACCACAGTCCAAGCTTTCTTCTAATTGTGGTTGCTGCTAAAGTTTTTCCTTTCATCTCTCTCCCAGAATGCCTTCCTACTCAAAAAAATATATATATATATCCCAGTTCTTCTAAACGGCCAGATATGAAATCAAAAACATAAACCTGGCAGTGAAAAAGAACAAGAATTACACATTTTCTAATGTTACCAGAAGACTTGTAACCTGATGGTGGTTCCATTATTTTTGGTTTTTTTTTGAAGTTAACAATCCCAAAACTTAAACGTAAAAAAACCTGTGCATTTAGATGTAGGATTCTTCAAGGAGAAAAGGAAATAAGCACAGATCAATCTTCCTAAGCTTTCTTGTCTAAAAAAAAATAAAAAGATCTGATGTTTCAGTCCTAGATGTGTGTGACTTAGGTAAGAACGCAGACAGGTTGATTTCCTGGCTTGACACAAGCGCTGCCTGAATCACTTGAAGTGCAACTTCGTACAGGTCTTTCCAACATAAAGAAATCCAGTATAACTTGAGACATATTTTTCCAAGATGGTAATCACTAGAAAAGACTTTTCATTAAAAATATTAGAATAATGAAGAAGTGAACATGTAGCCATAAGTTCATAGATCCACAAGGGTATGTAAAGACAACATCAAAATCTCAATAAAACCTGGTTCATTAAATCAGCCAGAAAACTCCTATTAAGCTCGTGGGAAATTTCTTTGAAGAGTGTCATGAAAACACTTCCGAGAGATAGCTGCACTCCTAACAAGTGCCTAAAAAGAGCAACAGCTATTCTTGTTTTCAAAAACTGATCCCAAGTCAAAGTGAGGGAGACCTCCCCTTCAAAACACAGTGGATAAGAAAAAGGTTGGACAGGCCCATCGAAACACAGCCCAGGTCCCAGAGAAATGTCTTGAATGTCATCCTAAAGACTACTCACTCAGTTTTCCCATCTCCATTACCCAATATTATTAGGGATGTCAAGAAACAGACAGTCAGTATAAGAAATGGATATTAAATTGACCAATTCCAAGTATCGTCTTTTCTGTACAGCAAGAAGATCTCATGCTTCCTTGTGTGTTCATATAAATTATCAACCTCGTATGTTCTTGCCATTCTTGACATACGGAGATTTGGATTGTTCCTAATACTCTGTGGCCACAAGGGAGCGCAGGGCGGGATGGGGCAGAGGGTGGAAATCTACTTCTTCAACTGTAACTGCCTGTTGATCAGTATCTGTACAAAACACGGGCCTGCCTGACAAACTTTACCAGTTGTAAGACTTAAACACTCACCAGTGTGGCTACTTACAATCAGCAAGATGCTGCAAAACATCAAGATCACTCTAAGTAAGCTCTGATCATGATTCTGAGGCTCACTATTCACACCAGAGAAAGGCCAAGAAATGTGTTCAGGCCACCCGGAAGGTTTTGCAAAGCAGGCAAGACCTTATCAGAAGTCTCAGAGACAGGTGTTGACTTTAGTAAGGAGGAATTTGGAAGCAGAATTCTATACATGTGATATGGAGCAATCTCAAGGCAGTTCTGTAAAAAGAAAGTACAAATAGTGATTTTACTAGATATTACTAGACTGATTCTCTGTCTCCGATAAGTGTGAGCAGTTATATAGAAAACCACTGAAGTGATCTTAACTGGAGGACAGATGGTATTTGTGCTTTAGATCACTGGGTGGGAACCAGACCTGGCGTTCTTCCCACAAAGCAGGCATCTGCAGTGGTGCTAGTTACTGAGCTCCGGCATGATGGAAGTGCTCTATCAGGAAAAGAGAAAGATCTGTGGTACGGACCACACAATGGGGCTCAACTCTGTCCTGCAGGGGGCCACTGTAGGGCTGGCTGTGTTTGGCACAGGGAAGTACCTTGCCTCTTTCACATGCTACCAAAACCTTGCCACAGACACTCAGCACTGGGAAGCAAAAAGATCTTGTATTATTTAAAAGCTAAGACAGATCTTTGTCTTCCATTTCACAAAGCAAGAATTTGCTCAGAAGGCAATAAAGGAGAAACTTAAACTAATGACATCACACTTTGTTCCAGGAAAAGTTCTGAAATCTACATAGAATTGGTGCCTTTAAGAACTTTAAAAGGTGCGCCTAAGAAGAAAGGCCAACTAACTTCTGTTTCTTCAGTTGCAGACAAACCTGAATGCCATGATGTGGAAGCTGTGCTGGCCGCAGCATGAGCTCACGAACAACCCTCTAGGCATTTCGAGACTGTTAAGTATTTGGAGAAGGCGGGGAAGATGAAAGCAGCAGCAAGTAAATGACTTACAAAAGCACCTATTCTGAGACATTTTTATCAAATCATTATTCAAGCGAATCTCTCAACTTCCTCCTGAGATAAACCAATCTGAAATGTGAATCAAGAAATTGAATAAACCTGATTCAGATGTCTAAACAAATAAAACCTGTCAAAATGATATAACTGAAGCAATTCTTGATATTTCTTAAGACTCCAGACTTGATTTCTTTATAAATAGATATTTCTCAGGTATGTTGTTTTTTCCTCATCAAAACTTGGCCAAGAATGACCACTGTATTCCAAAGAAGATAGAGCTTATACACAGGAGACACTGCTAAAAGTCATAGGGATTAAGCAATGGTAGGCCCACAATGTCGGAGCAAAAATGTTAAAATCAATACATGAAATAAAACAACAGTGAGGCTCTCAAAAAGACCAGAAAAAAAGTAAATTCAAACACTCAATAGGAAGACCAAATGAAATATATGTCAAAGAGCAGTTAAAAAACTAGGAATAGCTTAGGAATAGGAGACTAGTGTTATTCAGCTCGTTCCTTCTCCTTGTGGGTGTGCCACAGGGCAGGACCATGGAAGTTTCCAAAGCAAGTGTTCAAAATTCATACAACCATATACAAACATGTCTATGGAGTATGTTACTAAAAGATGAAACGAAGTGAATCATTCATGAAAACCATTAGAAGTCAAACCAGAAAGTCCATTTCATGGCAACACTCCAATTAAAGCAGATGTATATAGAGGTATTAATTGTTATGCTCATCAGGCTGGTTGTACATTTTTTAATTATTTCCAAAATTAGCTCTTTAAGTAAGTAAACAAAATAGCTATTTCAATATAATCTCTCTTCAACTTCCCACAAAAGCTGGTAGCATCAGTTCTAACGCTCTCACCATCACATCTTATCAGTATAATTTGATACTTGAAGTTGCACGTTTCTCTTAAAGCAAAGACACTTGTTGTAACAAATAATTTAGCGTGTTATCTAAAGGTATAGAAGAAACTGATGTAATGTTCTTTTGCAGGTTTGCGAGTTCTTTCATAACCGAACATTTGTTCAAACTAAAACCACATTAAACACTGACTTTTACAACATTTACCATTAGTTTAAGGATTAACCAACATTGGCATTTTTAATGCCACAGCCATACCTAATCGAAACCAAAACATACCAAATGATGTGGTTTAATGGACAACCAGGATAGCTTGCATATGAATGCAGTTCTGACTCATGATTTTGGGTAAATTCCTTTTTATGTTATTTCTGTACAAAACAAAAATGCAGAGTGAAGAAAAAAGCCAACCCTTAAAGACAAAGGGAAAGTACTAAATATAAAAAGAATAGATTCTGCCATTTTTAATCAGACTCAAGTACTTCTGTGGCAGGCACTTCACTCCACTCAGCTTAGTGTTACTGGAAAACTTCATGCCTCTGAAACAATCCTCCAAGGCATGTTTTCCAAACTTCCATAAAACCAGATACTTAACACACCACTATTTATCCAGAGCTGTGTTAAAAGCTAGCAAGTGAGTTTAGGTTCAACATGGAATTTTACAAAATATACGATCCCTCTCCAAAAGACAGAGACATATACCAGTACACACACGTATGCTTAAGGAATATGTATACTTGTTTTCTCACAAACACAGGTGAATATCTGCATAACTGAGACTGAAATAATTTTATTAAAGGAAGTTAATTATATTTTAAAACTACTTCAAACTCATTCATATATTGCTAGATGACTAAATAGTGAGTTATTAGAGGAAACGAAGATGATGAATATTTTAAACTTCTCCAAGTATTTCAATACTTTGAATATCTAATGTGTTCACATTCTCACTTGCGTTAGACATAGCCCAGATAAACTGCTCTGTGAGAAGAACTATTTGACGAGACACAAAATTCAAATGGTAGAGAGGGTCACTCTTCTAGGAGCGTGTACAACACACACAGTAATGCAAAATCTTTGAAGGTCAACAAATAACTCAAAAGAAATGGAAAATAGCAGTAATCAGAGCTGGTTAGACAGACGCTCACAACAGGAACAGAAGGTATGCCAAACAGGCATATTGTATCCTTCAGTGCACTGATATAATTGAAAGCAATATGACTTGCTAGGGCAGTACCATGACCAAACCAGGATGCTGCCTCTCAGCAGCACAACCTAGATCAGGCTATAGATGGTTTCCACTCACCTGTAGAACACTGGATAGATATACCAAGAAGAAGACAACCTAGAGCTGCAGAAGTTTTAAACTATTTTATTCATGTTTTAAGATAATTTTTTCCATCACTGTAACAACTATATTTGTGTCAAAGAACTTTCATACATCACAAAGTCAGTAAGTCTTAGCTTGTAGTTGCCATAGTCTATCTTTAGGTCACCTGTGGCTTATACTAGTTTAAGTAATTCCTGTATCTATGTATTTGTACACGTGTTCATATGCCTGAAAGAAAACAATTTTATCACTGATCTTGACATTTTCCATTTTAGCGTAAGAGGCCTTTTTGGCATGCACAGCAGCAATGGCTCACATGTCCCACACCTCAATGCAATTTATGTCTTAGGGCCCACCAACTTCAACCATGCAGCAAGACGAGCATACCTTTTACAGCATGAAAAGGAAAGACCCTGAACCAGCCATATCTCTTCCACCTCTTCAGCACTAAGATCTAATAGGCCCAATAGTATTGCAGCATGCTTTTCTGCACAAAACTACAGGTTGATATATTCCTTCAGGTAGGCTGTCGCTTACTTATCTGCCCAGTATGGTGCAGACAGACCTGACTGCAGCTGTAACCCACTATTTCTTTTAATGATAGTCAAATCCAGAGAAAGGCAACCAAAACCTACTGATGGCATCTCTTTTCTGATATCTGGGATGGCTAAGGAGCAAGCGTTCTTTCCTCTCTTAGATCCCACTCAGCAATGCAGAGGCTCCAATACTACTACAACTAAGGTGTTTTGTTGGATCCCAACTGAGTTGGAGTTATGACTAGGCCTCCTCTTAAGATTTGTGCTTGGCGAGGATGTTCTTTCCTTTCAAACATGGATCACATTACAGTTGCTTTTCTCACTTCATAATAAAAAAAATTGCAATAAACTGAAAATTGGATTACACCTCTACTAACCAAACATTGCTGTTAGCATACTGTATTGTAGTCCACTTACTCAGAGACTGTTTTCACAATAAGCAGAGTAGACTCCAGATGTCAGGTGAAGTTCACCACACTGATTTTCAACTTAAAGCTGTTAAACAGTTTTTTGTATTGGCCATCTGCAAAATCTTCTCTCACCCATATGTTACAACAGCAACTGCCAGCAGCAGAGGCATTTCAGATAGCAATTCACTGATTAAAATTGTCAGGCTATTTTTCAATGAAGGCATCTCAGCTCTGGAATTAATTTCTCCCTAACCTGTGGTAAAATAGAACTTATGTTTGCTGACTTCCACAACAGGGAATACAGAATTGCAGAACAATGATTGTGGAGTTTAGTGACAGGCTAGCTTGAGGGCCACACGATGTGCTAACTACTGTTCTTTGGAGGTGCACTATTTTGGGAAGCAGACAATTAGAGGGAGATGATGAACAAATGAAGAATGTGTTGAAATGATGCTAGATGAGTAACTGCTCCATTAGGATTTAGGCAGGGCCCACCCAGTGTGGCAGCAACTGTGGCCCCTGCAAATGCACAACTGCCAACCTCAGGCTCAGCAGTTCTCTTTCTCTGCTAGCTGCTGTTGCTGTAGCAACAGCTCTTTAAAACACAGAAAACAGGTCAGGTAGTTTCAAACTAACCTTTATTTCTTATGTCTGTTTTCCAGCATCGCTGTTTTGAATTAGCCCACCTCAAAGCCAACCAGTGGGCTGTTGGCACAGTGTCACCAGACAGCAGAGAGGAGAAATGCAGGCTTCAGAGTTATCAGGCCACAGAGATGCTCAGCAACACAGGGCCTGGCCCAGCCACCACTCTTTCCCAAATCCTTCAGAAATCCACATCAGAAACTTCTCCTGTTTCCATCTCCATAATTTCTGCAAGTATCTTTTATTCTACAAATTGTTTAATTGGTTTGCTTTTTTTTTTTAATTAAATAAAAAGGCACTACTCAAAATTTGGGCGTTTAATCTTGTAAATTAATGAATGTAAGTGAGCAAGAGGAAGAAAAGAAGGTTATCAAGAGTAGTCAACATGGATTCACTATAAGGAAATCATGCTTGTCCAATCTGGAAGTTTTCATGACTGGTTGAGTAGTGAGGGAAGAGCACTGGTTGTTGTTTACCCTGAGTTCAGCAAGGCTTTTGACACTATCTCACATTGCATCCCCATAGGTAAGCCTAGGAAGCATTGGACAGATGAGCAGACAGTGAAGTAGTTTGAGAACTGTCTGACTGGCAGAGCTCAGACGTTTTTAATTAGTGGTGCAGAGTCTAGCTGGAGTCCTGTAGCTAGCAGTGTTCTCCAGGGTCAGTACTAGGTTTGGTCTTGTTCAACATCTTCATCAGTTACCTGGACGAAGTGATAGAGCGCTCGCTCATAAAGTTTGCTGATGATACAAAGCTGGGAGGAGTGGCTGACACACCAGAAGGCTGCGCTGCCATTCAGAGAGACCTGAACAGGCTGGAGAGTTGAGTGGAGAGGAACCTAATGAGGGTCAACAAGGGCAAGTGTAGAGTCCTACACTTGGGGAGGATTAACCACAAGCATCAGTACAGGTTATGGGTTGATCTGCTGGAAAGGAGCTCTGCAGAGAAGGACCTGGGTGCCCTGGTAGACAACAGGTTGGCCATAAATAAGCAGAGTGCCTTTGTGGCCAAGAAGGCCAATGATATCCCGAGGTGCATGAAAAAGAGAGTGGCCAGCAGGTCAAGGGAGGTGATCCTTCCCCTCTACTCTGACCTGGTGAGGCCATATCTGGAGTACTTATCCACTCCTAGGCTCTTCAGTTCAAGAGAAGAAACTTCTAGAGAGACTCCAGTGGAGGGCTACAAAGATCATTACAGACATAGAGCATCTCCCCTATGAGGAAAGGCTGAGAGACCTGGGGCTGTTCATCCTGGAGAAGACTGAGAGGGGATCTTATCAACCCTTATAAATATCTAACAGGCGAGTGTCAAGAGGATGGGTACCCAAACTTTGTCAGAGCACTTGACATAGGAAAAAACAATCTCAGTAAATCAGAGCTCCTTGAAACCCATGAGAAGGAAGTTAGCTGGCTCAAGAGACAACAAATAAAACAGCAGAGCATACACCAGCTTACACAGATGCATCTCACTCTGCATTGTGATGAACATGCTTCCACCTCTTTCTCCTGTTTCCCTGCAGTTGCACTGCTGGTGGGTAGCACACAGGTGCTCACATCTCAATGAGAAATTAGTCACAGATGAAATTCCAAAGGAGCAGTGTTAGCTTCATTTTATAAATTTAATGTCTTTGTTATTTTAATTGGATCTGTCTGAATACAGGCTTACTTACACCATCTCTTTATCCTGACTCACAGTGGTATATTCTATTAGCTAATGGACACTCTTTAGAAAGACAGAAATAGCAGTGAAATTTCTAAGGCTGCAAAAGCAAACTAAAAAGTCCACCTCACCTTACACATACACATCACAAGCACCACAGAGCTTTCACAATTCCATCACTATTAACGGTATCTGGATACTAGCTCTTATCTTTTGGTGGCTAAATGTCTTGCAGAGGTCATGTTTTTCTCATATACGGATAGCATTAAGAACATGTGCATATAACTAATGGCAAACGTTATGTAACAATTAATTTCTACTAAAAGTAAATGATAATTCTGTGGAAGTAATAAACCAATTGACACTGCAACAACTCGTAGGATGACAGCCCAACATTCCATTCCTAACATGAAGCTTAGCACTTCATATACAACAAACTATATTTTGATTAAAAATTTATATAACTTCTTTAGAATGAGCCCAAACCTACTGCAGAACAATCTTCAGTGTTGAGAATTTTGACATTGTTTTGCTTTGTCCCAAATAATTTTAATGGAAATAATTTCAGTATAAACCCAATCCTGTAAGTTTTGGACTTAAGAGAACTTTCTGATGTGATCGGAAAGTCTGGTCTGTAGGTGTCTTCAAAGAACATTTTTTCTCCCATCCTTACTTGAAAGAAGAACATCCAAATATAAAAACAATTAAATATATTGGTCTGTAGTGACACCGTGAGGGAAAAAAAGTAATCAAATGTGTTTATAAAAAATTTGAATTCGTATCTACAAGCACTACAGGATAATGATACAATAATACCATGCAGTCAAGGCTGCAGGGTATGCAAAATTCCTGTTTCACAGCTACTAAAACCCTAATCTTGTCCATGCCTTGGCTTGTTGCAATGTAAATAAAATAAGTTAAATTATTTAAAATGGTTTAAGCTAGCTTGTGTGAGTTCTCGCTATTGCACACTAAAAACTGTCAGGGATCTCAGCATCAAGCAGCTTTTTTACAAGAACTATAAACTACATTATTCTAACTTCAGAGCTTTCCTAGAACACAGTTTTGTCTTTGCATATCTCATTTACATTAAGTAATTAAATCTTCTTACTACTCTTCTTATGCTTGTACAACTCCTACTGTCAACACAAATATAAATGTACATAAAAAGAAGGTGTTTTTTTTTTTTAACAAGTGATAATTAATCAACATACTCAAGATAAGGAGATTTTGTTTCTTGGTGGTAAATCTGCATGATGCTTTCATAGAGATGATTCTGAAGAATTCTGCTGAAGCTCACAAAGTGGTACACACACCTCTTTGCGTCAGTATTCAGTCTGGGGATCAGACATTACACACAGAGGTGTGATACACTGTCCTGTCATTAAGAGTGATTTGGAAAACAATTGGATTTTGGAAACAATTTGGATAAATATCTCCCTGCTCTAAAAAAAAGGAAACAAGAACAACCACCAACAAAATGGAATACAGACACCTGAAACTAAACTAAATGCACAAAAAACAAATTCTCTAAAACTTCTTCAGCCTTACTTTGCTGCCCAAGGATCCCAAAGAGGTGGATTAGTACATACAGCTAGTTACTGAGTTAACAAGATGTTACATTAAACCAGCCCTGCTGCTCCAGCTCATCAGTTCCTTTCATTTCTTTCATTTGTTCTCTTCAAACTACACATGAGTTACAGGCACGCTGTATAACTAAATACATGCACTAGCGCTACATTTCAGACTCTCTTAGTGCTAATGAGGAAAAAATGTTTTTTAGACCTCTTCAGGTTCTTAAATTTAGACTTTTTGGAGTGAAGCAGTTTCATTCTTAACTCTATATGAAGAATTACAAAATAGATTGAAAAATAAATTTTTAAGTATCTTCTCAGCAGAAGCTGTTTTGTAACTAAAAAAAAATAAAAATTACATTGAAACTATTAGACGTGATACAAATACAACCATAGCAGGGGTGCTTTAAACTTTCAGGAGAGAAAACATGGTTCACTAAATCTTGGCTGAAATTTTCCAGAGGCAGACTCATGTTTGGAAATGCTACTAGACTGCTAATTGTGAAAACTGTCAAGGTTATCCAAGGTCTAGATCTTCCAAAATACCGAGACTTCTAATAAACAAATTAGGTATGTCGCTATTTTTGAGAGCTTGAGTTTGTAATTACCTATGCTTTCTCAAACTCTTCTATGATTATAAAGTTCAGCCACCAGCAGTAGCTTTAAAAACCCCTTAGGATTTAAGGCCACTGGAGACATTACAGGACAAGGTCACCTACATCAGTCCTCTGCTCCAAGCAGACTCCACCAAGACTACTCTTGACATGTTTACCTGATCAGGTCTGTAACACTCACAACAGCAGCAACCTCTGCAACGAGACAAACTATTGTAGTACTTTCTTATCCTGTTAGACATTTTCTTGTTGTCCAACTTCAAATACTTTGCTGCAATTTAAGCCTTTCAATTCTTGTCTTATTCTCAGAAGGTGTATGAACTATAAGTAAAAATTCATAATTTTGTTATTCACATAAGAGAATATAAAAAAGCTTTTTGGTCGAGGGAGTGTCTTCCATGCATTTTTAGGATACAAAATTCATATGATCTTTGTCATATAGCAAGATTCACCTTCCAGAATTGCAGAAGTATGGTGCCAGCTCTTCGGCATGAATAATTTAGTGATCAGAATAACAGCTTGAAAATAATCTTACAATTTAAGACGAACAGTAAGAATGGATTCTGTTTACTAAATAAATAATTTATTTATGTATAACACCAAATTCTTAGGCTTGGTTCTCAATTATTCCACAATAACAGGGGAAGGGACATACTCAAAGAGAAAGGCTCCTAAATTCAATACCAGTTGGAGAAAGCCTTTGCTCATGTAGTAAATTCCCTTATTCTCTTGTAGGAATAATTATCTCTTTGTGGTTAGACTACCCAAACAGGATTTAACTAAATCAACCAGTGTTTGACTTGCAGAGTTCAAAAAAAACCCACAAAAGTTTAATAGGTTGGTCTGCCCTCTTTGCCTAAGGAAAAAATTAAACAATAATATATATTTGGTTTACACGTCAGACTGGCACAACCTCCCATACTGAATGCCTGCAGAGCTGTACAATACAACGTAACAAACTATGGATAGCATACAAACTATCTACACTGGATTCCTAATACTGACAGCTCTGCCACTGAATTATTCCCCACATCTTTTTTTTTTTTAATGACAACTCTCACACAAGAAGCTTCTGTACTGGTCTTCTAAGTGGCTCAGAAAATCTCCTCTGCTGAGGTTTACACTCTCCTCATCAAACAACGAAGTTAAAGCACTTTACATCCATTACATTCATTATACAGTCCCTTGTCCGTTTGCTGCCTCTGAACTGTAATGAATGAAATTCTGCATAGAGACTAACTGCCAACACCAATAATACTTCTGTTAACTACGTGACCTGGCAAATAATTTTCTGTTTATCTCATGTGCAAACTGTCCCCATAAACCTAGACACCTAAGTTTCCTATTTCCTCCATTAAGAATGGATGCAGCTCTCTCTGTTCTATGATGTTCTTCCTGTCAGCATCTGAAAATGCTTCATGATATTCATGCAACTAATTAAAAACAAAGCAAAATGAATATACAGTAATCCTTCATTTAAAATTTTCTTTTGACTCAGAGGAGGATTTGAAAGGGTTGAAATTAGAGGAAATGCATTCAATCCATTAACTAGAAAGAAGACTATATCTAATTAATTCATCTTCTGCTTAAATAAAATCAGTCTAGAAGAGCCAAGATTTTGGCCAAAGAGGCATTTCCAATGAAGTGAACTCAATCTAGCTTTATAAATGAAGTTTTTATTAAATTCCTCATGGTCTTCAGTCATATTATGGTATTTCATTTTTGTGAATCAATTGTCACATTATACATTTCCAAATGATAAGTACTCCGTATAAGCAATATTATTATTTCACCATGATCATATTCTAATGTATTTGATCTGGTTGAAACCCAAGGAAATATTCTGCCTAGAGTAACAGATGGCTTTTAAAATTTTTGTTGCTATTTCAGAATCTTTAAGTCACCCAAAATGCATCTTCTTAAACATGGTACTGTAGTTACTGCAAAACATGATCTAGATGTTCACTGTTTAATATTTAACAATCTGGATACCATTCTTGTTTGAAAATAATTCTACTAAAGACACAAATCATTACCCTATCATTACTATAATAAATAGATTTGCCTTTTAACATTTTATCATCAATATTTTAAAACAAAAAGTAAATTATTTTTAATTTAAAATAAAATAAGATTGAATCAGTGCAAGCGAACTTGAGCACCTCATTCTGAGTAGCATCAACTCATAAGTTACTATCAGTTAGATATCACTTCATTGTAGTTCATGTAAATCCTTTGTTAACATTGTGTCCCATGCTAATACACTTTACAAAGGGGCAGGAGGTTTTACAAAGCAATTGTGTATCTTAATGAGACCTAAATGCCATGATATCATGATACAATACAAATATAAGAAACAGGTTAATTCACAATATGTAAACATAGCAAACTATTCTTGTAAGCTAACATTTAGCTGCTAAGTTTCAAGCAAGTTTTCCTTATTAAAAGTTCACCATGTTTGTTGTGAAAACTATCTTATATAATGCTCATTAAAAAAAACTCAGACAAAAGCAATATATATAAAACACCACAAACACTGTAAAAAGCAAAAGGATAAATCTGAGCAATCTGCTTCAATGACACCTTTAGTTATACTCCTCATTTAACACACACTTCTCTCCAGCATGAACACAGCTGATGGAAAACTACCTCATACAAAGAAAAAAGCTATCATAATAGAAACAGGCTCAATCAAATGCCTAACATCTATTAAAAAATAACAGTTCTTAAAAAGACTGGTCACTCAGGTGGCCAAAACAAGCACCACATCATTCAGTCTAATTCAGTACTTCATTCCAAACAGCTGCCTTGTGAGCTGCGAGGCAGAAAGACCTAAAGTTGGCCCATTCGGTAGTTAAGCTTCATTATGAAAAGCTGCTTATATCATATATCATTAACATCGCCATAAATAACATTATTACTCATTCAATGACATGATTCCACTTCTCACAATGAGCAGTTTCTTGATGACATCAGGGTTCACTGGGAATAAAACACTGCTTAACCCCAAATAAAACTGAGCAAATTAAGAGCTGAAAATACTGATTTAATTTCATCATTTGCTGAATGCCTTAAGAACAGGGAAACATAAAATGATTGCCTGTATTCAGAAGTAATCACTGAGAAAGAATACCCACAACGATCTTTGAGAGTGTGAAGTACATACTGAAGTTTAGTAAAAGCTGATGTTTGAACAAACACTGGTTTCTTTTTGTAATATTTATATCCAGAGCTTGAACATTCCCTTTTTAAATGCCAAACTGAACAAAATGTTCACAAGCATTTCACCAGAAATACATTTCCTGGAGAGCTGCTGATATAGAAGACCCATATTTTGAGGTTCCCAAAATTTACCATGACGTAACAAAAACAGGTAACAGAATAAACAAAAGCGAAAATTAAAAAAAAAAAACTATAAAAATTCCTGGTCACAGAAAAGACAGCAATGAAGTATATGTATATATATATACATATTTTTAAGAGCAAGAAAAAAATATAGAAAACAACAACAAAAGAAAAAAAAAAAGGCAAGCAAACAAACAAACAAACACCCACATCTTATTCGTGGAAAACAGCATCTTAGCCTTGAAGCACACAGATTAGGGCAGATTTGGAATAGCATAATATTCCACTACCTATGTCTATATACACCATATATACTATTCCAATATATATATATATATTCCACCCACAAATATTTATAGGTCGTTATTCATTATCAAAATTAAGTCTCATGAGAAGTTATTTGTAATATATCTGATTCAATACAATGCTAAACTTGAAGATCTGCAGTGAACACTTTTTCCTCATCAATTCATGGAACATGACATCCATAACCAGCACAGATCGATCAAGAGACTGAAGGCCAGCAGGACCAACAGTCAGCAGGAGAGAGATGGATCTCCCATATGGCATTTGTGAAAAAGAAATATGAGCAGTTTTTGACTTTCAAAACAGATGGACTTCAATAGTGAAAAACAAATCCCAAATACATACTTTCAGAATCACAGATCACAGAATCACAGAATGACCCGGGTTGGAAGGGACCTCAAGGATCATGTAGTTCCAACCCCCCTGCCTAGCATGAATGAAAAAACGTTGCTGACGTTTCTTTTTTTACAACTCAGATTGGTGACCGGAGCATCTTATTTTCTGGGACAAATCTTCTATTTTCATTGGCAAGTAGATTTTAAAACATTTACGTCAGGACAGAAAACTATGCCCACACAAAAACTTTCAAACCAGACTTAGTGCTAAATTAATTTTGCATTATTTTACACATTCATTTATCTAACTTACAATTTCCTGCATAATTTATTTACATCATCTAAAAATGTTAGCAAGCGTACAAGGCCATTATATCTGCATAACATATCTATTTAAACAAAATTAAATAACTGTTTATTATTTTATCAGTGAGTAAAATACACCAGTAATAGGATAAAATATAACTGACAACTAATGCAAATATATCCTTTGGCCTGAAGAATAATATCCTCAGGTCTCATCTTATATACAGAAATAAGTAAACTGATCATTTGCAGGGAATGATAAGAATTATTCCTTCTTCGTGTTCCCTTGAGTCTCCCACCAGCTTCTCAGTGGCATTTTTCGTTCTCCATTTTATGCCATACGAGACCCACACATTGACTAACTTTGAAGTCTTTCCGAGTGATACACTCAAATAACTGTTTTCAGCACAGCACTGTCAGTCTGTCAGAGCTCACAGGTAAAGTCATGCTGGTGCCAGCAGTGACACGCTATGTGTGGCTTGCACATCCACACAGTTAGGAAAGCTTTCAGATAGTAATGGTGTAATTCAGCAAACAAGTTTGATGATTTCCGGCTTACAGAGCTCACCTCCCCTTCTTCACAGGAAGACAGAATTGCAGGAAAGTATATTAGCATTAAGCTAGATTTTTTTCATTTATACCTTCATTCTAGTGTATTAATCCCTTCTTTAAATAAAATGATGAGTGCCAGCATTTAATGTCAGGATCCCTTTCTAGATCCCATTAAGTCTAATTCCAACCAAAATAGAATTATTTACTAGGAAAAGTTTCCATTATTTATCTGTTTCATGAATCATTTAGAGACTTCATGTCAGCAACTGCAAACATTCACGTTCATCTTATAAAAAGTGGACAATATATTATGCATGCTGCCCACCGATTTAGCCTTTCAGAAAGTCTCTTGTAGGCCACTTATCAGTAATGCCACTCACTGTCTAAAAGATAAAAAGAAGTCCTTCTAGAATGCATGAATAAATAATAACTGCCTATGGTTCAAACCAGCAGGCTGTTAAAACCAGTGTGCTGTGTGACATCATCTGGTACCACGTGCTTCAGAGAAACGTATTCAAAGCACGACATCCATTATTGACAAGTCCTCCTGAACTCTTTCTTAGGCTGACTTACCTATGGAAGTACTTGGCTTTTGGTTTGCTTAAAACAAAATCCCTCCCAGACTGAGTACATATATTGCCCATGCAAACAGTTATTCACTCTTTTAAACCCTATTTGTTCCAATATCAGAATAATTTTGTAGCAACAAGCCTTTCAGCACTGCCTGCCTTTTCAGAGGGTCAAGGACAAACCACGGATCATGCAGCTTCTCAGGCCTTTCTTGTGCCAGTCATGCTACAGCCACCAGCAAGGTTTGCCCAACACACAGCACACATACTCCTGAAAATGAGACCTCCTTGGGGCTTGGTTCTAGGACAAACTTACTACAAGAAAACTTGCATGTACAAGCAATATCAACAAGCTTCATAGGATTACTCATGTGCAAATTATTTATGAATAAGCACTTACAAAATCAGGATCTTCAGCATCTACAAAAAATCATTTTTACTTGCATTTCTTGGTAAGTGATGGAAAAGACAGAATAAATTTTCAATTGTTCTAAGGGCAATTTTATTGCCACTTAAAGAACAGTCAGTCACTTTCCAATGACTAATGAAAGTAATTATTTTGTTCAATTATCCGGATGATGAATATTACATTTTATGGTTAAAAGAAAAGAAAAGCCTAAAAAGCCCACCCAAACTAAAATCTAACTCAATCAAAACTCTCTGGCAGCAACAGCTTGTACTGTGCTGTTTAACTGGCTTTACTCCAGTAGCTTAAAATTTAAGAGTCAGCTTTATGTAGAAATGCAGTAAGTGAAAACTGGAAAAAAAATCCCACACCTACAGCTGTCACCTAAAATTAAACACAATGTTTTTCTCCAAACCCCAAGTGTACTTTCAAAAAGGTGCCATGTGATCATAGTTAGCTACTGCACTGCAGTGAAGAACATGTTTAAGTTACAGCAGATAAACTAAATTCTTTCTTTAACAATGCTAGAAAATATAAGAAACAAAATGTAAGAAAAGTAAAAAAAACAAAAAACAAAAAAAAAAAAAAAACCAAAAAAAAAACAGATGTAATTATCTCCAACTTTCTGAACAGGAGATACTTACACCACTTTGAGAGTACCCTAAAATTAAGATGTACTTATAGATAGCTTTTTCTTTTTCTTTTTTTTTTCTTTTTTTTTGCTTCTGTTATAATTTTTAATGTAGGGAAAAAACAGCAACAAAAAACAACCAATCAACCAAACAAAAAAACCCTAACTATATTTTGGAGGGGAAGGAAAAAATGTTCTAGAATAGATAGACTGGCGTTAAATACAATAATTCCATAATGAGCGATACATGCTACTGGAATAGCATCAACAACATGGTTCATGCAAAATAGTAAGTAATCTTAACCATATCAGAGGGGATGGATTTAATGCCTCCATCTATGTTCAAATGCTTATTGTCTCATTGAGGCATTCACAAAACAAGACAATATTCTGCATCTGTAGCAATATTTTTTTTAATAGAACTGGGTCAAATTTGAAAGTTTTTGACACAAGTTGTAGAACAAAAAATGCTTTTTACTAAAAACCTGCACTTAGAAAGAAGTATATTGTCATACACCATCATGTATTAGGAAGGTTCCCAGTTAATTGCACAGCCAGCATGAGATATGAAGATTAGATAATTGGATAGTATCCTTGAAAAACTACTTATTTTCCTTGTATTAACATAGTTATAAAACAAGATTAACTATTTTGGCACATATAAAATAAACAGCATGTACCAAAGCAAACAATAAAAATGTACTTACAAAATCAAAATCTCCATCTTGAGGAACTTTCCAGTTATCAGGGAAAACATTTTTAGATATGTGGTAAGGTTCATGCATGTTCTGATTACAGTTTTCAGGGCTTTTATTCTTAGAATCTTGTTTATCAAAGTAGTCCATGAAAGAAGGTCTTTGAACTTGAGGTGAAGTAGCATTTCCTTAGTTGAAAGAAAAAAAGAAAATAAGTTAAAACAATTTAAAGATGTAAGATTTACTGCACTATAAAATTAACTCATTTTTTTAAGTTTCTTGGAGTTTACAGAGAGTAATACAGTCGTCTATACGTGATGCAAGCCTCCATTTGTCCCCTGAGGATCTTTGGCATAAAAGCTCATAGCTGAAGAACAATATATTTGTAGCAAGATGCAATGTGGAGATATGTTCAAGACATTTCAGAGCTGCACACACTGATAATATTAGAAGTTACTTCATGTGATATCTATTTGTTGTTATAGAAACTGAATAACACAAGGTGCTAAGCATCCCTCTGGGTGCTGAATGCCCCTAACTTTAAGGCCTAATCCACATGCACTTGGAGTAAAGTAACAAAATACAGCAGTTTCATGAAAGGTGGGACTTCAATTTAGAAGAACTTGCAAAAAACAACCACACAAACGGTGTCTAAACGCTGCTTAATCAAACTTGTTGCCAGTTTGCGATTCTTAGCATATTATGGGATCACACTTTCCAGATGGCTATAAAGCGCCCATCTTTATGGCGTGGAAACCCTGCAGGATTTTTGTCATCAGCTACGCAGCTGCAAGAGCTTTATGAAGCAGATCAAGACCAGTGCAAACCCCCATTCTATTTTCCTTCTCATGAAAATAAATTTTAAAAAATTCTATCTACAGCCCTAAATGATTTGGATTTGTTTTCATCTGAGGGATTTCAAAATAAGTTCATTAATAAACAGAAGAATAAATAAAACATAAGACATGTTTTAGTAGTTCTACATAGCTGTCTCCTCAGAGACTACATTCTGCATAGCATTATGATTCATGAAATGCATACTTGCTTACAATATAACACTCTTTACATAGAGTGGAATGAAATATATTTCTACAAGTAAAATATGAAACAGGAAGGAAAATATAAATAACCAAATTAAAAAAAAAAATACAGAGAGGACTACGCCCTTTAATTATAAGCATAAAAAAAGAATCAGGAATTTTTATATGAAGTAATTGTTCTAAAAAGAGAAAAGGAATAACACTGGAAGAATATTTTTGAGCTAGTTTTTAGCACAATTACCAGGACTTGCTGATCTTCACACCTGGCCTTATTTTTGTTTTCATTAATTCAGATGTTTATTCCTCCACTTTCACCTCTTATTTCATCATCTTTTCCTGTGATAACCCATTCACTCTGTACGGAGTTTTTAATATTCAATCTAATTTTGCTGCATGATGAATAGCAACCCTTTTTCATTAATCCATTTCTGCACTGCTCTCTTTGATAGCATGTTGATTTATCCTTTCCTTTCTGCCAGTACAATTTCTCCTGGGTTTCTGAATGTGTTTTTCCTGCCTTGCCTTTTATCCTAGACTTTACTACACATGAGCCCAGTTGCTACTCTTCCACTCTGTAATGATTCCTCCACTCTGCTATATTTCCATACAAATCTCCCCCCATTTATTTTAACCAAGTTTTCTTTCAGTTGTAACCATATTCTTTTCTAATCCTAGATCTTAGTTATCTCTACTATTTTTTTTAATTTAATGGCAACCGTTTACTATACAAAAATATTGAGGGAACTAAACTCCAGCTTGAATTTAGCAGACCTCACAGCAGCTATCCTTCTCCAGAATCTCCCAGGTTTGCCCCACTGAACCCAACTTACTTGAATGAGGTTTATGGATCACTGGACTAAGGGGCAGTGGACAGGATGGGGGAGAAACAGCAGGGATGCCAGACAATATAGAAATAAGTACTAATGGGCAAAAATGGAAGCACCTACATTTCAGCAAAGCACAAACTCAGAAAACAGATCCAAGAGAAGGCAGTAGTATGTGAGGAGGAAAGGGGAATAAAAACAGAATACAATGCACAGTCTTAACAAAAGATATATTATTAGATTTTCTATTCATTTATTACTTGCTAAATACTGCTCAAAACTCATGAAGGTATTTGTACCAAGAAGATAGGACACCACACTGAGAACCTTTCACATTTCAGTTCTTACTTCTGCAGAGATTGCTGTACACGAGTTTCATCCTTAAGATATACTTATAAACAAGATTAACAGTGTCTCAGTTAGAAACACTAAAGTACCGCATTGTTGGCCCATTACAGGTAAGAAAGTCTCCCTCTTCTCATATAATAGGAAATAGTAAAGATTTTCCAAGCATGGCTCTTATGGTTTAAAGTCAAGTATCACTATCTTCCTTACCTATTTAACAGAAGAATGCCTACATTCTAAAAGGTCTTCACCTGCACTAAAAAACCTGGTGCAATAATTAATTCTAAATAGGGAATTCAAAGTGAGAAAGAATACACATTTCACTGTAATGCATGTCTTGATCAAATTCAATCGATGTCATCTATAAAGAAAAATGTCTTCACAGTGATGTATTTCCAACAGTGAATTATTAACATTAAATTGATTTTAAATTCCTTTAAAATCCCTTCAATAAACTATTATTACTTTCTATGAATAATAAAGTAAGTCAAGATCTGTTCCCCTGAAATTCAGGTTCCATACCTAACTGTTTTTCTTACTCAAGTTCTTCAGCATCTCCATTTCATGGAGTACTGTGTCCAGTTCTGGGCTCCCCAGTACAAAAAAGACAGGGATCTCCTGGAAAGAGTCCAGAGGAGGGCCACAAAGATGATAAAGGGCCTGGAACATCTCTCTTATGAGGAGAGGCTGAGAGACCTGGGTCTGTTCAACCTCGAAAAAAGAAGACTGAGAGGGGATCTGATCAATGTCTAAAAATATCTAAGAGGTGGGAGGCAAAGGGACGAGGACGGACTCTTCTCAGCAGTGTGTGGTGATAGGACGAGGGAAAATGGCCACAAACTGAAACACAGGAAGTTCTGCACAAATGTGCGTGGAAACTTCTTCACAGTAAGGGTGACAGAGCACTGGAACAGGCTGCCCAGAGAGGTTGTGGAGTCTCCTTGTCTGGAGAT
>JANHGO010000063.1:32663134-32689737 GCA_024606505.1 Aquila spilogaster | reverse complement strand
CCCCCCCCCCCCCCCCCCCCCCCCCCCCCCCCCCCCCCCCCCCCCCCCCCCCCCCCCCCCCCCCCCCCCCCCCGGAAGAATCACCATTTCACAAGCACAACACAGGCAAATTAAGATAATCTTTTTGTTCAATTAAATCTGATCCAAATAAAGTAACATTATTTAATCTCTGAACTGTTCAAAGCACACAGTTAACCATTTCTGCAGCTAGAATTACAGCACAATAAACTTGTAAAAAATACTGTAAGAAGGCAAATCTATGGTGAAAATAGGAACAGAAGCCTAAAAATCTGTACACGATCATCTTTTTTTTTTTTTTTCCCCCCATTTTGGAATCAAGAGACAATCCTAAAAGTTTAAAAGACTGTTTCCTTAAGTTGGCATTTGTATTTCTAGTAATGAACTTAATTAACCTATCTTAATGTATGTATAGTATAAGATACTTTCTTCTTTCAAGCCCTTAATACCAGCTATAAGACATCACAATATAGTCCAAGCAGAAAATCATTCACTCTAAAAAAGCATTCCTACAAACCGCTGGATTACATGAATGAAATACTGAGACTGAAGATAATGGCTCCATCTATGCTTTCTACACTACACAACTATTTTAATAACCCTGGCAGCATCCCTGAGGATAAATTCCTTGCTGTCTGCCAGTGGCTAGCCTCTTCCTTCTGTGAAACTAGTAATTTATTTACACGGTATCTTAAAACAGTTCACATGTGAAACAACAGAGGGGTTTTGTTTGGTTGGTTTTTAACTTGACAGTGTTTTGTCTTCGTGTCCAAAAGGAAAGATTCTGAGCTTGAAAACCTTTTCTCCGAGTTTGTCTAGAGTCAATTCAATGTATAGGGAGAGAAAGTAGCTCCTTAGGGAAGATGGCACACAGACTGACTAATCTCTGCTGGCTGTTGTCAAGGGGCTACAAGGCAGTTACTGTATTTTTGCTCCTGTGCTGTTGTTCCAGAACCAAGGATGGCTTGTCACAACTTAAAATTAGTGGCCTCAAGACAGATGTCCTATTCCTGGAGAACCAGCTATTGCCACCTGCAGATGCTCATGATGCAAATAGAGAATCAACACATGGGGGAACCAATCATATTCTTGGCAGCTACTGACAACTTGGTTATGCTCCAGGAACCTTCAAAGTAGAAATGAACTCCAAATCTTTATAATAATTTCTGGGGTGGGTATTTATACACTCATGCATATATTGTTTTATCGGCGCAATATTCTCCCTAAGATAGAAACGTTAAGGGAAGATTTAATAACCTATATAACTTGAGTAAGTTATTCCTCCTGGAGGAGTAAGAAAATTGTTGAAGATTGTTCAAAGAGCTATAACTAGGCATAACATAAAAAAATTTTAAGCTGAAGATAAAAAAAAAATATTGTGTAGCTGTCAGATCTATAAAACTGTGACACAGGCCCCCAAGGAAAGTGATGGAAGTACCTTGAATTCAGATGTGTTAAGCTAGTCTGGAAAAAGCATTTGGTAGCACATCTGCTTTTGTAGGGATACAGAAAAGATAATTTAGTAAGTAATTTTAATCTCTCATTTTTCAGATTAATAGTAGTTTGGACAAGAAGTACCTTACTAAATAAAAATAATACAGTAGTACACAAGAAAAGAAAATGTTGGAATCATTATTTAGTTGCTAATTTACTTTAAGATGACCTCTACATGTACTCATACTCCAATTACCATGTCAACACATCCCAAGTATGAGAAGCTCAGAAACCACTGAAAAAATAAATCATTGTTCTGATCATTTTGAGTTGTAAAGGGTATCACCAGTGGACTTGTGTGATTTTGTGACTTAATGTTTTCTTTAAGTTAGGTGCTCATTTAGCATAAAGGGAAAGTGAAACTCAAGTTTACCTGAAATCGAAATTTTTAAAGGCCACAACAAAAATCATGACAGTCTACATAATTCACCTTTTATAAACTTTGCAGGAAAACCATCTATTTACAGTATTTTTGGACCTACGTGCTTTTGATTTGAAGGAGAAAAATAACTTGTACAATTCTTTCCCAAAAACTTACAAAGTCAATATTTCCAGATTGTTTAGGAAAACCCCAAAGAGCTAAGGTCAGAAATTGATGATCCTCAAGTAGTAGTGTATTCAGATACAACATGTCTTCAGAGAAATTTCGCCTGCCCACAAATTAATAGCAGAAGCAGGTTTTCCTCAAATACAAGGTGTATTCAAGGTAACCCTGTCTACCCACAATTTAGTGGCAGATGCAAACTACTATTGAGACCCTATACATTTTTTTCACATAATTGAAGATAAACTTCTGACTAAAGAAGTGGTATTATCAACACATGTTGTAAACTACAACTTAAATAACACAGGTGAGCCAAGTTAATGGCATGCCAAATTAGAGGCAGAAACCTGATATTTGCAAAGAAGAGGGATGAGAGGGTCAAAGAGGGTCAGTACGAATTCTCAAGAGGGGAAAAGCTAGAGATAGGCAGATATCTTACAGAGATAAGAAAGCTTAAGGAGTTGATAAATGCAAATTACTGGCTAGAAAATCTAATTAAATCAGAACTAAGTTTACACATCTTCACAGTTCATACCGGAAAAGGTGATAAATTACAGTTGACAGAGAATCTATTGGCAATGTATAGCTGACATAAAGGGTGCTTCCTGTGCAACTTGTGATATGTCACATCTGAGATTAATTTAATATAAATTATTTGATCTAGCCATTTATTCATTAATTGTTATCACACAGTGTTGTGTTCAACATTTATAGTAAATGGAAAGGTGGAAGGAAGAGACAGAATAAGGTGAATCTGTATACAAGCAAGGGGAAGAAATTAAATACAAGAAAAAGCATTTAAAACAAGGGTTGCAGATGCTATCATTAGTCTTACACAGGAAAGTGTAAAACAGTTTTTGACTCAGTTTTTTACTTGTGTAGTTATCAGATGACTTGGATTTTACTCCTATTACAACAGAAACAAAGCAGCAGCTCAAAACAACCCCTCCTACCCAATTTCAAGAGCCATCTTCTTTCTGTTCTTTCTTTCTTTTCTCATACTGCATGGATATCCAAAGAATTTCAGTTTTAACCAAAATAGCAGTAACTGCTGAAATAAGAGAATGTGAATGTCTTCTATAGCCATATTAGTATATAAAAGTATAACTCAATATATTACACCAACTATTTACCTCCACAACTCTGCTTCTCTAATACAGTTACAATTAGATTGTTATGCCATGGAGAATAACCACAGTCCAAGCTTTCCTCTAATTTTGACTGCTGCTGAAGCTTTTCCCTTCATCTTTGTCCCAGAATGCCTTACTACTGAAAAAAAATCCCAGTTCTTCTAAATGTCCAGATAGGAAATCAAAACCATAAACCTGGCAGTGAAAGAGAACAAGCATTACAGTTTCCAATGTTACCAGAAGACTTGCAGCCTCGTGGTAGTTTCATTATTTGCATTTTCTTGCAATAGTGTGTGAAGTTAACAACCTCAAAACTTAAATGAGTGGTTGTTATCTAAAGCACCACACATTTAGATGTAGGATTCTTCAAGCAGAAGTTTCTTCTAAACTTATGTTTTGTTCTCCCTTAATTCCACTTATTTCATTAAACAAGTGGATGTTGAAGTATACTTCCTGAAATTCTCTGTTTAATTCCCAAAGGGCTTTTTTCTTTTTTATAAATAAGAATATACACCATCACCCAAAATAAGTTATTGAGCAGTAACTAGAACATCTTCGAAATGTGCTGCTCTATGCACAATCCTAGAAAAAAAATTTTTTTTTTTTTTGCCTTTGCAATATTCGTAGACATATATACTCAAGGCCATGCTGTGAAGGTTGTGTATGTGAGGTACCAACTGGTTAATGTGCATCCTTGGTTCCTCACACCCAGAATCCCAAGTAACTTTTAATGGATCTTCAGGTGGAGTTAGGAATATACACATGAATATAACTTCTTGAAGAAGTTCCATTACAAGCTGAACCTACAGGTTGACTGATGAAGAAACGTAAAGCCTTGAGGAAAACAATGACTGAAGAACCACTTTCAAGAACTGCATCATGCCCAGAAGCCCTCCATAATGGCACCATGCTTACAGAAAGCATGTATGAAATTTTTCGGGACAGATCTGCAAGTTTCAGGGATGGAGACATTTCTCAGATCTCAAAGCACACTTGTGCTCATGTGGATGCACATGACTCACACCCCTAGCCCTCTTGCAGTAGATCCTGACCCAGCATGCTATTCTCACTACACTATTTCCTTGTGGGGAAATCATTATGCACACAGGTGGTTTTGCCATTCGTTTGAAAAGCTGAACAATCTTCCTAAACCTTCTCATCCAAATTTAAAAAAATAATAATAAAAAAAAATCTGATGTCTTAGTCCTGGATGTGTGTGACTTTGGTAAGAACACAGGCAGGTTCATTTCCTGGCTTGAATCAAACTGTGCAGGAACCACACAAAGTGCAACCTTATAGAGTTTTTTCCAACATAAAGAAAGCCAGTATGACTGAAGATATATTTTCCCAAGTACACAGTTATCACTAGAAAAGACTATTCTCACTAAAAGAATTAGAAAAAAGAACAAGTGATCATGTAGCCATAAGCTCATAGAGATGATCCATAAGGGGGATGTAAAGACAACATTAAAGTCTCAATAAAAGACTGGTTCAGCAGATCAGCCAGAAAACTCATATTAAGCTCTTGGGAAGCTTCACTTAAGAATGTCATGAAAACATTTCCAGGAGAGAGATGCACTCCTAAAGAGTGCCTAAAGAACAACTGTTATTTTTGTTTTCAAAAAATGATCCAGATCAAGGGGAAGGAGACCTCCCCCTCAAAACACAGAGGATGAGTACAAAGCTGGCCACCACCCACAGAAATTGGTCCGGTTGACTGTGTATATACATATAGTGAACTTCCCAACACTTTTTAATAAGCATGTTCTCAGAGGATCAGTGTAGGATCAGGAGACTTTCAACAATCTGGCCTAAGACTTCAGGAGTCAGGCAATGCAAGCCTGAAATCCCAAAACTAATTGTTATCACAGAGAGGTGGAAGAGATTCTAGAATAAAAACTTCCTTCACGAAGCTAGGGAAAACTTACATCTTTTGACTATTATAACTTTCTGAGGATCATTAGTGAAGATAAGTTGCAAGAAAAAGATTAGTAAAATGACTGTGACTAGTGCATTAAAGAGGTATCCAAACAGAACCCTGTGGATAAACCAGGCCAAGACCAAAAACATCTATTTACTCAGTCAAAAATATTTCTTCTTCATTATCAGGAAAAACAGGCCCACTGAAGTATCTCAGGTCCCAGAAAACTGGCTTGAGTGTCTTCCTGAAGCCTACTCGCTCACAATTCTCCAGTCTCCCTTACCCCATATTATCAGAGATATCAAGAAATAGATAGCCAGTATGAGTCTGATACTAGATATATCAATTCCAAATATCATCATCTTTTCTGCAGGGCATCAAGATCTCATGCCTCCTTGTTTGTTCACACAAATTATTGTCCTGGTATGTTCTTGGTGTTCTTGACATACAGAGGCTTAGATTGTTCCTAATACTCTATTGCCACAGTGGAGCACCAGGTGGGATGGGCCGGGTGGGATCAATTTCTTCAACCACAGCTGCCCTTTGGGGTGTATCTGAACAAAGCATGTGCCTGCCTAATGAACTTCACCAGCTGCAAGACTTAAACATTCACTAGTATACCTACTCGCCAATCATCTAGCTGTTGCAAAATACCAAGAAGGCTCCGAGCCAGCTCTGACTTGATCACGATTCTGAGGACAGCTAGTCACTCCACCAAAAAGCCAAGAAATGCATTCAGGCCATCCTGAAGCCCTTATACTGCAGACAAGGCCTTCTTCTGAGAAGTTCCAGAGAAAGCTGCCGACTTTAATGAATAGGAATTTGGAATCGGTACTTCTGTACATGTGATATGGGGCAATTTGAGGACAGTTCTGTAAAAAGAAATGAAAAAGCAGCTAGAATGATTCTCTGTCTCTGGCAAGTGTGAGCAGTTATGTAGAAACCCACTGAAGTGTTCTTAACTGTAGGACAGATGGTATTTGTGCTTTAGATCATGGAGGGGGAACCAGACCTGGCACTCTTTCCAATAAAGCGAGCATCTGCAATGGTGCTGCTTAGTTACTGAGGTATGGCCGCACGACAGAAGTGCTGTATCAGGAAAAGATAAAGGAGAACTGAGACAGATGAAGAAAACTTATGCTTATGTCAAAGATGGAGATGAACTTCTAGCTATAGAAGACTCCTAAAATGAGTCTTACCACGGGTAGTGGGTGAACCTTGGCTAACAGCCAAATGCCCACCCAGCTGCTCACTCACTCCCCCTCCTTAGCAGGACACGGAGAAAATAGGATGAGAAAGCTCGAGTCTCAAGATAAAGACATGGGGATTGTTTACCAATTACCATCATGGGCAAAACATACTTGACATGGGGAAAATTTAATTTATTGCCAATAAAAATAGATTTGGGTGGTGAGAAACAAAGAAGAAAAACATTGAAGCAACACTTTGCCTCCTCTCTTTCCCAGGCTCAACTTCACTCCTTCATTACAGACTCTTCTACCCACCCCCACTCCCCTCCCCCCCAGCAACACAGAGGGATGGAGGGTGAGCAGTTATGATCAGTCCATAACAGTTCCTTACTGCCACTCCTTCCTCCTCATAGTTTTCATAGAATGGTTTGGGTTGGAAGGGACCTTTAAAGACCATCAAGTCCAACCCCCTTGCCATGGGCCGGGACATCTTTCACTAGACCAGGTTGCTCAAAGCCCTGTCCAACCTGACCTTGAACACTTCCAATTATGGGGCATCCACAACTTCTCTGGGCAACTTGTTCCAACCTTATCACAAAAAAATCTTCTTCCTTATGTCCAATCTAAATCTACCCTAATTCAGTTTAAAATCGTTGCCCCTTGTCCTATCACTACAGGCCCTGGTAAAAAGTCTCTCTTTGTCTTTCTTAGAAGCCCCCTGTATATATTGAAAGGCCACAGTAAGGTCTCCCTGGACCCTTCTCCAGACTAAACCACCCTAACTCTCTCAGCCTCTCCTCACAAGAGAGATGTTCCAGTACTCCAATCATCTTTGTGGCCCTCCTCTGGACCCACTCTAACAAGTTCACATCTTTCTTGTACTGAGGACTCCAGAGTTGGATGCAGTACTCCAGGTGGGGTCTCACAAGAGCAGAGTAGAGGGGAAGAATCACCTCCCTTGACCTGCTGACCATGCTTCTTTTTATGCAGCCCAGGATATGACTGGCCTTCTAAGCTGCAAGTGCACGTTCATAGAATCATAGAATGGTTTGTGTTGGAAGGGACCTTTAAAGATCATCTAGTCCAACTCCCTTTTTAAAAGCATTTTAAGGATAGTTCCACTTCTCATGGAAGCAGAAATAATTGATACTTGAACCCTCAAGTCTTACTCACCTAATCAGTCCCTATTCTCATCTCATCGTAACACATCTACTGGGCAATTCTGTTACACACACACTATTATATGAAGGCTGGGTTGAACTGACTCTCTGCCACAATGACTGGTGCTCAAAGCCACTTGTGTCTTGTTCAGAGAAATACCTCTGTGGGACCAGCTCATATTAATCCTATCCCATGAGCAGGAGAAAGACTAAGTCAATCGTCCTTGTTTCCTTCCCTTCCCTGTTCCCTCCATCCAGGCTCCCAGTAGTCCATTCCTCCTTTTGGTTTCCTCTCTCTAACAGTCAACATACTTATTCTAACAATTGAAGACAACATGATCTCAGTACCAATGGTTAACAATTCAGCGTTCAAACCTCACCAATGTTGTGTAGTGGAGGGCTGTTGTGCTTGCACGGAATAAGTGTTGCTTTTCTTCCTCCTTTTCCTTTTTAAATTGATATGATACTACATTCTATGATTCTATGTATAAAACTCTTTGAAAGAATGTTAAGTCAAATACTTGAAAGACATTAGGGAAGAACACCTTACAACTCCTTAAGCAACCTTAATTTTGCTTTTTTCTTGTTATACTTAAACACTGTAACACATTCTTTAATTATATGACTAAGGGTTAAAACTCAGTTAAAGAATGGGCCCATAATGCGATCATAAATGCATCACTCCCTATCTTTTGAGCATTTGATTTCAGCACCTGAACACAGTTTTTTAACACTTTTTTGCATTTAATAAGATTAGTTGAGAATCCTTCACAATTATCACATCACTTTTCCCCAGATAACCAGTAAACTAAACATCACAGATGAACATTCTCTTTCATATTTGGTCTTATAATCTGGTTGTTAGAGATGGAGGAAGGCTTTCAATCCATGGCTCAACATGAGCAAGTCCAAAATAACGCTAACGGATTTGGAAGGAAAAAAAAAGCATCTAGCTACAATGTTCTTTCTTCTCATAGCTCCCACTAAGTATGGCAGAGACTCCCATATTACTCTAAGTAAGGTGTTTCACTGGGCTCCCAACTACTCCTGTGAATCCGAGGTGCAGTTTTGACAAGGACTTCTCTTGAAATTTGTGCTAGGCAAGAATGTACCTTCCTTTCAGATATGGATCACATTACAGCCACTCTTCTCACTCCGTAACAAAAAAATTGCACTAAATCGAAAATTGGATTACACTTCTACTAACCAAACATTTCTGTTAGCACACTAGACTGTTGTCCACTTACTAAGTGACAGTTTTCACAATAAGCACAGTACACTCCAGATGACAGGTGAAGCTCACTGCACTGATTTTCAATTTAAAGCTGTAAAATAGTTTCTTGAATTGGCCATCTGCAAAATCCTCTCTCCCCCATATGTTATAATGGCAACTGCCAGCAGCAGAGGCATTTCAGATACTAATTCACTGATTAAAACTGTCAGGCTATTTTTCAATGAAGACATCTCAGCTCTGGAATTAATTTCTCCCTAACCCATGGTCAAACAGCTTACGTTTGCCGACTTTCATAATATGGGATATGGAATTGCAGTACAAAACGATCATGGTGTTTGGTGACGGGACAGTTTGAGGACCACAGGATATGGAAACCATTGTTCTTCGGAGGTGCTCTATTTTGGGAAGCTGCAGTAAGATGGAGAAGATGAACAAAGGAAGAACTGAGTTGAAATCAAGACAGATTAGTAAACTGCTCCATTAGGATTTAGATAATATGTTTTCTAAAGCATCCATGTTAATTTTAGGGTAGCATAGGTATCTGTAAAAAAGGTGGGTGCAGGGAACACAGCTTGGTGTTGGAAGTGAGACAGCCCCTCCACGTGCACGTGACTGCCGAACCTCTGAAACTTAGCAGTGCTTGGTCCTCATCAAGCTGCTGTTGCCATAGCAACAGCTCTTTAAAACATGGAAAACAGGTTAGGTAGTTTCAAACTAACCACTGTTTCAATGTTGCTGTTTTCCCCTGTAGTTTTGAATTAGCCCACCTCCGAGATGATCAGTGGGCTGTTGCCATAGAGTCATCAGCCAGCGGACAGGAGAAAACAAGGCTCTTGATTTTCACAGGCCATGGGGATGCTTAAGTAACATGGAGTTTGGCCTCCCTCCATCTACTGCTCTTTCCCCCAAATCCTTCAGAAATCCTCTTCAGAGGCATCAGCTCTTTTCCTCTGCAAACATCTTTTACTCTGAAAAATGTTTGGGGCTTACATTTTTTTGGTTTTTTTGGTTTTGTTTTTTAAATAAAAGGGCACTGCACAATTTGGGAGTTAAATCCTGTTAACCGCTGAGTGCAAGTGAAAGGTGCATTATCTGGCCCTAACGCCATTCCTTCAAAAGGCTCTATGTTACAGTACCATTCAAAACGTGCTAGCAGTTGTCAGAGAACTTGATGTAGGGAGAAACAACCACTGTAAACCAGGTCTCTTTGAAACCCATGACAAGGAAGTTAACCAGCTCAAGAGATAACAAATGAAACAGCCGAGCGTGTACACACCATGCTGCCCTGCGATCAACACACTCCTACCAGTTCCTCCTCTGTTTCTCTGAAGTAGCATTGAGGGTGGGCTGCACAGAGGTGCTCACACCTCGTTGAATCATTAGTCATAGACAAAATCCCAAAGGACAAGCATCAGTTTCATTTTTTTTAATTTAATGTCTTCATTATTTTAATTGTATCTGTCTGAATTTAGGCTTACTTACATCGGTCTCTTTATCTTGACTCACAGTAGTATTCTATTAGTTAACGGAAACTCTTTAGAAACACAGAAATAGCAATGAAATTCTAACTTTGCAAAAGTAAAATCAAAAGCCCATTCCACCCTATACACACACATCACAAGCACCATGGAAATATCACATTTCTATCTCTATGAACATTATCAGGATAATAGTTCTCATCTTGAGATGATTATCCATCTCTGTAGAGTGCATGTACTTCTTGGGTGTGGATGGCATTTAGAACATGTGACTATTATTAATGGCAATCTTAAAGTAACAATTAACTTCAACAAAAAATAAATGACCATTCTGTGAAAGCAATAATCCATCTGACACTGCAGAAAAAACCCACACCAAACATTTGCAGTAGAAGCACAGGAAGAACTACCCTCAAAAAAATATAAGCTCCTCCTCCAGGTTCCAGTGGGACCAATGCCCAAGGTGCTCCCAGTAAGAAAGCCTCCTCTTCCATTCACACACTTCTTAAAGTAAATCCTTATGCCAAAACCCACGATCTTCAAAGAGGACACAACAAAATAAAAGACACAGTCATTTTGGGACAGCTCATTTTTACTAAGAGAACTTTTTGGATGTAGAGAATTTTTTGGGGTGATAGGGAAGTTTGGTCTGTAAGTGTATTCAAAGAATATTTTCTTCTCCGTTCTTACTTGAAAGAAGAATATTCAAATATAAAAAACAACTAAATATATTGGGCTGTAGTGACACCATGAGGGAAAAAAAATTCAAACATGTTTTTAGAAAGTTCCACCTAATTCACATCTACAAGCACTACAGCGTGCTCAGACAGTTTCATGCAGTCAAGGCTGCAGTTTGCAAATTTCCTGCTTCTCAGCTGAAGACCTAACCTCATCCATGACCCTAGTCTGTTGCAATGCAAAGTAAAATAAGTTAAATACTTCAAAATGGTTTAAGCTAACTTGTTTTAGTTCTCACTATGGCACACTAAAAATTGTCAGGGAAATGGAGTCAGGGTTCTCAGCTGAGCATCAAGCAGCTTTTTGAAACAGCTATAACTATGCTACTGTACCTTTAGAGGTTTCCTACAGAGCAATTTTGTCCTGGTACATCTTATTTAGGTTAAGAAACTAAATTTTCTTAGTAGTATTCTTATATCTGTACAACTCCTACTGTCAACACAAATGTAAATGTAAGCAATACCAAGATCTTTAAGTAGATGCTAAATAAGTGCTAATTCTTCAGGTATTTCTTTACTAGGATCTAGGCGTACTTGCCCTAAACTAAGGACTACTGAGACATGCAGTCTAAGCCGTGAAATTTCTAACCCTAAACCTAAATGCAGTTTCACATTTAGGCACACAAATGAAAGTGGTTTCTTTAATAATCTGAACAGCTGAACTTAACATTGCCATCAGTAGGATCTTTGCCATTGACTTTAGCAAGTATGAGATTAACCCTTCTATAGAGAGTTTGTCAATAGCTGCAGCTTTATACATTGGGCTTGCATAGCTTTATTTTAAAATTGTTACTCATATAACATTATAAAATAGGTATAAAAACTTGCTAAAGTAATTTTGTGATTTTGTTGGGTTCATCACCCACCCCCCCGCCTGGCAATTTTACATAAGTTTTTTTACCTTTTTAGGTACTGGTGCTGTCCATGAGGCACACTTTTATTCAGACACAAATAACAACAACACTGAATGAAAAAAAACAAGTCTCCAAACAGTTAGCTTACAGCTTTACACTGCACACATCTCTAGAAAAAGCCTCACCTTTTTCACCAAAAATAAAATGACTAGTGCATACCAATTCTACAACTCCCAGTAAACAAAAGTAAAATGTGGGCTATGAGACATCTGTAGTCAGAGATCTAACGTAAAAAATGACATTAGGATAATTTTAATGTATACATTTTACACATTTTTAAAATACAACTAAATGAGAATAATAAGTGTATTCTTATAGAAATACAGATTTTGCTTTCAAGTTTCATAGGAGTTCCCTTTTATCTCCGAGTTACAGAAGTTATAAGGAAAGTAAATAAAATTTACATGCAAACCAAAATATTCTGGGCAATCCCTGGTTTTGGTAAGTGTGTAGTAAATCCAATCTAATCAGATATCTGAAGATATTAATTCCAAATAACAAAGAACTCCAAGTATTATAAGCCCTCTGTTTGAAGTCAATGCCTTAATACAGAAGTTTCTTTCTTCAAATTCTACAAGTTATTTGCAAACAAAAACCACAGAGAATTTTTTCCATTCTTCATAAAGCTCAATAGTATTAAATGTCAGCCATTTAATTTCCAGTATTTTGTTTATGAAATATTGTTAACATCTATGCTTAATATATAGTCTACACATGGTACTTATTGGCTGCCAATCAAGACATGAGGCACAGAAATCTAATACAAGCTTTTTGATTATTGAGAACTAGCCATACAGACAACCAAACTAATCCAAAAATTTTTTTCTGTTAAATTGCTAGAATCCCATCTTACAAGTTCTCATGCTCCTATTTGAGTCCAGTAAAAAAATAAAAAAAATTTTTTAAAAAGCTAAGCTGAAAAAAAATCCCATGTTCTTTACCAAATCGCATAATGAGGAAATCCTATTCAAAACTAAGGAGTTGCAAAAATTAACTTAAAACAGTCTTGCAAAATTCCAGTCGCCCACTCTCCTGAGGCAAGTTTTATTTTTACTTCTTTTCATTATCATTAATCATCACAGCAAAGAGTAGGAGAACAGGTTTTGTTTCTTGGTGGTAAATTTGCACGATACTGTCATAGAGATGATTTCAAAGAATTCTGCTGAAACCCTGAAGTAGAACACGCACCCCTTGGTGTCAGCACTCACTTTGCGGATCAGACATTACACACAAAGGTGTGGTACACTGTCTTGACATTAACAGTGATTCATGCAACATGGAAGCAATTTGGATTAAGCATCTCCCTATATTCTGCCACCCCCACCCCCCCCCAACTTTTGTAAGAGAAAACAGAATAGAGACCTGAAACTGAATTGGCTTGATGGACAAAAAGGATCATCTAAAAATTGTCCCACCACAACTGTTTTTTCCAAGTATTTCAAAGCTCTTTCTAGGCTATACACATTACTTAGCTATTACACAATGATCTCAAAGAGGTACATTAGTACGGACAACTGGTTACTACGGTAACAAGATGTTACTTTAAACCAGCAGAGCTGCCCCAGCTCATCAGCTTCACTCATTTCTTTCCTTTGTTCTCCTTAAACTATGCACAAATTACAGACCTGCTGTATAACTAAATATATACACTAGAGCTACACTTCAGTCTCTCCATTCGAGCTAATGAGAAAAAAAGAAGGGGGGTTAGATGATGCAAGGATTTAAACTCTATGGAGTGAAGTAGTGTCACTCTTAACGCTATACTAAGAATTTGAAAGTTGGCTGAAAAATAAGTTTTAAAAAGTCTTCTCACTAGAAACTATTTTGTAATTAAAAAACACATGGCACATTGAAACTATTTGACATGATAAAGTGAGATGACAGAGATACTTCAAACTTTTGGGAGAGAAAACATGGTTAAGTTTTATTAACTGAATCTTGGCTGAAATTTTCCAGAGGCAGGCTCATGTTTGGAAATAATAGTTGACTGCTAATTGCAAAAATTGTCAAGGTTATCCAAGGTCTAGCTCCTCCAATATACTGATGCTCCTAAAACAAATCAAGTATGTCACTATTTTTGAGAGCTTGAGTTTATAAGACCTATGTGTTCTCAACATCTTTTATGATTACAAACATCAGTCCACCAGCAGTAGCTTAAAAAGCCATAGGAAATAAGGCCATTGGAAACATTTACAGGAGGAGGTCACCTACAACAATCCTTTGCTCCAAGTGGGATCAGCTCCACCAAAACTATTCCTGACGTGTTTATCTAACCAGGTCTTCAACACTCACAATAACAGCAACTTCTGCAACCCTCTGAGGCAATCTCCTGTCACACATTGTTATCCTATCCGACATTCTTCTTACTATCTAACTTCAAATAAATCGCTGCAATTCAAGCCTGACTTCTTGTCTTATCTTCAGATGACATGTCAATGATAAAAAAAAAAAATCTTTAATTCTGTTTTTCACATGTAAGAATGCAAAAAGCTTTTTGGCCTAGCAGGGTGTTTTCTGTACTCTTTTAGGATACAAAATTCAAATAACCTTTGTCAGACAGCACACAATTCACCTTCCAAAACTGCAAAAGTACAGCACTAGCACTTTGGCATGCCTGACTCGGTGATCAGAGTAACAGCTTTAAAATAATCCTACAATTTAAGATAAACAGAAAGGATTGATTCTGTTTACAGCCTAAACAATTTAGTTATATATGACACCAAATTGCTAGGCTTGATTTTAAATTATTTACTTCTATACTAATAGGGGAAGGGACATATTCAAAGAGAAAGGATCCTGTATTCAATACCAGCTGGAGAAACACTCTGCTCAGGTAGAGTCTTCCCCTGCTCTCTGCAAGAAAAATAATTCTCCTTTTGTGGTTAGAATATACAAACAACATTTAGTTAAATCAGTCAGTATTTGAATTGCAGAGTTTAAAAAAAAAAACCCAACATGTAATAGGTTGATCTGTTCTCTTTGCCCAATGGAAAAAAACCACCAACCAGTAACACATTTTTAGTTTACATGTCAGGTTGGCACAACCTCCCCCTACTGCCTGCTTGAACAGCTGCATGATAAGCCTAACAAACCACAGCCATGACCTACAAACCTTTCATTTTTTTAAATAACCACTCAACATACAAGAAGCTTCTATACTGGCCACCTATTATAAGAGGTAGAGAAAACCTCACTGCTGAGGTTCACACTGTCTGCACAAAATGAGCTAGATAAAGCATATTATATTCATTATATTAATTTTCCAGTCTCTCCTCTCTTAGCCATCTTTGAACTGAAATGAATAAAATTCTGCATGCAGACTGCTGACACCAATACTACTTTCATTGACTATATGACATTGTAAATAATCCTCTGCTTATCTCATATGCATACAGCCCATGCAAACCCAGAAACCTAAGTCTCATATTTGCTTAGTTAAGAAGAAATTCTCCCTGTCAGCATCTGGAAATGCTTCGTGATATTCAAGCAACTAATTAAAAACAAAGCAAAATGAATATATGTTAATACTTAATTTTAAATTTTCAAATGACTTAGAGGAGAACCTCAGATGGTTGAAAATAGATGAAATACTTTCATTCCCATTAATTAGAAAGAAGACTGTACCAAACTCATCTGCTGCTTAAATAAGATCAGAGTAAACCCAGCCAAGATTTTTGGACAAAGAAATATTTCCAATGAAGCTAATTCAGCCTAGCTTTATTACTGAAGTTTTAATTAAATTCTATATGATCTTTAGTCATTTTATGGTATTTACTTTTTTACTGAATTAATTGTGACATTATACATTTATAAATGTTAACTAAAGTGCTCACTATCTGCAATACTATTATTTCACAATGATTATATTCTAATGTATTCGTTCTGGTTGAAACCTAGGGAAATATTCTGCCTAGGGTAACAGATGGCTTTTTGAATTTTTGTTGCTATTCCAGAATCTTTAAGTCACCCAAAATGCATCTACTTAAACATGATACTGCAGATACTGCAAAACATGATCTACATGTTCACTGTTTAATATTTAACAATCTGGATACCATTCCTGTTTGGAAATAATTCTACTAAAGACGGAAATCATTACCCTAGCATTGCTATAATAAATAGATTTGCCTTTTTACATTTTATCATCTCATTACAAAAAGTAAATTACTCATTTAAAATGAAATAATATATTCACTCAGTGTAAGTGAAGTTTAGCAACTTACTCTGAATAATGTTAATTCACAGGTTATCATCAATTAGATAGCACTTCACTGTAGTTCATGTAAATCCTTTGTTAACATCGTGTCTCACGCTAACACATATTACTAAGGGGTAGAAGGATTTACACAGCAATTTTGTATCTTAATGAGATGTAAAATGTCATGATACAGTAAAAATGTAAGCAGCAGGTTATTTAACAACACATCCACATAGCACAGTAATCTAGCAAGCTAAGATTTACCTGTTTTTCCCACATGATAAAAATTTCGAGCACTTCTTCCTTATTGAAAGTTCACCTTTTTTGGTGAAAACTATCTTCTATAATGCCCATAAAAATGTGATAAATGCTACACAAAATATCACAAAATCTTCAACTGTGGAAGACAAAAACAAATCCCATAGAAAGCACAAAGCTATCATAATGGCAACATGGTCATACGAATACATAATATCTATAAAAAAACAACTGTTCTTAAAAGGACTGGTCACTTAGACGGTCAAAACAAACATATCACTTGCTCTAATTCAGCACTCTGATCCAAACTGCTGACTTGTGAACTAAGACTAAAAGTTGGCCTCTTAAACAGTCAAGCCTCCTTACAAAAAGCTGCTTATACCATGCATCATTAACATTTCTATGAATATCATATCCATACTCTATATAGCTTTACTGCATCTTTACTTATTTAAAGACATTATGCCACTTTTCCTCACAGTGAGTAGTATCTTCTTGATTAGACTTAGTGGCATCAAGGTTTCCTGTGAATAGAACATCACTTAACCCCAAGTAAAAGTGACAGAATTAGGGCTAAAAATATTGCTTTAATTTTGCTATCTGCTGCATGCCCCTTAAAAATAATGAAAATGTGTAAAAGAATTGCCTATAGTCTGATAGTATTCATTGAAAACTAAAATCCACAATGATCCTTGAGTGTGAAATATATATTAAACGTTTAATATAAAAGCTGAAGTTTGAATAAACACTAGTTTGGTTTTTGTAAGATTTATATCCAATCAGAGCTTCAACACTTCCATTTCAAAGGCTGAAGAGGAAAAAAACAAAGCAAAACATTTACAAGTACTTCCCCAGAAATACATTTCCTTAAGATTCACTGATATAAAAGCGCCATACTTTTGGTTTTCAGAATTTATCATGAGACAACAAAAATACACAACAAAATAACTGAAAACAAAGATCAAAAAAAAAGCAACCCTATATACATTCCTAGTCACAGAAAAGACAACGTTCAAAAATGTTTGGGGTTGTTTGGTGTGGTTTTTTTAAAAGTAAGAAGAAAAGTAGTATAAAACCCCTAAACACCTCTTATGCATGAAAAACGGTACCTTAGTCCTGAAGCATACATAACAGGGTAAAAATTTGCAATAATGTAATATTCAATGTGACGATACCAGAATTAAGTCTGGTTAAAAGTTATTTGCAATATACCTGATTCAATACAATGTAAAACTTGAAGGTCTGCAGTGGCAATTTTTTCCTCATCAGTTATGGAACATTACATCAACAACCAGAACAGATTGATCACAGAACTGAAGGCCCACAGGACCAACAGTCAGAGATGGATCTTAAATTCCGATATGGCATTAGTGAAAAAGAAATAAGATCAGCTTTTGCATTTCAACACAGATGTACTTTAACAGTGAAAAACAAAGCATAAATGTGTACTTACAGGAGAAAAAATGCTGCTAAAATTGCTGGTTTTAAAGCTCAGATTGATGACCAAAGCATCTTACTTTCTTGGAAAAGTCTTCTATTTTCATTGGCAAGGAGTTTTTAAAACATTTACATCAGGGCAGAAAACTATGCTCACACAAAAACTTTCAAACCAGACCTAATGCTAAATTCATTTTGCATTATTTTTTACATTCATTTATCCATCTTATGAGAAAAGTTTCCCGTGTCATTTATTTACATTATCTAAAACCACCAGAAAGTGTGTAAGACTAACTGCTATATCTGCAGTACATGTATTTGTACATTTAAACAAATAAAATAACTATGTATTGTTTTATCAAACAGTAAAATATACTAGGAATAGGATAAAATATCACTGCGACCTAAAGCAAATATGCCATTTGCCACAAGAATTAGCTCCCAATTCTGCAGGTCTCACCTTAGGCATAGAAATAAGCAAACTGATTAGTTGCAGTATTTTATAAGGACTGTTTTTATTTCCTTCTCCCTTCTCCCTCCCACCTCAATGGCATTTCTGCTTCTCTAGTTTATGCTGTAACAGACACAAACACTAATAAACTTCTAAGTCTTTCCATTTGATACACTTGAATTAGCATGGCACTGTCATTCTGCCCTGGCTTACAAGTAAAGCACTTGTTGGCTGCCAGCACTAGCATGCAATGTACAACTTATAAGGGTATACAGTTAAGTAAAAATAACGGTATTATTCAGCAAATGAGTTTGGTGACCTCCAACTTGCAGAGCATCCCTCCTCTTTTACACAGAAAGTTGGAGTACTATTAGAATATATTACCGTTAAGTTAGATTTTGATCATTTATTTTTTAGTTCTAGTGTATCAATCCCTTCTTTAAATAAAATTATGACTGTCAGCATTTACTGTATACTGTATTACCCTTTTCTATATCCCATTAAGGCTAATTCCAAACAAAATAGAATGGAATTATTTAGTACAAAAAGTGTCCATTATCTATCCCTTTCATGCATCATTTAAAGACTTCATGTCAGCAACTGAAAACATTCATGTTGATCTCACAAAGAGCAGACAATATATTATGCATACTGCCCACTGATTTATCCTTTCAGAAAGTCTCTGGCAGGCCACTTACCAATACTGCCCCTCGCTGTCTCAAATATAAATAGAAGTGCTTCTTAAATATATAAATAAATAATAATTGCCTATGGTTCAAACCAGCAGGCTGTTAAAACCAATATCCTGTGTCACATCAGCTGGTAGCAGATGCTTCAGAGAAATGTATTCTTGAGTGGACTACTCTGAAGCAGTACATCCATTATTGAGAAGTCTTCCTAAACTCTTTCTTAGGCTGACTTATCTATGGATGTATTTGGCTTTCGTCATGCTTAAAACAAAATTCCACCTCCCCACCTCACCAACTACATACACTGCCCATGCAAATAGCTATTAACTTTTTTAAAAATCCTATTTGGTCTTCAAGCAGAATGACTTTGTAGCAACAAGCCTTACAACACTGCCTTTTTAGGAAGTCAAGGACAAACTGCACATCATGTAACTTCCATGAGACACTGGAACAGGTTGCCCAGGTAAGTTGTGGATGCCCCGTCATTGGAAGTGTTCAAGGTCAGGCTGGACAGGGCTTTGAGCGACTAGTGAAAGATGTGCCTGCCCACGGCAGGGAAGCGGGACTAGATGACCTTTAAAGGTCCCTTCCAACACAAACCATTCTATGATTCTAGGATTCTGAAGTCTTTGACTTGCCAGTCTAAGACCACTAGGAAAGTCTGTCTACAACACAGACAGCAGTTAAGTTTCTGAAGATCAGAACTCCTCGGGTTTGGTTCTAGGACAAATTCCAATTTCAAGAAGGCAACTTCATATGTACAAGCAACGTCAACAAGTTCCACAGGATTATCCATGTGTGAATTATTCATGAACACGCACTTACAGAATCCGGATCTTAGCATTTACAAGAATAATAGTTTTTACTTGCATTTCTTAACAAGTAATGGAAAAAATAGGATGAATTTTAAAGTGTTCTAAGGGCAATGTTATTGCCACTATAATAACCCCACTTAAATAACGGCCAGTTATTTTCCAATGAATAGTGCAAATAATTATTTTGTTAGTCAATTATCAGGATGATGACTATTGCATTTTATGGTCAAAAAAAAAAAAAAGCCTAAAAAAACCCCACCCAAACCAAAATCCAACTTAACCAAAACTCTCCAGCAGCAACAGCTTGTACTGTGCTATTTAACTGGCTTTACTCCAGTAGCTTAAATTTAAGAGTCAGCTTTATGTAGAAATGCAGTAAGTGAAAACTGGGAAAAAAATCCCACACCTACAGCTGTCACCTAAAATTAAACACAACATTTTTCTCCAAATCCCAAGTGTACTTTCAAAAAGGTGCCATGTGATCATATTTAGCTACTGCACTGCAGTTAAGAACAAGTTTAATCTACAACAGATAAGCTAAATTCTTTCATTCAAACATGTTAAAAAAATTAACAAAGGTGAAAACCAGGTATAATTATCTACAAGTCTCTAAACAGTAATTATTTATTTCACTTTAAGAGCAACCTGTAACTTAGGAACATTTTCTTCTTGCCCTTGCTATAATTTGCAACATAGGCAAAAAGAAATAAACTACACATATTTTGGAGGGTGGAAAACCCCACTCTAAAACAGAGAGACTGGTGTTAGATAGAATAGTTCTATGCAGAGAGATGTGCGCTACTGGAATAGTACCAACAAGCTGGCTTGTGCAAAACAGTAGGTGATCTTAACCATCTCCAAGGAGATTGATTAAATGGCTCCAATCTAGTTTAAAACGCTTATCATTTTACTGAGTTACTCAGCAAACATGACAATATTCCATGCCTGCAGCAATATTTTTTTTTTTTTAAATAGAACTGGGTCAAATTTTAAAGTTGTTATAACACATAAAGAACCGAAAATATTTAAAAAAAAAAAAAAGTAGTTACAAAGAAATATATTCATAATGTCACATACCATTCCTCATTAAAAAGGTCCTGCATTGAGCAAATGTACTTATTTCAACAACCAGAATAAGGCATTAAGATTAGATAATTGGACAGTGTTCTTGAAAGTTTACTTATTTTACTTGTATTAACATAGTTATAGAAAGGGTTTAACTATTTTTGGCACATATAAAATAAACAGCCTGCAAGAAAGTAAACAATAAAAATGTACTTACGAAATCAAAGTCTCCATCTTGAGGGACTTTCCAGTTATCAGGGAAAACGTTTTTGGATATGTGGTAAGGTTCATGCATGTTCTGATTACAGTTTTCAGGGCTTTTATTCTTGGAATCTTGTTTATCAAAGTAGTCCATGAAAGAAGGTCTTTGAACTTGCGGTGAAGTAGCATTTCCTTGGTTGAAAGAAAAAAGAAAAAAAAAGTTTCAATTATTTAAAGATTTACTGCACTATAAAATAAACTCCATTTATTAATTTTCTTGGATTTTACAGAAACTAATACAGTCATCTGTATGTGGTGCAAGCCTCCGTTTGTCCCCTGAGGATCTTTGGCATAAAAGCTCATAGCCAAAGAATGATATTTTTGTAGCAAGATACAATGTGGAGAAATGTTCAACACATTTCAGAGCTGCACACACAAACAATATTAGAAGTTACTTCATGCGATATCTATTTGTTGTTATAGAGACTGAATAACACAAGGTGCTAAGCATCCCTTTGGGTGCTGAATGCCCCTAATGTCAAGGCCTGGTACACACTTGCAGGAAAGTAACAGAGTTCCATCAGTTTCACCAAAGGTGAAATTTAAAAATTATTTAGAAAAAGAACTTGCAAAAAACAACCACACAAACTGTGTCTAGACACCGCTTAATTAAATTCATTGCCAACGAGGTTTCTCAGCAAATTATGAAATCATACTCTACAGATGGCTGCAAAGCACCCTATCTCCATGGTGTGGAAACCCTGGGGGATTTTTGTCATCATCTACGCAGCTGCAAAAGCTTTATGAAACAGATCGAAATCAGTGTGAACTCCCATTGTATTATCCTTTTCATGAAACTAAATGTAAAAAAAAAAAATCTACAACCCTAAATGACTGAAATTTGTTTTCATTTGTGGGATTTCAAAGCAAATTCATTACAAAATAGAACAATAAATAAAACATAAGAAATGCTTTAGTAGTTCTACATAATTGTCACCTCAGAGACTATATTCTGCATAGCACTGACTCATGAAACGTGTACCTGTTTGCAGGGTAACACTTTCTACATAGAGCAATATGAAATACATTTCCACAAGTAAAATATGAAACAGGATGAGAGACACAAATAACTAAGCTGGAAAAAAACCAAAACAAACAACAACAACAACAACAAAATCAAAAAATAACCCACAGGCAGAGCTGTAGTTTTTAATTATAAGCATAATAAAATAATTAGGAATTTTTATTTGAACCACTTGTTTTAACAAGTGAAAAGGTAAACAACTGGAAATATATTTTGAGCTTGTGCTTAACATGATCACTAGGACTTGCTGATCTTCTTATCTGGCTTTACATTTGTTTTTATTAATTCATTAAGTGGTTATTTTCCCCCCCTCCTCTTTCACCTCTTATTTCATCATCTCTTCCCATTCCCTCTGTTTAAAGATTTCTTAATTCATTCTAATTTTAATGCAAGATTAATAGCATCCTATTTTTTTCATGAATGCTTATTTTTGTACTACCATCTTTTATAGCATGTTGATTTACCTCTTCTTTTCTTTCTGCTTTTTCTACATTATTCTGTTCTAGTAAGATTTCTTCTGGCTTTTTTAATGTGTTCTTCTACTGTCTTGCTCTAGGCTTTACTGTACTTGACTCTGCTTGCTTCTCTTCAACTTCACGATGATCCCTCCATTTAGTCTGCCATGTTTCCATACACACTTCCTCCTCGCATTTTTTTTAGCTGATTTTTCTCTCAGTTGTTGCCATGTTCTTTTCTAATATTCTTTTCGAATCCCAGATCATAGTTATCTCTACTCATCTTTTAATTAATGACAACCACGACCATAACAAAAACATTCAGTGAACTAAACTCCAGGTTGAATTTAACAGACCACACAGCAGATACCTCTTCTCCAGAATCTCCCAAGTTTGCCCCACTGAACTGAAGATCATTTGAGTGAGCTTTCTGGATCTCTGGAGTCTGAGACTGAGGAAGGGATGAGAAGTAAACAGCAGGGATGCCAAATAACTACAGAAATAAGCACTAAAGGGCAAAAATTGAAGAATCTAAACTTTAGCAAACCATAGGTTTAGAAAACAGATCCAAGGGAAGGTAATAGTATGAAGGAGGTGGAATTAAAAACAGAAGTACCATGCATTTTCTTAATACAAACTTTTTATTACTTGTTGATCACTGCCCAAAACCCCTGAAATTATTTGTACCAAAAAGATAGGACACCACATTGCTGGCCTTTCACAACCAATTTTTTTCTTCTGCTGAAATGGTTGTACTTATGTTTCATCCTTGAGACATACTTATAAACAAGAAGATTACCACTGTCTCTTAGAAACTCTAAGTACCAAATTGTTGGCCCGTTACAGGTAAGATAGTCTCCCTCCTCTCATGTAACAGAAAATACTAAAGATTTTCCAAGCACTGCTCTTAAGTTTCAGAGCTATTTATAAATATCTTCCTTATATATGTAACAGAAGACTGCCTACATATGTAAAACAAACCAACCCCTCCAAATTCCTTGCTATCAAATGCATAATAAGGAAAGTGGGCCAACAGGACTGAAATTACTGGAAAACAAGCAAAGTACATTTATTTTACACTTTGAGGACTTGTTCTATTTGTTTTGATAAATAAGAATTTAGAACTCACTTCTGATTCCAATTTAGTATATAGTTAGTTAACCCACTTAAAAGAACAAGAGCTGCTTACCTCCACTGCAAACATGAAAACTCACACACAAAACCAGAACTATTATGCCTGCAAAACAATGGGACCAAAGGTGTTTCAAGATTTGTTTGTTTTTTCCCCAATGTAAAAACAATGAATGATATATTTAAAGATTTATTTTTAAGGTTTTATTTTAATTTTACAAATAATTAAAGGAAAAAAGAGAGTCTTTTCAGATCTCTAGCTAACCTAACACAAACAAGTTTAGTTAATATTTCATGGAAAATGGGGTAGGTTGATACCTACTAGTTTAAAGGCCCTGTGAAGGCTCCTATCTCTTTTGTACTGACTTTATAAAACACTGAGGCTCTTTATGCCAGAGTAAACTGATGTGGATTACACTTTTTTTGCAAAATGTAAGGTTATTATAAGATCAGTTTGGTCTGAAAGCACTTCTAAATTTCATGAACAACAGAGTAACAGTATCTTGTCAACTGTCTTTCAAGAATCACAAAATTTACAAGTACAATACATAAAGATTCCTTTAAGGACAATTAATTCACTCAACTATCCAGTAAGTTACTTTTTACACAAGCCATATATTTGCCACAAAAAATCTGCAGCACAATCAGTATCACTCCACACTTGCACTGAAAACCTATTGCACAATAGACTGTTCCATTCTAGGAGGATTTGGATTTTCCAGTTCTTCCCATTTTTCTTTGCTCTTCAGTAAAAGGTGATCATGTTTAAAAATGTTTGCCACAGTTTCAACATTTAAGAATATCAGTCTCTTAACAACCCTAGACTTGCCCACTGCAGGACTTCAAGATGGCTTTGGGAAGAAAGCCACAATAAAAACAGCAACCCGAGAAATTTCTGGCAAGCCATGGAACGCAGAGACCACCATGGACACTGAAAACATACGTTCTACCTCAGCAATACACCTGATAAGAATATAGCCAATGGGGATGTCCCCAAATAGTTACATAAGAGAATTTCTTCCAAAAAGTATGCTGGATAAAATGAATGAGGCAATGATATAACACACCACCAACTCTGTTTCAAAAACATATCATAACTAAAATAAAAACCTCTAAATACACATTTCAAAATAAGAAGGAATGCACATTCCATTCTCCTGCATGTTTTGATCAAATTAAATTGATGTAATCTATAAATAAAAATGCTTTTGTAGTGATGTATTTGCAACAGAAAAGTATTATATTAATACTAAATTGACTTTAAATCCGTTAAAAGTTCTGCTGCTAATTGTTAAGTTTTTATACTCTATGTTGGGCTGAGCCATGTATACGTTCCCCCATGCTGGTCTGGCTAACTCAGGGCCAGCTTGTTGGCCAAAACCACTTTTGCCTTACTTCGTCAGGTGGAACCCGTCTATCCACAGCAGTCTCTGATCCTCAAAGAGGGCCCCATGATCACCGAAGTCAAACCTCTGCCAACAACACTAGAGGCACAACCAAGTGTTGACCCATAGGATCCATCCATTCCTCCAAGGCTTTCCCTTCACCATCATGATCAAGAACACCCTCACAACCCTAGAGTTACTCTCGAGGTCACTCCCAAGGTCTCCTCTAGCAGTATCATTGACGCATGCCCACATGGATGGGCAGCAGGAGACAATAGTCTAAGCACTGGACAAGCCCTGGCAGTCTTTCAGCATTGTGGGACTGGGCCCTAGGCAAGAAATAACTTTTCCTAGATAGCAAATAAGGTCAGCAGATAAGGGCATCCATCTCCTACAAGGGCGAGTCTCCCACTACAATTTCCTGGGAGGGGGCAGGTGGTGGTGGTGGTGGTGTTCTGTTTGTTTGTTTGTGGTTTTTTTACAATTTCCTATGGGAAGTCTCTAAGTTTTTCTCTTGCTCTGTTACTACTGGGGCACCAGACCTCTTCTGCAGCTCCAAATCTACAGAGGAAAGCTTTCCTCCTTTTGCCAAACGCCACGAGCTTCCACAGCCTTCCCCATCCTGGGGATCTCCATCTGCCACTTGATTGAGGAACATGTCCAGCTGCTGCCTCTTTGGTGAAGTTAGGTGATCAGGCAGTGCTTCCATGAAGATCCTGTCAGTATCTTTATTCCCTCAAAATACATTGCTTTGCCACTATTAGAGCGAGAAGCTGTACTGCAATCAGCTTTTAACATTATTTGGACTATCACGTCTACTACAAAGGCTACAACAGCTTATACAACAACGTATACTACTTAGGCTTTATATTTCATACATTCCTACCGCTACTTTCTTACCACACAAGGTGGCCTACAACACAGTGGCAGTAATTCTCCTGGGAAACGGGAGACAGCTTTGAATACGATAAGGTTGAAGAGAGCCTAGAATTTTGACCTCAATGTCCAGGCAAGCACACTTAACAGTGAACTACCATGTAGAAGGTTGATACAGCCACCTCCTTCAGCCATATTTTAAGCAGAAACTGTGACTGTATTTTATGAGCGGGCAAGTTCAGCTGCTAATAAATGCCTGTTAGACAAGCACCTCAGAGAATTAGAGGTCAGTCTACTTAGATTCTGAATCACAAGGAAGCATCAGCAGAAACCAGACCACTAGTTCCTTAGGCCAGAGCAGCTGGGAGTCTATCAAAGGTTGTATCTACGAAATGCTTGACTACAGAGAGCTGTGGAACAAAGTGGTTACCGAGTTTGCAGTTTTCACATCACAATGACTTATACACCCAAGTCTTCATTCAAATTCAGGCCTCATTCAGTCTTTTGGTTGTTTGTTTTATAATATACCTATTTATCAGAAATAATTGCAACTGGCATTTAAATGCAAAATTGTCGTGGTTTAAGCCCAGCCAGCAACTAAGCACGACGCAGCTGCTCACTCACTCCTCCCAATCCCAATGGGATGGGGGAGAAAATCGGTAAAAGAAGTAAAACTCATGGGTTGAGATAAGAACAGTTTAATAGAACAGAAAAGAAGAAACTAGTAATGATAATGAT
>JANHGO010000063.1:32641959-32656889 GCA_024606505.1 Aquila spilogaster | reverse complement strand
GGCTGGATGTGGCTCTGGGCAGCCTGGTCTAGTGGTTGGCAACCCTGCCCATGGCAGGGGGGTTGAAACTAGATGATATTTGAGGTCCTTTTCAACCCAGGCCATTCTATGATTCTGTGACACCTTACTTGTGAATAGTAGATCCAGCTGTGCATTACCCCTCTTCAGTTAATCGAGTACAAGTATCATGAAATGATTTTCTGATGCCCTTCAGAAGCCCTTTGGATTTCTTGCATTTCACTGTGGTGCCCCTTCCAGCTGATGTTAGGAAGGTGTAAATCCCTGTGACCGACCACTAATCCCCTACAGTGAGAGAAAACTCAGATCATGGGCAAGGGCAATGTGTCCATGATGTTAAGCGAATAATGTAGGATTTCGTCACACTCTGAAGCTCCAGGGAGTAGCGTAGGGTGCAACCACAGCTGTTGCATAGAAAACTAACTTCATCTCAACACAAAGAGAAGACTAATTTTTGTTTCGGATCAACAGCTATGCCAGCTGGTGGTGTAAACATTTATCTCTGAGTTCATTAAATACTGTATACCTCTCCAAGTTACATACTCCTTCCATACTGCTCTGGCTATGTATGTAGCTCAGGCTACCACTGACTTAAAAACTGAACAACTAACAAATTAACTTCAAAGAGAGCATCTAGCTTGAGCTGCCTGTAACCCATGTAATCCTTTCTAGCAACTGGGGACATCTAGTGTCAAGAGAGTGAGTGTATAATAGAGACAAGTTAATGGGGATCATCTTGTTATTCTGAACGAACTGCACACTGCAATTCCAACATTTTGGTGAGCGTAACTTACACTTGCATTATGATTTTAGCATATTTTGTATCAATTCTAAATCAAAAGTCCCACCTAACATCAAATATCCTCAAATAAGGAAAACTGTTATTTAACATTACACAAAAAGATCTTGATGAGAGTGTATGGGACTCCGGAAATTGTACATTAAAAACAACAACAACAACCAAAAAAACCAACCAACCAACCAACAAAAAAAACCACAAAAAAACAAGGTCTGAGTTCCAGAAACTTCCTCAAGTTGTTTCATGACCTTTTCCACCTCCTAGACCTGTCCAGGTAGCCTGTACCACAATCTGCAGGTGCAGAAGAGGTCCCTTCCCAGCAGACCAGGGCCTACATCTCCTAAGGAAGTGTCTCCCACAACAATTTCTTGTTTCTTTTGTCTGCAAATCTACAGAGGAAAGCTTCCTGCTTTTGTCTAAAGCCACGAGTTTCTCAGCCTTCCCTATCCTGGCAATCTCCATCGTTCAGCTGAGGAACCCTTTCAGCTGCTGCCCCATCTGCGATGTCAGGGGATCAGGCTCTCCAACCTGCAGAACTTCTGTGAAGATCCTAACAGTACCTTTATTCCTTGAAAATACATTGTTTTGTCAGCATTAGTGTGAGAAGCTATACTTCAAGCAACTTTATCCTTCCTTGGATGATCACCTTTACAACAAAGGCTAGAGCAGCTAATAACACCAACATACTTAGGCTTTATATTTCATTCACTCTTATATACACACCTATAATGCAGTGGCAGGTTGTTCTCCTAGGAAATAGGAGCTGGGACCATGGAATACAATAAGGCTGCATGGATCCTGGATTTCAGATGTTTAGGTTTCACTGCACAAGCAGACTATGATGCCAAAAGTCAGTATAAGCACCTCCTTCAGCCAAACTCTCAACAAGCTGTGGCTGTACTCTATGAATGGGCCACTTCTACTGGTACATATTGAGCACATTTTATGAATGCCCTTAAGAAAGCCACCTCAGAGACTCAGAGGTCAGTCTACACAGTTTCTGAACTACAAGGAGGTATCAGCAGAAACTTGACCACCACTTGCTCAGACCAGAGCAGTTGGGAGTCTACCAGGGAACTAAGAAATGCGTTTAGGAAACGTCCGACTGCAAATACATGCCTAACAAAGTACTCACTCATTACTGCTTTTGCAGTTTTCATACCAGTGACTTGCACACCCAAGCCAAGTCTCATTCAACATACAGGGAAGACAGCTGAGAGGGAAAAAATGAAAGTATAAAACCAGCATTTCTTAAACTATTGAGAATTCTATCATAAGAGATTTTTATTTGCTTACAATATACTTTATTATCAATAATTGCAACTGGTATTTAAGTGGAAAATTCAGGTATTTTTTAACCACATAAAGCCTTCAGATTTTTTGAAGTCTATGAGTTCAAGTTTAAAAGCTTCATATGGAAAAGGTTTTCTGCACAAAATATTTCTTTCCTACCCGAGAATGGGACTTGTAAGACTAGTTTAATAATTTTAGATCTATTTTTCCACCTTCCGGAGAAGGAGAAAGAATGAATAAATGACAGTACTGTTATAAACTCATTACTTTGCTCCAGCTGAGTTAAGCTTTATTTCTGCTTTCTGCAAAACAAAGACAATCCATGTTAAGCCAGCATTTTGCAACAGCTCTTGACTCAGAATTGCCAACATGTTTTTTTCTTTGAAAAAGATCCCATTTGTAAAACCTAGTCCTACAAATGGAATAAATGAGCAACTTTATTATCAATTACAGAGGAGGCCTCCAGTCTTGGAACAAGCTTAGAGACATCTACCATCATTTTCTCTCTCACTTAAACAAAGCTACATCAATGAAATACCAATGCCTAGGCTAAAGCACTGTTGAAATCAACCCATAATTAAGCTTCTTTACTCGGTTCTTATGAATTCATAATTACTCCATTCAAACTAAGACATCCTAATTGCCAAAAAGGGAAGACAATTTTTAAGAATTGTTTTAAACTGCAAGGGAGATATCTAAAAATCCGAAGAATTCTCTGGCTCTGAGTCTCTTTTACAGGAGAGAGAATTCTCCAGAGATAATAAGTGAAGCACTAAAGAGATAATTAGAGAAGTACTGTCTGAATTAGGTTGTTGGGTAATTTTAAAAGCCATTTATGAGAACATTTGAGAAATCAAGACGGAATAACTAACGGTGCTACAGGAAAAAAGAGTCACGCCTTACTAACTTCTATTAGCACAGCTATTCTTTTCTATTACTATAGGAATGCTCAGGGGTATTATACTGACATCACTGGACTGGATTTTCCAAAAGTGCTAAAACTCCACATTACAGAATGAGATATATGTTACAAGCTCCCACCATAAACGCAATAGTTACTCATTCTTGTAAATTAACTATGATAAATAAGTGCATAACAGAAAACTTTCCCAATTCAGAAACATCTTCCAATGAAGTTTTGACTGAAAAGAACAATCTCTGGGACTCTAGTTTACGCTATGAATTCGTCTCCTCTTAACACTGACTATACACTCTTCTGCATCATCTCATAGACATATCTGTACAAGAAGTTGTCACATGGAGTCTTGTTCAAATCTACAGAGGGCTTGTACGAGAGCATAGCCCATGGCAAGGCTGTTAGAGGTCCTGGGTCATAGGTTGTTATAAAAAAAAGAAAAAAAACCTTACAAATAGCTTCTTTCTTTTAAGTTGAAAAACAACTGTGGGACCATTCTAATAAGTATGTACTTCAGTTTATGAAGTAGTCGCCTCCTGTTACAAAAATTGACTTCTATGGCACAGTCTCTTACACAGGACAGATTTAAATCCCTAATAAATTAATAAAATCAACTCTCATGAACTCTTCATTCAAATTCTTACACTGGATACATAACTGGTAGTGCTACCTGCCACCAATCCCACTTTTTCTTTGACTCCGTGTTAAACCTCCAAAATTTAATTCTGTCTTCCTGCATCTCTGTACTCTGCATTGTGTTCCCTTCTGTTAGGTACATACCACGTCATCTCTGCTCAGAGCACATACAGGCACATGAAGTAGGAAAGCATAAATGTTATTTATTGCTAGGCTGTACGTGGTATGTTAGGGTAGGATAACAGACCTCTTTGTTCCAAATCCCTGTTTTATTTGGGCACAACTCACTATTTGTGAAAAAAATATATGAATGTTTTTAATTATTTTCTGTCATGGCTCCCAGAGGCCTCTAAGCATGGGCACTTATAAAAAAAAATTATTATTGTTTCTTATTTTGTTCTTGAGCAGAGAAACAAAAGACAGAGGGAAACAAATGTGAAACTAAACACAAGAGCATTACAAAAACGTTTGTCATAAGTATTTTGTGTCTCCATGAAGGAAATAAAATCTCTCTTCCCCAGTTAACTAAGTTTATTTATCCACACTGCTGGTGTTTCGTTATTCAGAAGTATTGAAGAGTACTTTCAAGCTTCTGTATCACTATTGTGTTATGCAAACATCTAGGAAGTGTCCACTGTGCCCACTTTGCCTATAAGTGTATGCTGGAAAAAGCAACCAAACTCAGAAATCTTGTAATATTTCCAATCACAAAGGAGCACAAATCTGTGTCTGCTTCTCAGGGAGAGCAGTGATTTGCATATTGTCACATTCCCGGTGACATTTCTTTAGGACTCCTCCTATTGCTCCCACTTCAGTCCATAACAAACATTGCAGAAGCAAAGGAAAAGCAGCTAAAGTAGACATGATTTATATTTATTTACAGCTGAGAGATGTGGATGTCCTATTCTTGAATTAGTTCTAACTTTTTAAGCATTGGGCATCTAATCCAAAATTCAGTCAAGTTCTGTGTGCAAGTGCAGGAATCCAAACCTGCCCCTGTCAGATGGATAATGAAACCATCACTTGCCATCATGCTGCTTCCAGAGTGCCAGCTTTTCTTCCTTACTGTTACAGGTATGAAGAGTCAGCTACAGGGAAGGGAAGGGGAGAAAGCCTGCTATCCCAGAGATTACATTCTTCTGTTTCATAGGATGTAAGAACAAGTTTAATAACTACACTAATAAATCCCCAAGGTATGGAAAGGCAATTCCCTTTCTTAACAGGAATTGCTACCAAAATAAATTCAATTTGAAAGTATTAATAGTTTTTAAAAAAAGTTTCCAGCAACATAAGAAACAAAAAGGATAAGAGATTGCAGTGCAAATGTAAGGGCATTTTTATTTATTGGTTTGGCGAATTAACAGATATTCCCTCTCAGCACGCAGAAAAATGACATGGATAGTTACCAAAATTTAAGTGGTTTGAAAGGCTGCATAGAAACTGCTCAAGTCCCCTGCTTCATAATAATCCCATCATAGGAATTATTTTATTTGCTTATAATGTCTTTTCAGGTATTTACTATCACTAATCTGTCCCTTAACTTGTTGAAATGTATTAGTTTAAGATCACTTGTTCTAACCCTCCATTACCCTCACAGTTTAATAGATAAATACTGTATCAGAATAAGAACAAATGAAAGCATGCACTGTTTACATGAGGTGAATCATCCCGCTTAAATTAAACACTAATCAACAAGTTTATTGCCTTATTGCTAAGAACGCTAAAGAAAAAAAAGTCAGCAACAGCAAATGACAAACAGGGAAAAGAAAGCAGAAATGAACAGATCTTCCTCTCCTCCCAATTTGCTGTATATTCAGCCACAAGGAAAACACACCTAATTTACACTTCCAAACAATCTTTCCAACCAAATTACAGCAGGCTTTTGCACGCAAGCAGAAATGCAATCTTGTTTGATACAAACCATACAACAAATTTATTTAAACAATTGCCTGGAGTTAAGCATTACATTGCACCTCACAGAATCAGGCACTAAAGCTACAGCATCACCTACTGATGTTGCCCTTTCAAATAAACGGATTAACTTAAATTCAGTGGGAAGTCTTCAGCCAAGTAATGAACAGATCAAAAGTAAACACCTAAGTAGTTTACTGTATAACAAACACACATTATACACATCTCAGTCTAATTGATAACTTTATATTTTAAAACACTTTTTTTCCCCTTTTTGTAACCTTTCAAAACACTGAAGTTAATTTAGACTTTTTATTTTAATTTATTTCAATGTGTTTTGGCCATTTCCCTAAATCTAGCATTACCAAATTAAATTTTAAAAAATGCCATGAATTTACAAAATAACTTTGCATTAAGATCTGCAGTACTGACTGCTGAATCCATGGAGAGTTGCAATGAGTTTCCAGGAACGCTGACACTGAAACTGCACCTTCCCACACAATCGCACCATTTGAGTGTAGTTCCTTGGAGCTGGTCCAAACAGATGCAGGACAGGAGGCAAAAAGCAAGTGACAAGTAGTAGAAGGGAGAATTCACAGAAGGCTAATTTCAGAGTCCTCCAAAGAGGCTCAGCAAAACACAAAAGGTACGTGTAGTGCTTTGAATCTCCCACTGTAGTTGCCCTTCTCCAACAAACAACAAAATGCATGTATAGAAACAAACAGCCCTCTCCCTGACTTTTAACCACTGAACGTGACCCTTAAAGGACACTGATGATAGAATGTTCTCACAGAAGATATTGCATTATTAACAGAAAAGGGAAGTAAATAAAAAAACATACTTTTCATGGTCCCATCTTCCTCTTCGTCATCGTCGCTATTTATAACCATGGTCCCCAGGTCTGACTCTAGCATAGTACTGTTGTGTTCAATCATTGTTTGAGCACCTTCACTCATCGTGCTTGTGGCCCTCATGGTACTAGCACTCTCTGAATTGGTCTTCACCATGGTATGAGAGTCCAGCTCATCTTCATCCTATCACGAAACATTGGTGAGAATGCAGTAGAGCATTTCAGAAAACCAAGTTATGAAGCGATAATTGAGATGTTTACTCATTGGTTTTTATGTATTCACATGACTTAGCTGTATGGCTAGACAAGCAGGTTTAAAACTATTAAAAAGCCATGAAACAAAAAAGGCACCCTACAAAGGTAGAACAAAAAATTTCATCCTATCTTCCAGCTGTACAGGAAGACGGATTTAACAGAAATGTGTCCCACACACTCACTTTGCAGCAGCACTCAGCTTTGAATATCTCACTGATCTGCAGGACTCCTTATACTTCTCCAGGATTGAAAATCAGTACCTCATTTCATTTGGTTGGCCTGAAATAGATCAACACTCACCAAGAGTGTTGATCCCCCTTAACTAAGTAATATGTTTTGCATCTTGTATCATGACAATACCCTTTCATGACAGAACATCACGAAGAGTGGCAATCCCAAACACATATACAGGTTGGGCAGAGAATGGCTTGAGACCAACCCTGAGGAGAAGGATTTGGGCGTGTTGATTGATGAAAGATTCAACATGAGCTGGCAATGTATGCTTGCAGCCCAGAAGGCCAGCCGTATCCTGGGTTGCATCAAGAGAAGCATGAGCAGCAGGTCGAGGGAGGTAATTCTGTCCCGCTGCTGTGGATACCTCTCCCTGGAAGCATTCAAGGCCAGGCTGTGACCAACCTGGTCTAGAGGGAGGTGTTCCTGCCTATAGCAGGCGGTTGGAACTAGATGATAATAAAGGTCCATTTCGACCCGTTCTATGATTCTGAATCAATGTGCCAGGAACATAAAACAGAGAAATAATGACAATCCAATTAATGAATTATTAACTTTATATGCAATACCAATATTGGAAAATACCATTGGGAAATCCTACTCACTTCTGCAGTTTGATTTCAACTATATGCATGATAGCACAATACTTCGTGAATGCATACAAGATTTTCTATGTGTGCATTTATTAACCAAGGAAAAACATTTTAATGTTCCTCTCATTGATTAAACACAAACCACCACTGTGAAGACACTATATGCTAAATTTTTAAATTTTACATACAAATGCTACTTTCACTGATTTTATAAACTTCCCAGTCAAACTGAAAAGAGTCACATATGTATGCATTTCCTCTGCTATAACAAAACTTCACTTGCATTCTGATATAAAATAACTCTGTCTCTGATCAGGAAAATATTCCAACTACACAGCTCATATTGAAGAAATATCATTTAACACTATTATGTGCCAATTACAAGTAAGATGCTTGTTTTTCATATAATATTAAAACAAGATTTCACTCGCAAGCTAATTTTCCCTTTTGCTCTAATCTGTATTATTTTTATATATTTCATATTTTAACTATGTATGGAGAAACCTGTAAGGAGTGCAAAAAAAAGAACTCTAGCCACTCAACCATCCAGTTCTGGCCTTTTTTATTTCTTACTGAACTAGCTCTTTTTCTTTCCTGTTATTCCCTGACATGGGAGACAACTCACTCACAGTACAAATGTAATTGCAAGAACCGACTACGTTGTGTGAGTGTCTTTTTCACAAATGGGTGGTCAAAGTGGGCACAGAGAACCATATTTAGTAAGAGTACCAACAGACTGGCTCCTGCAAATAGCTCTGTTATGACTTGGCCCAGAGACACAAAAACAGATCTCACTTTGATTCAGAATCTAGCTAACAACATAACGCACTGAAACTAGGATAAAGAGCTTATTTGAACAAAATTTCAAATGTCAAAAGAATCATAGTTTTCCAGATCACAATTTGTAATAATATTCAAGTTCTTAAATTTCATTCCTAAGCTGCGTTCGAAAACACTCTGTGTAGCACCCTACCCTTAAAAAACTATGATACTCCCAAAGACACAGTTTACAGATACAGCAGCAGAGGACTGTGCCTGTAAATAAACAGGAATATTTTAATAGTGCTCCTCCTGGTGGCAACTTTAATTTTCTTCTTTTTTTTTCCCCTGAACATTTGTGCTTATCTCACTGCTTTCTGTATTTTTCCCTTCCTAAAAGGGTACTTGGAAAGCAAAGTATTTCCATCTAATATTCTCTTTTTTTTTTTTTGCATTGTATTTGAAAAGTGCCTAAAGTGTTTATTGGTAAGTGCTTCTTTCAGTACTGCTATACAATGGAAAACTGAGCCATGATACACTGCTTTTTGTCTTAATAAACACTACAAATGAAGCATCTCTAATATAACAGAGAAACAGTTGAGATTAAAACAGAATTAACATCTGATGTATATGTTTGCTTGACTAGTATTAATATCCACATACTAATCTTGGTAAGTTGAAAGCAGAAATGAAAGACATTTTCCTGAAGCTTAAATTCTTTTTTTCAGAAGTGAGGAAAAAGAAAAAAAAGTGATGACCAACAATATGAACAAGTATAAAATGGATTCATAAGTGACCATTTTCATATCTTCTGGTTCATTAAAAATACTGATTTCTTTTTTTTTTTTTTTTTTAAGTTCCTGAGCCAAATCAAGCATCTGGATTCTTTCAAGGAATAACATCTCATTTTCTCATCTAGAGTGACAGAAGTCTTAATCTTACTATTATCTCTCAGCACAGAGAACAGCTGTCATCCAGCACCTGGAAGACTGACGATGACAAAAGCCAACCTCAGTACCAACAGAATTGTTGTCCCCAAAAGGGATGCACACAACAATTCTGATCTTGTTTTCTCTAGATTAGAAATGAGCTACTGAAAGAGAGCAATATAAGCTTCTTCAGAGCCTGTGTACATCTTAAAATAATCAATGTTGTAGATTAAACCAGGTTGTTTCCAGAATTATCCTTCCAGTATTGCTCACAAATAGGAAATTTAGCTAATACTACAGCAGATCATACTGGACCTGAAAAAGTAACAGGATACTTTTATAAAGTTATGTAAGTGTACATTTACATGACAGATGAAAGTGATTCCTTAGAACAAATTATGATTCATACTTTACAGTTCATAAATATTGATGTAGAATTTCTGATTTGTTATTAAAAAGGTAAACTCCCTGATTAAATAAAAACAAATATAATATTCATTTTAATTACCAAAGAATATAAAGTATTAAAGCTGAAATGTCATGTTCTCATACTGTTTATGAAAACAGATCCAAGAATCAAGTAATAAGAACAGCTAACTATGACTTTAAACTATCTGCCATTCTCTTGCGCACAACTAGTATCAGATTTGTATTTGCTAGAGGTTTTTGATGCATGTGAGCAAGACGGCTAACACCTCTTGAAATGCTCTTGAAATGCTAAAGAAATTACAGTCAGCCACAGAAACTCTGAACAACATTACATCCCGAAGTTAGAACTTGGTTTCAAGCTAAAAGAGGGGAGATATAGATTGGATGTAATGAAAAATGTATTTATTGTAAGGGTAGTGAAGTACTGGAACAGGTTGCCCAGGGAGGTGATGAATGCCCAATCCCTGGAGACATTCAAGGTCAGGCTGGACAGGGCTCTGTGCAACCTGATCTAGCTGTAGGTGTCACTGTTTACTACAGGGGAGCTGGACCAGATGCCCCTTAATGGTTCCTTTCAACTCAAACGATTCTGATTCCTTAACAATACGTAGAAGATTGTCAACCCCTTGCCACACTATGTGACTAATTCTCCTCATCTACCAAAGTAAGTTAAAAGATTAACAAAGCAAACCCTTAAAGCATGAAGACATAATCATGGAGACTCAATTGCTAGGACAGCAAATTCAAGAAGACTTCACTGGTAACAGTGTGCAAGACTTCACAAAATGCTTGTTACACAGAAGATACTGACACACAAGAAAAGTTTTCACAGTCAAGGTGAGCTTGCGTATCATATGTGAACCTACATTAGGATATAATCAAATGAGGTGAGGTGATAAAGATTTATGGAATTTTTCAGTTGTATTTTTAAGATTCATAGGGAAAAAGGGGATGAAGACTGGCAAAGAAAAACAAACAAGACAAGAAAATACGGCAACTTCCCCCTGAAATCACTAACTGTGGTTTGTGTGAAATAAAAAAAACACTAGATGGCACCAAAGACAGCGACTAGTCTGCAATACATTAAGGGAAGATTTACATGCTGGCAAAATTTAGCATCCCGTAAAATAATTTCATTTACTATTAACACTTCATCATCGCCCTTGAAAAACGTGCCTGTAGTCACAGCTATCTTTTTATAAAAGCACTGTAGTAGCTACATAAACACATAATACATTTTGGTCAAGAACAAGGATTTTTAGAAGTTCCCAACACCTACAAAGCCCAACTACAACTACAAGTACATGCGCATGCAAGTAGACTGGGCGCATGCTGAATTTTAAAGGCATCAACAAAACACATAAGGACTTAACTTCCAGCATGCACTGAAATTCTAGCCAATTCCAAGAGTCCTATATACGAAGACTAAACTTAAAGTCATTACACAACATTTAAGATTATTTTCTACATCTGTTTTATTGATACACCCATTAACAATGACTTGCTGCTCACACCTTATGGCTCTAAATTGCTGTGGACTTGAACAACATGCTCCTAAAAAATTGTTTATGCTCTTTAGGAAGACTTAAAAGAAAAAAACGCTATGAGATCAGAAAGTTGTATCGCTATTTGTCCTGCAAATCTACATAGCTTATCTACAGATAGATAAATAGATACATACATACACACACCAAAGATGCATGAAAGTAAATATTAAAACCTCTAAAAAGACAGGCTGGTGTACCAGATTTAAAAGACAGAATAACGCAAATGACTCAATAGGTCCTTTAAAACAACAATATAAATATTATAAACATAAAGGAATATTTATACCAATTGTTTCTTAAGATCTCAAAAGACAGAAGGCAACTTCCAATAATTAATGTATGATTAACCAAAGGAGCTTCTGAATGAATGAATAAGCCTAAAGATAGGAACAACTGACAGCTGTCTAAGATGCTGATTGTTGTCTAAGAAAAATCAAAAGTGGTTTACAGAAGTAATAATTACTCATTTCAGTACTCCAAAATAATTAAGCATTCCTCACATAATAGAGGCATTAATATGTAAAAGAAAACATAAAGGAAGAGTTGCTTATTAGCTCATTCCTTTAAAGAGCCACAGAAATAAATATTTAGACATGTTTCCTGCGAGCTGCCAGGCAACGAGTCACTTCGCATTCCCATAATACAGCTGCCCAACCTCAGACTCAAATTCACATCACACTTCAAGAACTGCACAAGAGAAGAGATTGGTCATGTTTAGCAATGCCTAAGCTAACATTTAAACTTTGATATTGGGATTAACCTCCTGTAGAATAAGCCACTTGCAATTTTTGCTTAATTAAAAAAATCTGTACAATTACCTCAGCACCTATCAAAACATGTCAGTTTGTCAGAAAGCATTCTCATCACACAAGCAGCTCTTGTAATAGGCATAAAATCAATTCAGAGTGCACTATTCGTAATGATATTACATATCTGCTGGAAGGATACAGACATGAAGACTGTATTTAGCGTGGCCATTTATTTACAGTCATATAGTGAAGTTCAGAAGAGCAAAAATTATTTACAATATGATTGACAACTTCCTGTGCTTACAAAACATTCACAGCATGTTGTGAAAACAAAAAAATAGGAAGCAGTTTTAGAGATGGGACTCCTCCTCACCTGCAGGATAATGATCCAAATCGATCCTGAAAACTAAATACATTAATGGTGAAATCTTTGGATCTGACTTAATTCTTCAAAAACATCCACTGCTTTCCATTCCACTTTTCACTATGCACGTCACTTATAACCGAAGTGTCCGTTACCATACATACATAACTCTAGGAGGGAATTAAATATACATATTCAAATACAGCCAGTCAGGGTCAAATCCTGTTTCCTAACAAAAAGAACATTACACTTGGAACACTTACACTTTTCTTCCTGATGGCTCCCAGCACACGTAACAGTGAGTAATTAGCATGACCGCTCCAGCTTTACATAGGAAATTCTTGGGGTTTTAGAGCAATAAATCCAAGCCCCAGACAGGTTAACTCAAACCATTCTTTTTCAACAGTATATGAACTCAAATCACTGCCCATGAGAGACCTTTAACATTGATAGACTGTCTGCTTACCATTAACACCAATACTGGCTCTTGCTGCTAGGTGTTACTAAATACACATTTCTCAGGCCCAAGATTGCCTTAGCACTTACGGTTAGAGCTTCACAGCAATCTCACTGAGACCAATCCACATTTAAGTTATCATTTTGCACAGTTTGTGTACGATGTGCCTGTTATCTCCCGACTGAACGGTGACTCCAATTTCATATTCAATCTGGAAATTAAGCATTATTTCAAATGGAAGATTTCAGGGTTTTGTTTTGTTGTCTGTTTTTTTGAAAGTGCTAATGCTTTCATCTTATCCTTCTGCTTATTGTGGTTTGCTCTAAGAGCCTCTGGGTCCATTCACCAATCTCTGCCTAGGAAGATTTACAAAGTGAAATCTGCACCGTGCAGAATTTCACTTAATTGTGGCCTCACTCACACCTACGTGCTGCTCCAGTCTTCTAGGATCAATGCATTGCGCTGTGAACACATGAATAGCTGCAGTCAGGACACACAGTACAGAAAACTTCTCAAATTACGTAAATCGTAAATAGTTCATCCTGCTCTGCGTGTTTTGTGCTTTTAGCTGACCAGAAACTTGAGCAATTGCAAGCGCAAAAGATGTTGGTGTCATCTCTCAACCAATCTGGAACATCATACAGTGTAGTACTGCACTGAGAGCCAGTGGCAAGATAAGAAAAGCCGCTGTCACAATTGGATTATTATTAAAATCACCTTTTAACTCATCTGATCCAGCCCTGCCTTGAAAGTCTTCAGGGATGGGGCATCTACCACGTCTCTGGGCAACGTGGTCCAGTGCCCAACCACCCTCAATGTAAAAGACTTTTTCCTTCTATCTAACCTAAATGTACCCTCCTTGAGCTTAAAACCATTTCCCCTTGCTCTATCACAACATAAAATCATAGAACCATTAAGGTCGGAAACAAGCTCTAAGATCATCCAGCTCAACCATCCACCTACCACCAGTGTTTCCCACTAACCCATATCCCTCAGTACAACATCTAAATGGTTCTTGAACACCTCCAGGGACAGCGACTCCATCACCTCCCTGGGCAGCCTCTGCCAGTGCCTGACCACTCTCTCAGAGTTCTTCCTAACATCCAACCTGAAACAGACCCTGCTAAAGAGTCTTCCCCTTCTTTCTTGTACCTCCCCTTTAGATACTGAAAGGCTGCTATCAGGTCAACCTGGAGTCTTCTCTAGGCTGAACAGCCCCAGCTCTCTCAGCCTGATCTCACAGAATAAACATTCCATCCCTCGGATATTTTTGTGGCCTTCCTCTGGACACGCTCCAACAGGTCTATGTCTCTCCTGTACTCTACGTAATATGGATTTCTGACGAACTGTACTTGTCAATAAATAAATCCCTTTTTGTCACTTCACTGTCAGTATTCTCCATTTCAATCACATACAACTCCACTTTTTCTATTGAAGGGAAGCATTTCCCAATTTTTTTTCACTTCTGGCTTGCCAAGCTATAGAGGTATATGTTTAGTGATAGCAAAGATCACACCTACTATCAAATATATAAATAATTTTAACAAAAACAAAATGACATCCCAATAGTAACTTTATAATCCATATCAAGATTATTTTTGAGAAATATAAAAGCATATGAAAACAGGGAAACAAAAATGTACATATCTCAACAGCATAAAAGAACATAAACCAAAATCTTTTTTAAAAATTAAACATATAGGAACAAATGTCCTATTTTATGTCCTATTTTACTTAACCTTTCGGTAGAAGTTAACTTTTTAAAATAAAAATAAACTATTCAATATAAATCTTACCATCCAATTGCCTAAACATCCTTTTGTTAATTACACAGTATTTTTGCAATAGCAAATAGCTCCTGGTAGGTATGGCAGCTTTGACACATCTGCCAAAGCTAATGGTGAAAAATGCACAGAACCTCTCCACAATAACTAAACCCTAGGAATAGTGAAATTTATTTATCCATGGTTAAGAAGGAGAAAAAAAAGAGAAATTGCCACAGTGACCTGTGCCATAGGCCACTCCGTCGGCAGCAACAGTTACTACTTCCTTTTCGTTTGCCCCACCTACAATTCTATCTCCTTGTTACACTTGGTGCTTCTCTACAACTGGTACCTCCTCCAAGCTGGAAAAGAAGACCTACCCCTTCCCCTGCTTCAGATTTTACAAGAATGACAAAGACTAACGCCAACTG
>JANHGO010000063.1:32610362-32641859 GCA_024606505.1 Aquila spilogaster | reverse complement strand
GGGATGGCCCGCTGACAGCGTTATGTTGTGTCCTCCCATCCCGAGAGCATGGGGGTTGGTGAAAATGCTAGCTAGGGGGGGGGGGTGTTAAAAAATTCTCCTTGTTGATTACATAAGAAATAATACCCATCACTGTGAAGTCATCCTATGTCAAATTTTTAAATTTTAAATACAAGACCCTACAAGGTATGGCACTTTCTGTTTCTCACTGAACTCATTCCTTTCCTTTCCTGTTATTCCCTGACACAGCAGACAATTTGCCTCTCGTATAAACATATGTGCATGAGCCAGCTACACTGCCTGAGTGCCTGCTTCTCTAATGGTTGGTCTAAGCAGATACAGCGAATTGTAGTTAGCAATAATACCAATACACCAGCTCCTGAAAACTATTCTATTATGTCTCAACTCAGAGGCACAAAAATAGATCTAATTTTGATTCAGAGAGTCTGGCTAATAGCATAACAATCTGAAATGAGGATACAGTCCTAAATCTGTGATTAAAATTTCAAATGTCAAATGTCAAAAGAATCATTATTTTCTGGATTATATTAAAGTTCTTCATGGGCATTCTTTCTGGGTTTTTTAGTTGCATTCTAATACGCTATATTTAGTACCCTACCCTTAAAAAAAATTATGATATCCCAAAGATACAGATAGTTTACAGCTACAGTACTAGAGGACTGCCAGTAAATAAATAAATGAGAGTATTTTGGTACTGCTCCTCCTGGTGGCAACTTTAATTTTCTTTACCTTGCTCCCCCCGCCCCGCAATGTTCTTGCTAACCCCAGTGTTTTCTACGAGTTATATTTTCCCCTTCCTAACAAGAGTACTCAGAAAGTAGAGTCCACAAGTGCCTTTCTGCATGGCATCTTAAAAGTGCCAGAACAATGAAGTTATTATTTCCAAATGCTTCTTTCAGTACTGCAAAACAATGCAAAACTGACTCGCTATGTACTGCTATTTCTCCTATTAAGCGCCACAAATGTGGCATCTCTAACATACAGGCAGGCAAATCCCTGAGTTTAAGGCACAGTTACATTTGATTTACAGATTTACTTGAATAATATTAATATCCACTTGCAGTGCATATGGTCCTAAACTTACTAAAACCCAAATCAGAAATGAAACACTTTCCTGAAGCTTAAAAGTTGTATTTTATAAGTTAGTGAAAAGAAGTGATGGCTAAAAATATGAAATGGAGTCCTAAGTAACCATTTTCTTATCTTCTGCTTCATTAAAAAAAATTGATATTTTATTTCTTTAGTCAAATCAAGTATTTCGATTTGTTCTGAAGAATAGCATTTCATTTTCCAGTCTAAGAGTGTCAAAGCCTTTATCTTACTATTGTCTCTAGGCAGAGAGAACAGTTATCTTCTAGTACCTAGAAGACTAAGGATCACAAAAGCCCACCTCAGTACTAACAGAATAGTTGTCCCAAGAAGGGAAGTACATGACAGTTTCGATCAATAGTGTTTTCCCTGGATCTGGAATGAGGTACTGAGAAAAAGCAATATAAAACTTTTCCGGGGCCTGTGCATGCCCCAGAATGATTAATTTTGTGGTTTAAGTGAGATTGCTTCCAGAACTATATCATTCCAGTATTTCTCACAAATATGAGATTTAGCTAACACAGCAGTAGACTATACTGGATCCGAAAAAGTAACTACATAAAAATATCCAGTATATCCAAGTTATGTAAGTGCACATTTAAATGAGATGAAAGCGATTCCTTTGTACAAATTCTGATTCATGCTTTACAGTTCATAAATATTGATGTAGAACTTTTGATCTGTTGTTAGAAAAGGTAAACTCACTGATTAAATAAAAACAAACACAATCTCAATTTTAACCAGGAAAAAAATATAAGGTATTAAAGCTGAAGTGTCATGTTCTCATCCTGTTTATGAAAACAGCTCCAAGAATCAAGCAATAAAAACAGCTAACTCTGGAATTAAACTGTCTGCTGTTCTCTTGTGTACAAGTAATAAGCACCAAACTTGTATTTGACAGGAGTTTCTGATACACCACTGTACAGCAACAGAAAGAGTGCACGAGCAAGTACTCTAATATCTCTTGAAATGCTACACAAGTGACAATAAACTACAGAAACTCTGAACAACATTATAACATAAAGCAAGTACAAGTGAAACATTGCCAATACGCTGCAACCCTATGGGACTAACTCTTTGGATCTTCTTAGGTACCAAAATAAGTTAGAAGTTTAACAAAACCAACCCTTAAAGCATGAAATTGCAATCATAGAGACTTGATTATCAGGACAGCAAATTCAAAAAGACGTCAGTGGAAACAACATGCAGGACTTTGCGATATGCCTGTAACATAAAAGATCTTATCATTACACGAGAAGTTTTGTCAGAAAAGATGGCGTTGCACATCATACCAGAGTCTTCATCATGATAGATGCAAATGAGCCGAGGTGATAATGATTAATGGATTTTTCTGTTGCATTTTTAACATTCATAGGAAAAAAGGGATGAAGACTGATAAAGAAAAAACCAAACAGGACAAGCAAATATGGCAGCTTGCTTTTAAAATCTCTTTAACTATGGTTTGTGCATGTAAGAAGAACACTAGAGGGCACCAAAGACAGCTAACTAGGCTGCAATACATTAAAGGAAGATTTACATGCTGGCAAAATTTAGTATCCTGTAAAATAATTTCATTTACTATTAACACCTCATCATCACCTTTGAAAAACGTGGCTGTAGTCACAGCTATCTTTTTGTAAAAGCACAGTAGTAGCTACATAAACACATAATATAGTCTGGTCAAGAACAAGGATTTTGTAAAAGTTCCTAACACGTACAAAGCCCAACTACAACCAGAGTATATGCTTAATACTGAGCACACATTTAAGCTTAGACCCATCAGCAAAACAGGTAAAAACTTAACTTTCAGTACACACTCATACCACATCAAATTCAATAGACATATGTCACGAAACAGCGTTTAAGCTTGTTTTCTACCTCCTTCTAATTGATATACCTAGTAACAACAACTTGCTGTGCATAATTACCTCCCTATGTTTACTCTTCGTATAATGGATTTCTGGCTCTGAATTGCTGTGGATTTTAACAATATGCTCTTAAAAAGCTGTTTATGCCCCTTGGGTAGCTAGCTATGTTTCTTTTGACAAAGTCATCTTTATATATTTCTAACTTCAGGACACTTAAAGGACTGCTGTCAAACTTAATTAGCATTTATGTCAAGTGTTCTTCAGCTTAAAAGAAAAATGCTATGAGAACAGAAAGTTCTAACACTGTTTGTCATGCAAAGTTATATATCTATATACACACAGATACACAGATATATCATATACATACAAACACATGAAAGATGCATGAAAGTAAATATAAAAACCTTCAGAAAATACAGCCTGGTGTACCAGATTTAAAATACAGAATAACTCAAATGATTCACTAGTTCTTTTAAACTCACTATACAAATATTGTAAAAATATAAAGGAATATAATTAAAGCAATTATTTCTTAAGGTCTCAAAAGACAGATCCCAACTTCTCATAATTAATATATGATTAACCAAATAAACTTTTGTATGAATGAATAAATAAGCCTACATACAGGAACAATTGATGATTGACAGCTGGCTAAGTTGTTGATAGTTGTCAACCACTAAGTGTCTAAGAAAAACAAAAATGGAGTACTGAAGTAGTAATTCCTTGTTTGAATATTCTAAAATAATTAAGCATTCCTCACATAACAGAGACATTAAAATGTAAAAGAAGACATACAGGAAGAGCTGCTTGTTAGCTCATTCCTTTAAAGATCCACAGAAATAAATATTTAGACATGTTTCCTGTGAGCTGCCAGGCAACGAGTTACTTTACATTCCCATAATACAGCTGCCCAGCCTCAGCATCCAATTCACATCACATTTCAAAAAATGCATGAGAGAAGAGATTGGTCATGTTTAGTAATGCCTAAACTAACATTTAAACTTTGATATTGGGATTAACCTTCTGTAGAATACACCACTTGCAATTTTTGCTTAATTAAAAAAATCTGTACAATTACCTCAGCACCTATCAAAACATGTCAGTTTGTCAGAAGGCATTCTCATCACATGAGCAGCTCTTGTAACAGGCATAAAATCAATTCAGAGCACACTGTTTGTAATGATATTATCTCTCTCTGGAAGGATACAGACATGAAGACTGTATTCAACCTGGCCATTTATTTACAGCTGTATAATATGGAGTTTTGAACAGCATAAAATATTTACATTACAATTGACAACTTCCCATACTATAAAAAGTTCACAGACAGTGGTAAAAATGAAAAATAAGAATCATTTTTAGAGATGTGACTCTTCCTCACTTTAAGGAAAACAACCTGAATTGATCCTGAAAATTAAGTACCTAAGTGTGAAATCTTTGCATCTGATTAATTCTCAAAAACCACTGTCTCCTCTCCATTCCACTTTCAGTTATGTAAGTCACTTATAACCTGAGTGCCCATTACAATACATATATGGTTTTAAGAGGGAATTAAAGCTATAAAAACTTATTCAAATGTAACTGTTAGGGTTAAATCTGGTTTCCTAACAAAACGAACATCGTAGTTAGAACATTTTACACCTTTCTTCTTGATGGGTCCCAGAACACGTACCAGTGAGTAACGAGCACAACTGCTCACGCTTTATGTAGGGAATTCTTGGGGGGTTAGATCGGTAAATTCAAGCCCCCAATAGGTTAACTGAAACCATTCTTTTTTCAATAGTATATGGACTCAATTCACTGCCCATGAGAGACCTTTAACATTGACAGATTCTACCTAACACTAACATCAGTATTTGCTCTTGCTTTTAGGTGTTACTAAATACGCATTTCTCCAGGTTTGAGTCTGCCTTTGCACTTCTACGGTGAGGACTTCACAGTGATATCATTGAGAAAAATCCACTTTTAAGGTGTTATTTTCCAAAATTTATGTGCTAGGTGGCTATTACTTTCCAACTGAACAGTGACTCCAATTCCATATACAATCTGAAAACATTTATAGATACTAAAATATGAATATACACATGACTTACTGTCACTACTACTACTACACAAGGTAACATAGGGACTGTCATTGTCTCCTTCTAGAACTGCTGCCATCATTGCACATCAGCTTATCAAAACCTGTATTATGATTTGAACTGTATGTTTGTGTAGTCATGCAAACTACACACAAGCAGCCCTATATTTCTTCAGGGTTCTGTGAAGACTGGTACATAAGAAGGAGGAATATGCAATGGTTATTTATCTTTATACTTGAATGCTGGACTGCTGACTTCATCCACTACAGTATACCAACAAACTGGCACTTACATTATCTGTTTTCCCTTTCCAGATGGGAAAGAATAAGCACTCAGTTAGCAGTGTAAGAAGAATTGGTTTATTGCTTTTCTGGCAGTTCCCCAAACAAGTTCCAAATTAAATGAAAGACATAACCTTTGAGCTTATTTTGAAATTAAGCATTATTTCAAATTGAAGTGGAGGATTTTGAGGGATTTGTTGTTTGGTTGGTTTTTTAAATGACAAACACAAATACTCCAATGCTTTCATTTTATTCTTCTGGGTTTTATCCTGGTTTCCTTTAATAACTTGTCTGTCCATTGATCAATCTCTGCCTAGCATGCTTTGAAAACTAAAATCTGTGCTGTCCAGAATTTCACTTAATTCAGGTCTCAATCACACCTACGTGTTGCTCAGGAGTCTTCTAGCATGCAGTACATAAATAACATGCATTCAGGAAACAAGGTACAGAAAACTTCTCTGATTAAATAAAAAATTGTAACAGTTTGCCCTGCTGTTCCCTAGTTTGGCTGTTTTTGTGCTTTTAACAGATCAGAACCTTTAGTGACTGCAACTGGACAAGATGCTGCTGTCATCTCTCGAATCTGGAATTTCTTACAAAGATGTACTGCACTGAAACTCAGTTGCAAGACATGGAAGTCTGTATTACAACCAAGAAATTATTAAAACCAGTTCGGAACAAGATTAGTTCTGCATTGTGACAACACGAAAGCTATTCATAGGTCACTACCAAACATGGAGTTTTGACAAACTGTATTTGTCAACAAGGAAATCCTCCTCCTCACCTCACCATTAGTATTCTTCATTTCATTCACTTGTACCCTCACTTTTTCTATTAAAGCTAAGTATTTCCAAACTTTCTTCACTCAAGGCTTACCAAGCAATACGAAATTATTAAAGGCATATATTTACTGATAGCAAAAGTCATACTTACTACCAAATTTCACGTTAACAGTTTTAACAAAATAAAACTTTCATCCTAATTACAAACCTTATCATAGATTATTCTTTAGAATCATAAAACCATATGAAAACTTAAGGAATTAAGACATCTCAACAGCATAAAAAAAATAAACAAAAATCTTTTTAAAAATAGGAACAAAAATCCCTTTTTATACTTCGTCTTTAATATAACAGCAAACTTTTTCAAAAGTTTAACTATTCAATATAAACCTTACAGCAAAAATACCTGGACATCCTCTTGTCCATTACAAGATATTTTTGCAGTAGTAAATTCATGGTGGCTTATAGTCTTCCTTTGATAAAGCTGATGGAGCTAAAGGGGAAAAGGCACAAAACCTCTCCAGAATAATCTCCAGGAGTAATCCATGATCAGGATAAAAAATATGAAATTATCACACTGACAAGTGCAACTTCCCACTTTGCCAGCAGCACCAGCTAGTACTTCCCTTTTGTTTACTCCACTTATAGGAGGCATATCTTCTTACCTTTGCACACAGTCTTTCTCTACATTTGGAACATCCCCCAAGCTCAAAGAGATCTATTCCTTCTCCCTACTGAAGTTTATAAGAATGACACAAACTATTTTTTAAAAATATCCATTTTCTCTGCCAGGAGCAAAGCTGGCCTTTGCTGGAGAACTACAGTTAAACTCTCAACCGCCTTACCATGGTATTGCAAACATGATCTGAACTACTGTCACTTCAAAAGCACACATAGATCTGTAGCAAATATAAGACAGCCTGACTTACCTTAGCCCACAATGAACTTGACTACAGACTATTTGTGTAGCCTAGTCTACTACAGGACCTCTCTCACAGTGAACAAAACAGACTTATGATTGTAAGGATTAACCTTTCTGTGTTTTCCCCAAAGAAAAAGTTACAATAACGTGTTAAGCAGAGTTAGAATTTGTAGTTCAAGCAGTTACCACCCCTTAGCAATAAGCAATAACCACCCATTTGAACTCTTAAACTTGTCATCTTATGCTCTAAAATATTAAGGGATAGCTTGCATTAATCTCTCCTGTGCTTTGTATTCAGCATACCTTCAGTGTCACTTTAAGTCCACCCTTCACAAAGTTTACTTTGCATTAAAATAGACCCGAGGAGGCAGCCAGTTTATCTTGCTGAGGAAGCAAACTTCTTAGCTCAAAAACGCAGCAACTGCAAGGGCTTATGTAATTATGTCCAAATGCAATATATTATGCACTCAATATCCAGGATCGATCTCTCTTAACATCCCCTGCAAACATCATTTGCTATTATTTATTAGTTTTAGTTAATCAATTACAGTCTGTAAGTCAGCATCACCACAGAAAACTAAAAAGGACTACAACACATCAAATTACTAAGGATGATAGAACTATTTCAAGAAGAACTTCAATAACTAACTCCAAGGATACCATACAGCATAATGTGCATGTTCAATGTATTTTACTATTTTCTTTAAATAATTCTGAAGTCTTCTACAAGTACGGCAGTACAAAGGGCTTGCGTTAACAAACATACCTTCTTTTCAAAGTGCCCGTATTGCTGAAGTTTTTATCCAGACTCTCTCATCCTTCTTGCATATTTATCATCTTAAAGTCTCATTAGTGATCCCTCCACTCGAGATAATACAACTACAAAGGTTCATTTTCCAACTTATCCCCTTCTGTCTTTCATTACACTGAAGGCCCCTTTCATGGCCTTCTCCTATTCTATCACTTCATTCCATACTGAGAAGTCAGCTCTGCCTCAAATTGGCCTCTTCTATTACTCACCTGTTACATTTTCAAACCCATTTATTCTTTTCTCAGGTCTCCTACTGCCAGCAGGGCTGCCTCTAGCCCTCTGCAAGAGTGTCATTATTGTCCTTTAAAACTCCTCTACATCATGATCCTGAAAAAAAAATTGAGCAAGATATGCTAATGCCAAGCTTCCTATGCTGACTAATCTTGTATCTCCTCTGCCTGTGCCTCTCTGTCATCTACTCTGACCTTCTGCTTTATAGTTAAGAGCAATTTCTTCAAGGGGAGGCTGACTTCTGCTTCTGGGTTTGTTGATGCTCATGCACTGGTATATGATTACAGCTCCCCAAATTCTGTTAAGTGTAAGTAAAAAAATTACAGACTTAGCATTTCCATAGACTACAACTGCACTTATTTTTAAGAGCAATGCAATCTTGCAGCAAAGGCGGCAAATAGTATCCTGGGCTGCATTAGGAGCAGTGTCGCCAGCAGGTCAAAGGAGGTGATCCCTCCCCTCTGCTCAGCACTGGTGAGGCCACACATGGAGTGCTGGGTCCACTTCTGGGCTCCCCAGTACAGGAGAGACATGGGCATATCAGAGAGAGTCCAACAAGGGGCCATAAAGATGATCAAGGGACTGAAGCATCACTCCTCTGAGGAAAGGCTGAGAGAGCTAGGACTGTTCAGTCTGGAGAAGGGAAGGCTCATGGGGGACCTCATCAATCTGTACAAGTATCTGAAGGGAAGGTGCAAAGAGGACAGAGCCAGACTCTTTTCAGTGGTGCCCACTGACAGGACCAGAGGCAATGGACACATACTGAAACACAGGAGGTTCCCTCTGAACATCAGGAAACACTTTTTTACTCTGAGGGTGACTGAGCATTGGCGCAAGCTGCCCAGAAAGGTTGTGGAGTTTCCCTCCTTGGAGATATTCAAAAGCTGTCTGGACACAATCCTAGGCAACCAGGTCTAGGTGGCTCTGTTTGAGTAGGGGGGTTAGACCAGATGGCCTCCAGGGGTCCCTTCCAACCTCAGCTATTCTGTGATTCTGCTCTCAACCCTACTAACCAAAGATACTTCTGTTATTTTCAGATTTGAGGCACCTATCTTTTACAGTTAGTGACAAGCAGAGTCTTGCTGTCTTTTTAACTCATCACCTATTCCCTGACTGCACCACAAAAATACAACGCAAAACTCCCATCTACTGCAATGGTAACACAATAACAGATTCCTGTCCCAGTCCTGGATTTGAGGTTCCTTTATACTAAACACTGAATAACCTGGGGGTGGAGGGAGGGGAGTGCAGTGTTACATTCTGACTTTTGCACCCATGCAAGAAGCAGGAGGAGTTGCTAAATGCTTCTTCAGTTGAGGTGGACCAAACTTGTGTTGCACCCTTCCACCAGCAGTGGGAGAGGGAAGGTGTACACCACATACTGAGCTGGCATGGATTGTTTCGTCCATGCCTGGCAATCTGATTCCCCATCTGCACCTCAGACTAAGTAATTACATGTCATACCTAATTTGGGGTTAATGCAAAAGACATCAACAACGCCCAAGTGTTTGAGGTCTACAGTTCAGAAGGCAATAGTAGGGAGGAAAGCATGCTAGTAAAGACATTAGGTTTTTATGTTGGTAATAAATCAGTCTCTTCAGAGATCAACTATTCAATATATCAAGTCACAAACATCAACTCTGCATGTCAAGTCACACATCTCCAACAGGCAATATTTCCTAACGTAAAAAGAAATAATCCCAACCTTCCCTGCCTGTTTTATTACTGACTGAGCAAATACAATCCAGAGTAAACCATCTTTATAAACACAAGCTATCAATACTCTTAGAACATACTCTTAGAACAGAATAACGTCCAGCAAACAAAAGACCATACTGTCTGTTGTGATACAAAACACTCAACGGAATCTGCTTGAAAAATATTCTTATATATAGATCACCACCTAACACTCTGTAACACATAACAAGGATTCTACAATTTGGGATAGGGCAGACTGCATTACTGCACTGCTCTCTTCTGTTTGCTCAAAGCTGTAAGATTTCTACTAACATTCCAATCTCAATCTTCTCTGCGTGTTACTCCTGAATGACCTTGGTTCTCATTGTATGTGTGGCAATACACTTCTTTGAAGCACATACTGCTGCATTGCACAAGACTGCCCTAAAATAAATCATGTAGGGAGAGTAATAATGCCAGGAACACTGACTTATTCCTAACATTGCCAAACAATTCTAAATGCAACCTATTTGTCACACAACCTGCTTCTCTCCTCAAACATATGCTGACATCATCTGAAGAATGAATGCTGTCAACCTTTTCACTTCATAGGTGCAACTTGATTCAAACCATATCATAATCACCACTTACTGTGTGTCGTAACTAACTATTCTGTGCATTAGACTTAAAAAAAAAAAAAAAAATTTAAAAAAAAAAAAATGCCCTGAACTGAAAATTAAACCACTTGTCTAGAAGCCCATATGTGAAAGTGGAATCTTAACCATTTAGGGTTTTGGTTTTTGTTTTGTTATTTTTTTATCTTAGTCTGAACAGCTGAAGTTGACATGGTGTCTTTTCCCACCTCCTAGAAAACCTTTTTACTAGGACATCTCATGGAAGAGTGCTGAAAGCTGGCTCATACGGCATTACTCACAGCAGCTTTACTCATCATAAGTAGCAGTGGAATATTCAGCCCTCATAGGCTAAAACCCAGGTAGAAACCTGGTAAAGAAAAGTATTTGAACACAAGTACAGGAAGTAGAGGAAAAACAGCAACTTATCTATAAAGTACAGATAGTTATAGGAAAAAAAGGTACACACCGAATTTTCTTCCTCTTCTTCTAGTTCTCTCTGCTGTTCCTCATGTCGCTTGGCCTTTATCTCCATAGCTTCAGTGATTAGGTCCCTTAAAATTGAAACTGGCTTGGCATTCTTAATAAATGTATGCTAGAAAAAAAAAATTAACTTTTATAACATCATTACAATAGTTATGCTTCAGATGTAATTACAAGTATTACTCAACACCACAGATTTCAGTGATAAATAGTATTTTACATTACACAGTAATTAAAATCTACACTAACATAACATACAATATCTTTTAGCTGGTTCATAACTAAAATCTTACTTTAACTATTTTTAATAACAGCAAGCCTTGGGAAATGTAATCATATAACAACTGTTTTATAGTTAAGGATATAATTTTCCAAAGGAAATGTGCAGCAAGTAGTAAATAAATAGAGTGGTGATTGTCTGACATAGAAAAACAAACATTTTCAGATATTCAGTTACAGAATTTAATTAAACTTAACAAACTGACAGCATAAATTAGTGGATGTAAGCAGAGCAATTATGGCTGCCTACTTCAACAAACCTGTACTTTATATGTCATAAAGCATTTCTTGATCTATGATGCTGAAATGTGGAACAAGCAAAAAAATACCTTACTTTTAGCAGGAAGATTAATTTTTAATTCAAGGCCATTTAAAACATCACTTCTTCCTTTAAGACAATATGTGCATGATACCATTTACATTCGTTTTGCTGTCTAATAAACACTTGTTGTCAGAAAAATTCTCATTTTTGCATTATTATATGCAAATACAATTTAGGCAAAACCTAACTCTAAGCACCTCAAAAATGTATTATTAAATATTAGAAAATTGTTCCATGAAGAACAGAATTGATGAAGCCTAGTGTCCTACATTTACTATCTACCTTCTCCCTTGATATATTAATTCAATTACTCTCCTTTTTCATCCATGATCTTTCCCCACAAGCAGTATTTTCATTCCCACTCACACACACCCACAGCACCACCAGCTGCATCACACATGCTCCAAATTCCAGCTGGGGAAAGGGCCACAGTATTTGGTTTTCTGGCCAGTAAGCATATGGAAAGAGGAACACTGAAGATTTTTTTCTTTTTTTTCTTATTTGCACACATTAATGCAAGTCTCTTCTATCCAGCTGCCAGTATTCACCTAACCATATGAACTTCAAACCTTTAAGGTCTCAAGTACTGATTCATACATCATATGAAAACCTATAACTTCCAATTTTTACTCTCCTTGCAGTCTATATTTTGGTGTTGTCACAGTGTGGAAAATAAAATAATCATAACATGACTTATTGATTTGATGATCTATTACTGGAAACTACTTTGCAAAGTTTTTATGTTCTTCTTGTAGCGGAGTTCACTGGAATGTAAATTTTAAAAGAGGCTATTGCTAGCTAGAGAGAATAAATCTAGCATGAGAGTCTTACAGATGAAATTTCAGAAGATCAGATTCTTATGTAGATTGATGAACAAAGAAAATTAAGAATAATACTTACCAATAGCAGTGAAAAGCGTAGAACACTAAATTATCCCAAAGTTTAATGAATTAGGAATCGGGAAAGTAAAAGGAGCAAATGACATTGCAAAATTTTTCAATTCTGTCTCACTACCAAAGCAAGCTTATTTACAGGAAATTTTAGATTCCATTTCAGTCATCATGGAACCTATTATAATTTTTCTAGAAACCTCCCCCCACCCCATCTCTTTCACTAACTTTGGTCTTTGTTTTTCCTTAGTTACTTGTAGGCTTATTATGACAGCTCTGAAGGCAGTGGATAACACAAATATGGGGTCAAAGGAAAAAACTTTCTTCATGTTTTCTCTCTCCCCCATGTACTAAACTATGTGGACCCTGTAAAATTATGTCCATTTCACAAAGACTAAATCTTTCTTGATAGATCAGTCCCTCCTGTCTGATTTTTGTAGTTCTTTGAAATTTCTCTGCTTTATTTCTATCTCAGTACCAAAAGATGCAACTGTTAAATTTCTGCAGCTACTAGAAGCTCAGGTCAGTGAGCGGGCAAAAGCCTGCTACACCCTGCCCTGGCTCCACAGGTCCACATCACCAAATGTGGCTCGAATTTAAAAGTGCCCACTTGGTGTAACTCAGCCAAAGAACAAACTTGTTATACCGTCCATCTGCATCAGACCCTTCTAGGACACAGAGCAACTGGTCTGCTTAATTTGACATGACCAGAAGGAAAGACTGAATATACTCCATGGGTGGTCCACACTGAGGGGTAACCTGGGCTCAATTCCTTAACTTAACACTTGCCTACATCCTGAGATCTATTGAGGGCCTCTCACCACAAAGCAAGGATCCAATTTTAATAGCAACAACCAGCTCTAAACTTTATATAGAGCAATTAATTTTTAGAAGCAGCAAAAGAGAAATAAAATGGGGGTAGAGATACAGGAGCTGACAGAGAAAAAGTGGAAAAGAAGTAAGGCATGATAATAGTTAAAATGAGATTTGCCCTTAGAAATTTTCACAACCGTTCTGGTTTGAGACTAGAGGAAAAAAGCCATAAAACTTGCATTTCCTCAGTAACTTAAATACTGACCTGTAGCAGCTGTGTTGCTGTAGCTCTTTGTTCAGGATTTTTCACTAAGCATTTCTTCACAAAATCTGTGAATTCATCAGACCAGAGCTCTGGCTTCCGGAAGGTTGGAGGGGGATTTGTAGGAATCATAAAAATAGCCTAGATAAAAATCAAACAACAATAGCAAGTTTAAACAAAACACATCATCACAGCACTGAAGCCATGTAAATGAATTGCTTTATCCACCTTTCTTATCAGGCTAAAAATCTGGAAGACAAATTTTAAGTAAGCTAGGATTTCCACTCAGATGGGGATTCAGGAAGTAAATCCATCTGCTATTAATGTAGCTACTTCCCATTAGATTTTCTGTGTTTAAACTGTACCCCACTGAGCACATCACTCGTTTTTATCTATTGCTGTTTATTAATCTCAAGAGATGATTTTGTTCTTTCAGAAATTCTTAGTAGAAATGATAGCACTGCTTGTTTAAACAGACACATATAAAGTTGCTGTGAAAAGCCAAGTCCACCTTCTCCTCTCTTAACTGCATTTAGTCTTATAGGAGACTTGCTTAGGAAACTTGGTAGGATTACTATTTCCTTTTGCATTCATAATTCTTCAGGTGTAGTTTTAAAACTTGCTTTTCCTAATAAGACCTAAAAGCATATGCTAAAAGACCTAAGACAACACTAAAAGATGACAAAAATAAAATAATCAAGTAACTTGTCTACTAGCAGTGAGAATTTACACAAAATTGAAAAGGCAGCATTTTACCTATATAATAAATTTCACCCTGCAAAGAACCATAAGCAGACAGATTTTTCAACTAGGAAAAAGGATTCATGCTATATAAAAAAATGTTTGTCCTACTTAAGATTACACATATTGTGCCTTTTTCTTTATGATTTCTTCCACATTTTCCTCTAATTATAGATTTACACTTGTAGAGAAAAAAAAGCAGCACAATTCTGAGACACTACTGTAAAATAATGGGAAAGTTTGAACTTCTGTATGTAATATCTCAAATCTATTCAGTATCATTGTTTAAGATTTACACATGACAGCAACACACTATTCAGAGCTAGGTCAACTGACAGAAATAATAAGCTATTATTTTCTTCTAAAACCAGGTTCAATTCAACCATGTTTTCCAAAGTGAAAGGGAGTAAAAGTTCTTCATTTGTTTTTCTACAAGTACAATACATACTCAGAAAAGGGGGGAAAAAAAAAAAAGAGAGATTATGCACACTGTTAACATAGGAGAAGCACCAGAAGCTTCAGCCTGTGTTCGAAACACAGGGAGGAGGGAGAGGGAACTTCCTGAGATTTTATCCATAACTCCTTAAGAAGTCTAACTGGCCTTGAAAGTTGGTTTAACTTGTTCAAACCCTCATTCTAAAAATCTTCTCATATGCTGAACCCATGCAAAATGATGCAAAAACTTTACTATAATTTTAATGAGAAATTATTTCAGTACTGAATAGTTTGCTTTAATTCAAATACTTAAACATTTACAAAACTCATTTCATTATCTGCCTAATACAAGATTTACAAGAAGAGACCTCGGCATTTTGTTTAATAAAGATGTATGCTATGATAGCTTTATATTTTCAGTGGGCAGCCATGCCAAACTAGTATGTGAACTCAGATAGGAAACATGGCACTCTATTACCCCATAATTGGCCTTACCTACTTCACTTGCGATACAAGATCAATTGTCAGTACAAGTGAAGTGCTTCTGGTATGAAGCAGTGGCTGTTTCTGTCCTTGAAAGTAATGATCTCTTCTGAACCTTGAACTGATGACTTTTGATCTTATCTTCAGCTACTCTTAACAGCTAGCTCGGCAGTAGCTATTGAAAACACACAGCTGTAACAGAAGACTAGTAACTTCTGTTTATGTGGTGTCAAAATGTATACCTCCTGTTTGATAATAAACATTGACCTGTCTCTCCACAGGTAAGCAAAGCTTAGTTTCAGAGTCTGCCTCAGCTCCAATGTTCTGGGAAAACTATTTGCCTTTGCCAATTATTTTCATCAACTACACAGCAGTTAAGAACCACAGCAAATTAAATTAGTGACTTCTTTATAATTCACAAAGGACAATGAGAAGAAAGAGGGAATTCATGAATCATTCTTTTATGGCAAGCAATAAAAGTCACAAAAGGAGATATTCAAGAGCTAGAGTTAGGGTCCTAAACCCACATTTATGCTTTGTATGTATGCTGAAAATACCTACTTCAGAAACATGTATATTTATTTAATGCTTAAACTGTAGGCTTTTTAAAATCTTGATACATGACATGAGCTGTGTTAGCTGAAAAAAAAAATTTAGATGCATTTTTGTCATGCAAGAAAACATGTAGAAACTACTTATTCCAAATGTTTAGTCCAACTTGTTAATTAAGTCATGCACTTGCTAGCATGTACCTCTCCCCCCAGCTCTCAGTACTTCCTTTTGTTAACTAGCTGGTTTTCAACTCCACCCCCTCCCCCCTACTCCCTCATTTTGGCTTGCATATTTCTTTGCATAAAAGTTAAGTTCCCTCTCTCTTTCAAAATAGTCTATGATTTAGCTTCCAACTACTTCTGTTTCCTTCCAAGAAGCTTGCAAAGCAATCACTGGAGAATTATAAAGCTAGTCCCAAATCTCCAGGAATAAAAACAAAACACTTATCTGACAGGAACTTATTCCTCATTTTTGCCTACATTTCTTGTCAAATATATCTCTTCTATCCTAAAAGAACTCTGTCCTACTTTAAAACAAAAAACTAAGCTGTTTCAGTCATTCCGTTCTGTGGGTGCTGAGGGAAGCAGGAAACCTAAGAGACTTGGTTTTTTCATGCTTCTTTCATCTTACTCTCTCTTTCTCCAGTCCTTGTATTCTCCCAAACTATTACTTGTAGTAATTTTTTGCCTCCACTCCACTTGTAAGTTTCTCTAGAAGTTTCCCACAGCTATTGGTATTAGTTCAGCTCTCACAGTAGGGCTCATGGCAGTGCTCAGACAGCCAGTGTTAGGCAACCATCGCTTAAAAGAAAAACCAAATATAAGCTACCATCCACCCAATTACATGGGCTGAACTGGCAGTAACAACTGCAGGAAACATTAAGAGGAAATTGTTCAACAGAGGGAGCAGGCCCTGACATACTACGAAAGAGCTGGGGCTAATTCTTCTCTCTCTCCCACCTTCAACATCGCCTTCCACATTTCCTTACGTATCTGAGGCAGACTGGCAAGTCTTACTCAAGTTACACATCAGATATGCAGCCAAGGTGTTAGATGGTATGGCTCAGTCTTCAGTTTTAACCATTCAATCATCCTTTTAAAAAAAATTAAAAAAAAAAAAAAAATCTCTAAGGTGCGAGGTGTCAGAACTCGGGCCTGAGGGACCATGGCAGCTTAATCAGTGTTTGTCTTCACCTGTCTGTAATAGAGAGTCCATTCCAAATGCGTCCTGAACTGGCCCTTCCACCTCTGAACCTTGAGCCCAAGTCTACTTTGAATCATCTTTCATACATTGCTCGGAGGCAAGTCCTGCACCCTGCAGTGAAACCAGAATCCAATGCAGATTACAGTATATATGTGACAACAGCGGGGGGGAAGATGCAGAGCAGCTTTCAGTGGCCACTTCTGAATTGGGCACTAGACAATCTAACACAGTTTCTACCACAACTGTTGCCTGGAAGCACTCACCTACCTGCCTGATAACCAGCAGTTACGGTTAAGCTGAATACTGGACTGAGGACCACGTCTTAAATGAGAGCAGAACTGCACAAGTCAGCACATGATTTTATTATTCTTAAAGGGTCTAGCATTTTAAATAAAGTCCAGGCTGAAAACATTTTTTCATGAAGTTTTTTCTACGGACAATTTTATTGGCGTGAAAATATAATTATGGTGATGATGATGAATTAGGAAACGCCAAAAGAAAAATGAGACCCTCATATACCACATCTGGAATTTCCTAATCATAAAATCCTTGCAGCTCATTCTTCCTGTCAGTCAGGGTAATACATCTGTATTTCACACAGCCCACAAACTCATTAAATGATCAACAGTAATTTGGTAGAGCTACTATGTGTCTTTTGGGTTCTAGCTCTTGAATAACTTATCTCTATTGCTTAGTTAAAAGACTTGTAATAAATAGCAGGAAATCAAAAGTATAACTTTTTCTGTTATTGTTTGCCCAGTATCATGAATGCTGCTGAAGAAGACAGCAAAGATTTTTATATTGTGGCAATTTTATAATTTTCATGCTGTGAAGCTCCATTGCTAGAATCTACAGAGAGAAACTTTTTTATAAAGAAGGGAAGGACACTAGACATCCACAGGCACTTTATGACTCCAGTTTTTGGCACCACAATTATACTACTTAGTTTATCAATCTACTGCAGAAAACAAACTCCAAAATACATTTAAACTCAGGAACACATTTTAGAGTATGAAATCCTATTTAAGGCTGGGGGGGTTAAATATTGAATACCATAACATTTTATTAACTTTAGAAACAAAGAATCAGCTGAAAGACACATTTTTCTCTTCTTTGTGATACACATCATAGAACTTCCCTCCCTTCTTGAATGGCCTTCAAAAAGGCTACTGAAACACTACTGATTATTCAATTTCACAATTCAGTAGCTGTCTAGAAATGAAATACCAGCATGGACAAGAAGGGTGACATACTAGCAGCTTCTACCTTGGTTTTGCTTTGTTGAGCATTTTTTGGTTGGGGTTTTTTGGGTTTGTTTTTTTATTTTAATTCAGAACTACAATATTGTTACAACAAAGTTTTTTACAAAACTTTGTGACAGTGAAAAACAAAGTTACTGAACAACACCTCATGTGTTTAAAGACAAGGAAGTCAGTTTATGATCTGCTTCAGTGTTGATAATAAATTTAATTGTTAGAAGCACCCTAAAAATCATCAGCTTCCTTCTCTCATCTGCAAACACATTAGTTAATGAAGATCTTCTAATGCGCTCACACTTTTCGTGCAGAATTACAAACACATCAGGTTCCATCAGACATTTGCCAGATACTTGATCCAAGGAGATTCTCAATATCCTCCGAGTTTGACAAAACCCCTAACTGGAATCTGAATGTGGGATGCAAAATGTTTGAAAAGCTTAATTATCTTTCTATGTGAAACATTACTTCTGTTGAAGAAGCCAATACCATTTTTTACTCTTTCTTTTTGGGAAAAAAAAAAGTGGCTTCTCAGTCATGCACCAATTTTCATTCATCCAATTATATCTTCCTTTTTTTTTTGGGGGGGGGGGGGGGTTAATGCTGCTCTTTACTAATCTCAGTGACAAGAGCAACACGAACTACAGAGATGAAGAAGGAAACCCTCAAATCAAAACTGTGCATCCAGCGGCCCATGCAGTGCTAGGTCCTTCATTTTCACTGCCTGTCTCATACCTCACATACTTCTAACAGAGAAGTGGCTTGAAGAAACACACTAAAACGGAGCATTCATTTCAATTTTGCTCAGGAAAAACTGAACAATTAAAGACTATAAAAAAACAAAAGTTGACAAGTAAATTTCATCCTCTTAATTTACCACTAACACTTTTCTGAAACTGTGTGTCATAAAAAGCATTTACTGAAGATACGTTCAGTGAATAAATACTCCAGACTGACCTAGCCACCCAATGGATAACTGCTTCTCCCTCACCTTAGCTAGAACACATTTTTGGTTTAAGCTAAAATATTGAAGAAGCTGTTACCAATTTAGGGGAAAAAAAGATGTTCAGTAAAGTTACTTATTTTTCAGTTGACATTAATAATGAATTATCAAAACAAAAATGTTTGGAAATGCCATCCGAAAAAAAACCAAAACAAAACAAATCAAAAAAAAAAACCAAAAAAAACCCCCAGCAATTACATTATTCTGAAAGCTAGATCATCAAAACAGAAAGTAAAGAGTTTTTGCCTTTCACAAAACTTGAAAAACCGATAGTACCAAATATTAAAAAACACCTAGTCTTAGCAATAAAACTACATTTCCAACATTAAGCAAAAACTTAAAGATTCCTATCACTGTTCAAACAAAAAGGCAGTTTCTTCACTGAGAGTTAGCAATGACTGTTCATCCAACCCAGTGACAGAATGAGAACACCGTGCTGTTACACCCACCTGCCTCACAAGCTCCCAGCAAAGCATAGAATTATCAACACAGGGCTAAGTGCAGGAAGGCACAAGTGTAAATTTAGTCCAGAGAAATTCCAAACAATAATTGATAGAGAATTTTTAATCCTAATGAAAGGAAATATATGTGACATTTAACATGCAATTCTATTGTGCTCACCTCAGTATTCTTTAGTAATGACCACTGATTAAATCACATACACAGTACTACATACAGTAAAAATTACATTCAAATTATTTTAGGATAAAGTGACAGACACCTCACATATTAACACTAAGAGCATTTAAAAAAATAAAACAAAACACCAGAACAGAAGGGAGGAAAAAAATAAAACAAAACCCACACAACTGTTACCAGTGGTTTATCAGCCATTTACTGTCACAAGCTTCCCTCTGGAATGGCGACCTTTGCTGTTCAAAGCAAAGTATGATTCACTTAAGATGTAAAGTAATAAAGTAATAAACACAGAGAAAAAATACTTAATGGAAAGAATAATCACATGATTAACAGCAAAGATGGGTTACTGAAAGATAAGCCATTTATATTGACCTGTATATTTATTAGTGCTAGTAAGTTCATAACATTTTGACAGCGTCACAATAGGTTAAGAATGTAAAGATACCAATCTCAAACATTTTGCAATAGTGCAATTGTAAATCTACTGAAAAGGATCAACCCTTGCCTTGTTAGCACCGTCACGCAACAGAACTGTGCCTCGAGATTCACCTCTGAACTTACTCTTTCTACTAAAGGTGGGAGTTGGACTCGATCCTTATGAGTCCCTTCCAACTTGAGATATTCTATAATTCTGTGATACTTCCTTTAAAAAAATTGCTTTATATTTCAAAAGAATATTACAGATAATTTGTTCTGTGACAACAGCTTGAAGTTGGCATTCTAAGGCCACAAGTTCATTCAGTGTGGGGGGTTTTTTACTGGTTTTAAACAAGCTCACTTATACAACTTATTTTTAAATCCCATCACATATCATAACTTTAAAGTTCTACCATGTCCCGAGGCAAATCTGCAATGATATATTTAAAAGGCAGAATTTATTGCACTGGCTGTTATCCAATTAGCAAGACAAAGAGCAAGTTCCCCCTGCTCACTCATCTAAAAGGATCATGTCATCTGCATATGTCTGTTCATTCTCAAAACCTTTTTTCAGATGAGTAATGAAAATATTTATACCACCAATCTTTTCCCAGAAATATCACCTCAGCATGCTGTCCTACTGTCAGCTAATTTATCAATTTATTGCAGGGGGGGGGGGAATGTTTTTGAAAGTTACTTGACCTCTCATAAGTCATCACTTGTACTGTCCAAAGAGATCTCAAAGCAATTCAACAAATGACTTGATAGAGTTGTATGCACAGAAACAACTTTATCTGCACTGGCCTTCTTTTGCTTGCTTGTTTCTTCTTCCTCTCCCTTCAAGTCCAGCAGACCTACCAATATTTCTCCAGCCTTTCTTCCAACATATTTAAATAATTCCCTATGATTTGGGGAATTCTTCATAACTTTTGCCTGTAGGTTTTTCAACTATTATCTTGTCCCAACTTTCCATCTTTCTACTTTAAAATGGAATAGTTTGAGGTTTTCTATCCAATTCAGTAGGGCTGTTTGAATTTCGTGGACCCAACTCTTCAGCACAAAATATTGTCAAATTCTGCAATTCTGTCATTCAAATGAATGTTGTCCTCCCATTTCCTTTTTCTTTAGCAACATAACATTCAAGTCCCCATTTCATCTGCAAGGTTACGAACTCATTGACATCAGTGAAGTTACAACAGAAGAGACAGCCACCAACCTGATCCTCAAAATTCTCCCCTCCTTTAAGTTAGATAGCAAGTCTTTAAAGAAGGGCAACAAATGCCTTTCGAAAGTCTTTAAAAATGAAAAATGACACATGGAAATATCTGCAATCTCATGAAAGTTTTCTAACTGTTCTTTGGCTTCATTGGGGTTTTTTGTTGTTTCTTTGGGTTGTTTTTTTTGGGGGGGGGGTAGATAAGTGAAATTACACAATTTTTAAAGCAAAGCCATTCGCTGAAAACAAAAATAATTTCAGGCTACTCAAGATTTTGTGCTTGAACTACCCCAGGCAGCTAAAGGTTTTGAATTTTATTTTTTTAATTGACATATACAGGAATTTTCAGAGAAAAATACCTAACTTGCAAATAATCCCATATAGGTACAAAACAGTATTATTACTTAACATTTTATTGAAAGGTTATATTGAAAGTTCACATGCACAATAATTACAAGTCTCCACATTTTTACAGTGTCCAGGGACAAAAAAACCCAACCAAACAAAAAAACCCATGATGACTAAAAAAATCCAAACACTACCAAAAAACAAGACAATGAAAGTCAGCAAGTCTTACAAACACACACAAGAATTTCAAACACCTGAAAGGAACTGCAGACACCATCTAGGAAAGTATTTCCAATAATTTCACTCACCAAAAAGAAAACCTAAATGAGCACAAATTAATTCATGATTATTGTTCTGAAAAGTACCCTCAATCTCAGCATTGGGCAAGCAAGATACATTTAATCAGGAGGAGGTGCACACGTGTATGCACATGTGTTTTTTTAAAGATTTTTTTTTTTCTGAGGGAGGGAAGAGGGTTTTTTTGGGGGGGGGTTAAGGTAGAAGAAAGAAATAGATATTAAGCTGTCTTTAGACTGAAAGAAATATCTGGTATAGTGGTTTAACCTTCTACTTCAATTTTTACTTGACATAGACTTGGAAAATAAGTTATTTTTAAACATAGTTGTATAGGAGAAAATTTCCTTTTGATAGTGATGGGCAACACCTCCTCTTTGTGAGGAAATCACCATAACAGAGGGTTGGGCCCACTTCAGACCACTAGCCAATTTGAGGTTCTACTATAACCCTCAGGGAACTTACCAACATTTAAGAGCCTCTCAGACCAAACTATACATTATGGCAGATCTTTGCTCAAGAGCCAGGCAACTCACTGCCTAAAGGATATTTCCCAGCCACACAGGTATCCAGGAATCAAGAGAGGAAGAAGGTGTCTTCATAAATGTTGGGACCTCTCTCAGATAGAAGCATCCTGCTATCACTTAAATCCCCCCTTTCACAGAATTTGAGAGATCTAGAACATAAGAGAAGAGTCTTGAACCTGAACAACTTTTTCTTTTTTCAGCATTGAACTTGAACAACTAGTTTCTTATCAGTTACAAAACAAGGAAATGGTTCTGAAAGTGCACATTACATGACTGAATCCGGGGAACACTCTTTCAAGTATTGAGAGAAAGAATATTTCTTTCACCATAGTTTCTTTTACTCCTGATTCAGTACTATCTTGGAAATTCATAGATATAATGCCTACAAGCTTCCAATTCTGTTACCCAGACTAAGAAACTTACTTTCCCTCCAGGAAAACTCTAACAATATAGCTTACTTTAAGAATAAAATCTTTTCTTCCCACAGTATTTTCTGCAGTTTCTGAGAAAATGAGGCATTGATTACATCCAGAAATACATTAACATTTACTGAGACATGAAGTGGAAAAACTGCATTGGCAATTATATTTACTAATAAAAGAGTCAAGGAGTGAGTAACTTATATTTGTGAGAAAAAGCTGTAGTAAACTTGCTGGACATTAAATGTGAAACCTCTGCCATAACCACACACACAGTAGTAATGACACAAGGCATTCAAGAAATATGCAGTAGTTCTTATTTATTCAGGATACATTAGACCTCCAGCAGCAGTATTGTGTCCAGTTTTAGGCATCACACTTTCAGAGATGTGAGCCAACTGAAGATGGTTCAAAAGAGAGCAACTATAATGCTTAGATATTTAAAAAACACAGTCTGCAAGGAAAGATTCAATGCATTAGGATTGCTTAGTCTAATGCGGAGGTGACTATAGTGAGAAACACGATAACAGTCTCCAACATGTTAAATGCCCCTTCAAAGGGGGAGAAAATACTCTTTTTTTCAAGTCTACAAAGAACAGAAGAAGAAGAGCTAATGAGTTTAAATTTCAACAAAGAATATTCAGGTTATAGAGTAGGAAAGCTTCCAATAAACTATCTGAGAGACCACGGGTTGCTCGCTCTCCCTGCAACAGCTCCTCTGCCTCTGATTTTATGCAGATTATGTAAGGACTTACATTTAAGAGTCAATACTTTGAGAGGTTACAGGTAGCACAAAAGAAAGCAGGAATTTAATCTAGTCATGTCACAACTGGAATAGAGTCTTGCTGGAAAATAATCTGCACACTGTGAATTTAAAAACCTACAGTGGCTGACAGCTCACTAGCATGTCCAAAGGTGACTTTGGTAATTAAAAAAAAAAAAAGAGGATTATCATGCTTGGTCAGGCTAGGTACAGAAACAGAATGACCACGTTTAAAAGAAGAAACATGAAACACAAAGGAACAATGCTCACAGCAATGTCTGCTGCTTCCTATTTCACCATTTACAATGGCAACAGATGAACAGGTGACAGCAAAAGCCAACCAACAGCACAAAGAAAAATGACCCATTCACTTGCAGTGTTCAAACTAAGAACTAAAATTCAGCTGACAGATTATAAAATTCCAGATATTAAATGCCTACATCCCACTGAAATAATGGAAATGTCTAATTAATTACAGAAGGTTTTCTAGTCTATGAAAGAGTAACTGAGTATTAAGTTCTTACATCTTAAAGCTCTGTCTACCTTCAAGCAAAGAAGGGAAACTTCTTCTCCTGTCTCTGCTCCACTGACACCCAATGTACTGAGAGAATACAAGACTCAACAGCACTGCTTTCCCAGCTACCAGGTACGTATAGAGAACAGTGTTACTGTCCTTGCCTAGCCAGTATTTCCAATATTCTCCCTAATAGTTTCATAAAAATATGATTTACACTGTAGCCCCATAATTTCATTGCTAGATTAGTGTAAAAGTTATCTACATCCTTTCCTGTAAGGAAATGTAGTTGGTAGAGCAAATCTAACTTTTTTTTCTACCCCATAGACCATGATGCAGACACAAGCAGTGGGAGGCATCATAAAGTAAAATCTCTTTTCATTTGGTCATTCAAATGTCCAGAAGTATAAGCAAGGCATAGTATTACTTACACAATAACACTAGTCCTACATTTTAAAAAATAACACCCCTTTTAAACCAAAGTGAATAATACAACTACAAGATTGAAGTCAGAGTTAAAATTCAAATATACCACTGGAACTGATACTTCAGTTCTTCATGGCACTTTGTTATCTTGATAGGTGTAACCATTGCTCTCTGAAACAGAAAGCAAAAAATATGAACTACACAATGACATTCAAAAGTAGTCCTACCAAATGACAGAGGTAAAACAGTATACTAAAATCTGAACAGGCTAGGTATATAAAAAAGAAGTTATCTTCCTGAAATGGTATTGTGTCTGATGAAACTGGAATTGGTAATGAATGGTCATGATTTAATAACTGGTACAACATACATCCTAAGGAAGATTCTTCCAGAAAGGAAAATGTTCCAAAGAAAAAACAGACAAAATTCAAATGCCAATTATAATTTTTTAAAAGAAGACAGTAAAAAGGTAAAATGAACTATGAGCCAAAGTTGGCTCCCTGTATCTTCAGTTTTATTTATCAAACTGAAAAATCTCTCCAACTTTCTCTTTTCCTGTATAAGACCAAAACTATGAGATGTTCTGTTTGTATTACAATTACACTAATTCAATGCAGGTCACTTGCTTTTTACTGAGTCCAGATGACATTTAGTAAGCAAACCATGGGCCAATTAGCTCTAAAAAAAAAAAAAGGGGGGGGCTGATTGCCACTGGGTAGGTCACACAGTGGCTACAGAACACAATTGCTGGAATTACATTTTGACTAACATCAAACACAGAACTGAAGCTAAAAACTACCTTTTTTTATTTCTGCACACCTTCTAAATCTCTCACATTGAAATGTACTAATTTAAAAGCCATCTCTTTCCCACCCTGAGGTGACAGATATGAACAGAATCACCAGAAGTTTTTGTTGTTTCCTCTTTTTTCACTCAATTTAAAAAAAACACATTTTTAATATTCTAAGAAGTACAAACAATGTAGTTCCCACTTTATTTTTAATATCCCCAGTGGCTAACTAACCTTTTCAAACCTGCTCATTTGAACTTACCACAGTAAGAAAGAAAAACATAGCACTGGAGATTCAGTGAATGCTAAAAATAATAATGGTCTAAGCCTCTTCTATTTCTGCAATAACATTTGTATTCTTAAATCAACCTGAACTGCCAAGTAATTAGCCATACAATAACCTTTACTGATAATGCAGAGAAACTAGTTCCAGAGGGGTAGGAAAATCCTCAAGCTTATCTCCAAGAGGCAAATAAACAATATGTCTTTGTTAATGTCTTAGTCGTGATCAAGGGCTGAATCTTTTCTGACAAAAACACTAGCTATAAAATCATAATTAAAATCTATGCTACTAAATAAAACATCAGTTTAGGCTTAGTGTAACTGACTGCAAATCTGTCAATGGTATTCTTTCTAACCATGTCTGGATTTGGCATCTTTTTTTCCGAAGACTTCCAGCTCTTAAACAGTAGTATCAACTGCCAAAGTAAAATGTAGTACGTATTATAAAATAGTAGCCCAGTTTCTTGTTTATTCTATAACACACTGAACTATGCAAGTTAGTTATTATTTGTATCATCTCAAGGTTTTGTACCCATCTCTACTTCCTCCCAACATGACCTACTCAGCTTTTAACAAACTTCACCCAATACAGGCAACAGGAGCATAACGCAACACATGCTAATTAGATGCCATTATGCTAATGGCATCTAATGCTAATTAGATGTCCTCCAGACTTGGTTATCATCTTCAAAATATTGCACACCCTAGAGGAAATACACAGAAGTCCTGCAGATAAACTGCTTAGTTGCCTGTACATGATATCACTCTACAGGATAAAGGACATAGGAAAAAAAATTTCTTCATGTAATTAAGAAAAAAGCCCATAGCATAAGATGTAACATTTTGAGGCCTGAAAGATATACAGACACTGAGATACAAGATCCACAATGGCCTTGCATCTAAATTTCTTAGCTTAAACCAAGTTTTAAACAAACCCGAAGGGAGAATATTAAAAAAAAAAAAAAAAATAGCAAGCATCTATCAAGATTCCCAAATTATTTAAACTGGAATATTTTACTGCAACACTGATAAAATGCTATATGTTTTGGTTCTGATCTGTGGTCTGTGTTGTACTGCCCTGTCCAAACACTTACTTATCAATCACATCTTCTAAATTTTCGTTAGGGTCTGGTTTAACCTATTGCATTTTGTTCCATTCAAAGGTATGTATCATAGCTTCCCTACAATGACTGTCACTGCAGAGAAACAAAACAAAACAAAACAATTGAAAGCAAAGCCTTGTTAGTGTAGGTACACCCAGAAATAGCATTCTTTCACAAGCAGTTTAGGGAACAAAATTTACTGCCTATATTACTGGAAAAATTACAGTTTAGCAATGTGGCTGTTGCAATCACTCAAGTATGCAAACAACATAGCAATGGTTGAAGCAGTGACTAGAAATGCTGGTATCGTATAAATGGGCCGTATCATACCCTTAATTCCTAGCAGCTTGTCCCCACTTTATACAAAAAGACCTCAAGGCAGAAGCAGGGGAAGGAATTTTGAATGCATGGCATTGAAGACATGGCAGCCATATACAGTTACACATAAATGGCCTTTCCTCTCTCCTTCAACAGATATGTTAGCGTTCATACTCCTGGTCCTTCTAGCAATATAACTATACATTGAGTAAACTAAATAGTTCACATGAAAAGCACCTCAAAGAGCATCTTATCAAGACTCATCTCACTTGAACAACCTCCGAATGGCACAGTACTTCACAGCACATGTATGGAACTACCAAGTGAAGGCTTTGCAGATCTGAGAAGGGCACACTTTGAAAATGCCGAAAATCTCACCTCTCTCTCTTGCTCTAATTGTATGTATTCATTCCACTCAAGCAGCTTCACAGAAATTCCTCTATCCAACATGACGGTCCCCAGCTTGAGGTTAATAGTATCTAAAGAGCTCCCTATAGCAGAGACAACAGAGGCAAGAGATATTCATAAGCAAATAGAAAAATAAAGCATGCCTGACATCTACAATGTTAGCTGAGGAATGCATGCAATTTTGGAAAAAAAAAAAAAGTATCAGCTGGTTAGCTTCCCAACATAAGAAAATAATAACCTAATCGCAACAAAAGTCTGCACAGAGTCACAAAATTAATCAAACTGCTCCGTTCCTCTGCAGATCCAAGGTCAACAAAAAGGAAGACTCTATTAAAAGGTGCAGATGGAAGCAAATGACTACAGACCTGAAAGAATTTCTGAGGGATACCACAGTGTCTCAGAAGTACAGAATGGTTGAGGTTGGAAGGGACCTCTGGAGGTCATCTTGTCCAACCCCCCTGCTCAAGCAGGGCAACCTAGAGGCAGGTGCCTAGGACCATGTCCAGATGGCTTCTGAATACCTCAAGTATGCTCCAGCACAGTTCCTAACTGAATAGGGCTCCTAGCACTCAAATACAGCAGGACTGAAGAAAAACAGTACCTTGTGGAAGCCAATAAATTGAGAAGTAACACAAGTGATAAAAATCCTAAAGAAAAGGCTTCACATGGAATAGGGAGAATTGTTACTTGCTGTGAATTTCCAAGGCAAAAAGACCTCCTTTGGAAGTCCCCCATCTCAAAGGATAAGTCTTGAAACACTGTCCCGGATCCAACTTTTTCTGAACACTGTCAGAAGCTGTTCCTGAGAAACGTTACACTACTGTATATACCTGGGGTTGAGCATAATGAACAGTTTCACAGGGACTTGAACTTCCCTTGACTTCTTGCATCCTTCTTTTGCCAGTGTTCCTCAGGAGACTGACCCTCATTTGGGACAAAGCGATCCCTCTTAGGAGATTGCTCCTCTTTGTCATATGTACATGTAATGTCCTCAGGCCACAGATGAGCTCTTATGTCAAAAGTTTCTGATGTGAATGATGAGAGATGGATGAAAGTGGTCATCATCTTTTTAGAACAGGATGAAGACTGAAGCTATACCAGACAACCTGAGTCTCAGGGGAATTGTTATGTTAGTTAGTTATGAGCTAGCACAGTGTGGATGTGAATTCCAGACATACAGTCCATTCATCCAGACCAAAGCAATATGCTAATATAAAACAGGGCCACCACAGGACTTTGCATTAAGAGCGCCATGACTGTACCTACAAACTTTACATCTTTATTAGTCCTTAAATTTTTCTGGAACAGTCTTTCCACTACCACTGTATTTAGAACTGATGTCTTTCCTCTGCAACCCTACACATTTACCCTAACACCAGGCTGCAAAGTGCACCCGAATCTATTTCAAATCAGAAATGAGAGCAACTGAATTGGAAGACAGCAAGAGCTGGAAAGCTGCTGAAGACTACTGGCTCAAACTTCAGGTAGAGAAAGGCTGGGCACTCTGCCTAAAGACATGGCACTCAGCCTGAAAGCACTGAGTGCAAGTGATAAAGCAAGGGTTTCTCTAGAACAGACAGCAAGACCAGAAAGTGCAGAGGGTGATATCTTGATTATTCCTCCTGCAGTTTTTCTTGGCTCTTTACAAGGAGCTACGTGGGATGTTCTGAAGCAATGACTCAGAAACAGCATAGCATACCCCAAAGGGCCTTTCCTGTGGCATAGCCCCTGGCACTGCATAACTAAGGCCCCCAACAAGCATAGTGTCCAGTGAATTATCTTCTTTGTCCATAAATGGATATGCCCACTGAAGAAGGGACTAAGCCTTCATAAGTTAAAGAGGACATAAAAACATAGCTAGGAATGCCATAAAGATGATTAAACATTCACTTGAAGAAAATTTCACTTATTTTAAGCAGGCCTTTATTTTAAGCAGTGGCAAACTCCATAGACAATCCTAAATGATTCTATGATTCTAAATCAGCTGACATACAAAAGGAAAGGGAGATGCGAGATTCTTCCACCCTTCCTTTACATGCAGGAAGCTAAAAAGAGCGAGTGTGAGCATGCCTGTTACAGGTTGCTGGGCTGTAACACCTTAGAATCATAGAATCATTTTGGTTGGAAAAGACCTTTAAGATCATCGAGTCCAACCATCAACCATGCCCACTAAACCATGTCCTGAAGTGCCTTGTCTACACGCTTTTTGAATACCTCCAGGGATGGTGACTCAACCACTTCCCTGGGCAGTCTGTTCCAATACCTGACAACCCTTTCAGTAAAGAAATTCTTCCTAATAACTAATCTAAATTTCCCCTGCCTCAACTTGAGGCCATTTCCTCTCATCCTATCTCCAGCCACCTGACAGAAGAGACCAGCACCCACCTCACTACAACCTCCTTTCAGGTAGTTGTAGAGAGCAATAAGGTCTCCCCTCAGCCTCCTTTTCTCCAGACTAAACAACCCCAGTTCCCTCAGCTGCTCCTTATAAGACTTGTGCTCCAGGCCCCTCAGCAATTTGCTTGACCTTCTATGTTGCCCTTACTATGTTAGACTGACACAAGCAATGATTTAGAAGGGAACCATGTAAAGAGAAAAGACAAATAATTCAGTTGCTTGAGTTGAAATTCAAGCACAGACTAAACTAAAAGGTTGATCTTAAAAACAGCAGCAGAAGTTTTAGATAGGATAAACTCAGGGTAAGTTAATTCAGAGATTCAATGCCTGTAATCATATTTTTTTCATACGACAATATCCAGTGACTGGAAGTCAAAGTTAAAACGTTTTCATGTGAATCTGACTATCAGTACAGATAAATACAGAATGATTTACCAGGAGCTCCGATAAATTTTGCTCCAAAGGACATACTTGACATCCAGTTAATGTTGGGAATGCATAATAAGACCCATGTAAACAACAAACATTTTCTACACACTAGTTTAGCATTCCCGAGGCATCCATTCTTAGCAATAAAACTGACAGAGCCTCAGTTTAGTATCAGATGGCTATTTAAGTTCATCATAGCTCTTAGGCATAAACATTTCGTAAAAAGCTATATAGAGACCAACAGTTCATGCTCATGTGGTCAGCAAGAAGACGTCATGCAAGTTACTGAACAAACAATGCCTTCTGAGTGTTGGGAAACAAGGACATTAAAAAATAATTAAACAAATCCACACTTTTTTGCCTGCCTGAAAATATCCAGCTGTAACAGGACATTATTTGCAAATATATATATAACATATGTGTGTATGTGTATATATATCGAGTTCTCTAAGAGAGATATATCCACACATATATATCCCTGTATAAAAAAAAACTAACTCCAAATATATACACATATGTGAGTTCTTTGATTACAGATACTGAGAGATATATATGGATCTTACATATACACATATATATCTCTCAAAGAACTAACTGTATATATATATATATAAATCAGTAAAAATAAAAATTCATTGTTTTCTTCACCTTCACTCAATGGAGGCAGGTTTCCACATTTTTGGAAGTAGCTTGTAACCATGGGAAAGAAATTATGAAGAATATAATGCTCATTTTTGACTGAAGATCCTGAGGCTCCTGACCATATATTTATCTTCTGGAGCAAGTTTTTTAAATACATTGCTCTACCTTTGAACAAGATTTGCATGTACTTCCCTACGAAGGCTGTCAGTATGGGAGATGAAGCATAACTCTAAGGTACATGAGCACAAGGCACAGCAGTTAAGGAAGGGCGAGTTCTTCCAATGTATCGGTTACATCACATTAGCTACTCACACTCATGCCCTGACCTCATGGCCACCGTTTTTTTCATTAGGAAGCTGGCTGTCCTGGTGTCAGCTGGGATAGAGTTAATTGTCTTCCTAGTAGCTGGTATAGTGCTATGTTTTTGAGTTAGGTATGAGAAGAATGT
>JANHGO010000063.1:32587042-32610262 GCA_024606505.1 Aquila spilogaster | reverse complement strand
TTCTTCCTTTTTTTTTTTTTTTTTTTTTTTTTTTTTTTTTTTGCTTTGCTGAGTCTTCTGTTTGTTTTGGCAAACATAGTAACAGTAAAAACCAAAGTTACTGAACAACTCCTCCTGTGTGTAACAATAAGGAAATTGGTTTCTGTTCTCTCTTTCAGTGTACATTAAATTTATTTGTTAGAAGTACCCTAAAAATTACTTCCTTCCTTTTACAGCCTGCAAACTGGACTTCATGGAGACCTAGCACACTAGCCATCTTTTGCAGAGCATTACAATAAGCCTGGTTCTATCAGCCATCTATCAGATAGATGATCCAAGCAGATATTCAGTATCCAGTCTTGGTAAAATCCCTAACTGGAATCTGAATGTGTGATTCAAAGCATTTAGAAAACTTATTTATCTTTCTGTGTGAAATACATTTTTGCTACAGTATGCCATAGCAGTTTGTACTATTTCTTTTCTTCAGTCATGAACCAATTCTCTCATGTGATTATATTTATTTTTTTCTTCTTGCACAAGTTTTTTTTTCCTTCTTGCAATGGTGTTGCTATTTACTAATCTCAGTGACAACAGAGCAGCACCAATCAGAGATCAAGAACTACTTGAATCAAAACTGCACAACCAGTGGCCCATGCAATACCATTTTCTTCATTTTCCTTGTCTTACCTACTTCTACAGAGGCTGCTTGAAGAAATACACTGAAATGCATTTCAATTTTATACAAGAAAAGCTGAGGAACAATTTACCCTGAATTAAAGAGCAGAGAAATAGTGCAGACGTCAAGTAAACTTCGTCTTCCAAATTTATCACTAACACTTCCTCAAAACTGTCATAAAAATATATTTTCTGAAGGTATCTTCAGTGAATAAGCACTCCAGAAGGACCTAGCTACCCAATGGATAATGGCCTCTCCAATATCTTAGACAAAGCACATTCTTGTTTTAAGCTAAGATATTGAAGAAGTTTTTATCTATTTATGTATTTTATATTAAGCTTTTTTTAAAGTTACTCTGAACATATCAGTTAAAAAAAAGTTCTCTATCAAAATCAGAATTGGTCACAACCATCTTTGATTCAGACACAACGCTATATATAATAAAAAGATGTTATTTCACAAATCAGCACTGTATTGGTCCATATGTTCACCTTTACTCACGAAGATGATATTTAGATGGCTCTACTATGTGAGACATCAAAAACTTGTGAGAGAAACACCTTCATCCAGGGCGCCAAAGTGCTTCTGAAATCTTTAACCATAGTTTTGGTGGAGTGTGAAAAAGAACAATGAAGAACTCACCTTGAAGATGCCAAGGCTCCTTCCCCCCTTCAAGAAACACAGAGGGTTTTGCAAGATTTAAGCTATCATTTATATCTGAATACTGGTTTATTGACCCCCTCCTAAGTAGCAATTTAAATGAGAGCACTAGACACCAGCCAGCCTGTCCCAGTGGCAATCTTAGGAGCAGACTTATCAGACCCTCTGGGAATACACTTCATAGGCTCGTAAAGACAAGACAACTCCTGGAAGGTACAAATGGGAGTAAATCCTGGAGATTCAGCTCCGTATGTAAATTATGCATATAACAGTAAATTATCTTAGAGCTAATATTAATAACAAAGTATCAGAATAAAATGTTTTGAAGTGCCATCTGAAAGAGAAAAACAGCCGTTATATTCTTCCAAAAGCTAGATCTGTAAAAGAAGGGAAAGCTGTTTTCCCCTTCCACAAAACTTGAAAAACGATAGTGCCAAATATTAAAAAGCATACACTCCTAGAAAAAAAGATTAGAATTCCAACATTAAGCAAAAGTGCAAAGATTTCTATCACTGCTCAGTCAAAAAGTCACTTCCTTCTCAGAGTTAGCAGTGATAACTCAAACTGAAGAAGAAACTTGGAAAGCTGGGATGCCACACTTGCCAGCCTCCCTAAGGTCCCAGAGAAACATGGGTAGAATTCCACAGAGAAGTGGAAATTTAATCCAGACACATTCTGGACAAACAATAACACTACCAAATTTTTCATCCGAATAATGGGAAGTGTATGTATAACATTCAAAATGTACATCTATTGTGCTCAATAGTTCTATAATAGCAGCCATTGATTAAATCATGTGTGCACTAGAGTGAAAATGATATCCCAGTAATTTTAAGAAAAGAATGACAAACATCTCACATATTAACAGCAGCAGCCCTACCAAGAACAAATGAAAAATGAAAACTTGGGAGGAGGGGGGGGTGCACATGAAGAAAAGAAAAAAAATCAACACGACACAGCTGTTAGCAGTGGTTTAACAGCCATTCATTGGAATGGTTTCTCTGGAAAGATGACCTTTGCTGTTTAAAGCAAAGTATAATGCACTGGTGCACTTAAGATGTAAAGTAATAAAGTAATAAACACAGCAAAAAGACAGATAATGGAAAGAATAATCACATGATTAACAGCAGAGATGGGTTACTGAAAGATAAGCCACATATATTGACCTGTATATTTATTATTGGTAGTGAGTTCATAACATTTTGACAGCGTTACAATAGGTCAAGAATGTAAAGATACCTATCTCAAACATTTTGCAATAGCAAGGGCAATTGTATATCCACTGAAGAGAAGCAACCTTCACCTTGTGAACACGCAACAGCTGCAGCTTAAAATTCACATTTAAGTTTATTCTTTCTACTTGAAGATGATACTTAATTAAAAAAAAAAAGGCTCACAGTTTCAAAAGAACACTACAGATAATTTGTTCAGTGACCACAACATGACTCAGCATTCTGTGACCATAGATTTGTCCAGACTGGTGTTGTGTCATTTTATTTCAAACAAGCTCACTTACACAACTCTTTTTTAAATACCGTGATGTATCATAACTTTAAAGTTCTAGCATATCCTGAGACAAACCTGCACTGGCATACATGAAAGGCAGAATATATTGCTCTGGCCATTATCCAATTAGCAAGACAAAGAGCAAGTTCTTACTGTTAACTCACCTAAAATGAATGTACCATCTACATGTGTTCATCATTCAAATTCTTTTTTTCTGCTGAGTAGTAGGAACATTTACCACCATGAACCCTTTACCAGAAATACCCCCTTAACGTACTGTCCCACTGCCAACTAACTCAACAATTTATTAAGGGTTGTTTTTCCTAAGTTACCACTTGTATTATTCAAAGAGATATGGAAGCAACTCAAAGTAGTTGATAAGGTTGTATGCAAAGAAACAACTTTTCTTCTCCCTTATTTTGTTTGCTTATTCTTCTTTCTCTCCCTCCAAGTCCAGCAGACATATCCCCTTTTCTCCAGACTTTCTTTCAATACAGTTAAATAGTTCACAACTATTTGGAAACATTTTCATGACGTTTGCCTGTAGGTTTTTCAGCTATTATCTTCTAAAACGGCATAGTTACAATTTTTTCTCTATCCAGTTCAACAGTACACAATTTACTGAAGCCAACCCTTCTGCAGAAAATACTCTTTACATCTCTTATTCACTGAACTTTGTCCTTCAATTTCCTTTCTTTTTAGAGATACAAAATTAAATATCCATTTCATTTATGTCATTTTATTTCATTTATTTCACTGAAGTCAATGAAGTTGCAATAGAAAGAAGAGCAATCGAATTTTCAGATAGCAAGTCTGTAAAGAAGGGCAATACATGTCTTTTGAAAGAAATGAAAAATAAAGCATCGAAATATCCATAATCTAACAAAGGCTTCTGACTGTTCTTTTACTTAGTTGTGTTTTTTTGTTTGTTTTTAAAGAAAACTACATAATTTTCAAAGTGAAGGCATTCACTGAAAAGTTAAAACAAAGATAATTCCAAGGTACTCAAGATGTATTACTTAAACTACCCCATGCAGATAGAGGTATAGAATACTGTTTAAAAATAAAAAATACATTAATATATATATATACAGATGCAAAGGACTTTTCAGAGAAATAAGTAACTTGCAAATAACCCATCATAAGTACAAAATCATATAATTACTTAAGATGTTATTAAAAAGTTATGCCGAATGATCACATCATCAGTAATTGCACATCCACATGTTTTTACAGTATCCAAGGACAAAAAAATTCACTATGACTAAAAAAAAGTAATTAAAAAACAATAATCCACTAAACACCACCAGAAGACAATGAAAGTCAGTGGGTCTTACCAACACACACAGAACAGTTTCAATGACCTGAAAAAAGCTGAAGTACTCAGATACCATCTATGACAGGATCTGATAGCATCTCCAACAAATTCACCAGATGAAAAACTCAAATGAGCCACAAGCTCATGCATTATCATTCTGAACAGTACACTCAGTCTCAACACTGACTGAGCAAAATACATTTAACCAGGCTCAGGAGCATGCACATGTGTTTGTTATGGTTTTTACAAGAGTGAGAAGAGTTTTTTCAATTTATTTAAAGCAGGACAAAAGAAATTGGTATTAAACAAGCAGTCTCTAGATTGAAAGAAGCATCTTACATAGTGATTTAACTTTCTAGTTCTGACTCAATTTTTACTTGACAAAGACTTGTAAAAGAAGGTATTTTTAAACACAGTCGCATAGGAGTAAATTTCCATTTAACAATGGCAGGCAACAGCTGTTCTTTGTCAAAAAAAAATTAGAGGGATTCAGTCAGTCCACTCCAGAAAACAAGGAAAGACAATGTCCCAACATGCCCACCAGCAAGATCAGTTAAAACAAAATGCCTCTCATGCCAAGTTCTTCATGACAGCAGACCTCACTCAAGGACCAAGCAACTCATCACCTAAAAGATATTTCATAGCCACACCAGTATCCAAGAAACCAAAGAGCAAGAAGGAAACTTCATTAATTCTGGATACTTCTCTTGAATAGAAACATCTTAGAATCATAGAATCACCAAGGCTGGAAAAGACCTCCAAGATCATCCAGTACAACCATCCACTCACCACCAATATTTCCACAATATACCATGTCCCTTAGTACAACATCTAAACATTTCTTTAACACCTCCAGGGATGGTGACTCAACCACCTCCCCGGGCAGCCCATTCCAGCGCCTGATCACTCTTTTGGAGAAGAAATGCTTCCTGATATCCAAACTGAACCACCCCTGGCACAACTTAAGGCCATCTAGCTACAGCTCAGATCTCAAGTTTCACAGAATATGAGACTTCTGGAACATGGGAGGAGTATGGAACCTGAACAAGTAAATTTTTTTCAGCATTGAACTTTAACGACTTTTTTTCTTATCAGTTACAAAACAAAGAAATTGTTCTGAAAGTGCATGTTACATGACTAAATCCAGGCAATACTCTTTCAATTATTTTGCTCCTCTTTTACTAGTTTCCTTTTACATCTAATTCAGTAGCATTTTGAATTTCACAGATATAGCGGTGTATTGTCTTCAGTGCAAGGCAATTACATTACCCAGGCTATGAAACTTACTTTCCATCCAAGAAAACCACAACAATATAGCTTACTTTAATAATAAAATCTTTTCTCTTCTTCCCACAGTATTTTCTACAGTTTCCCAGAAAATGAGACAGCGGTTACATCCAGAAATGTATTAACATTCACTGAGACATGAAGTGGAAAAACTGCACTAGCAATTACAGTTACTAATAGAGGAGTCAAAAAGTGAGTAACTTATATTTGTGAGAAAAAGCTGCTGTAAAGTGGCTGGCCAGTACATGTGAAACTTCTGCCATAACCACACACAGTAGTAATGACAAAAGAGATTCAAGAAATCTGCAGTAGTAGTTCTTTGTTTAAGTCATGGTAGACCTCCAGCAGCAGTATTCTGTTCAGTTTTAGGCATCACGCTTTCAAGGAGATGTGCGCCAACTGAAAGTGCTCCAAAAAGGAGCAACTACAGTGTTTAGACATTTAAAGCACAAAATCTACAAGGTAAGATTGAACTGATTGGGATTGCTTAGACTAAGGAGAAGGTGACTATAGTGTGAACTGCAATTATGTATCCAGTATGTTAAATGCAACTTCAAAAAAGGAGACAATATTCTTTAAGTCTACAAAGAACAGAACAAACAGCTAATGTTCAGCAAAGGATACTCAGAGTAGAAAAAAATTTAAAACAAATAACCTGAGGAACGATAGCATTTCTGTCATTGTATTCTATCAAATATTACAGATAGAACAGCTTCAGAATGGCATGATTAAAATCTGTTCATGCAACTGGAAGATCTTTTCCATCACCACCTTCTCATTTCCCTGTGTTCACACAAATCGTATGTACATATTTCTAAAGCAAAGCCTCAGAAGACATGGTATTCTCTCATGCCTAACATACAAATTCAGCAGAATTACAGAAAAGTGGGAAAAAAAAAAAACACCTCACTTTCCCAGTACCCCATGTACAATCAGTCTTTCAAATTGCTTTCTCCCCCTGTAACAGCTCCTCTGTCTTCAACTTTATGTGGATTATGTTAGGGCATAGATCTAAGAAACAGCACTTCAAGAAGTTGTAGGTAACACAAAGAAAGCAGTAATCTGAACTGATCGCAACACAACCAGAATAGAATCTTGCTAGAAAAAGTATCTACATGCTGTGAATGTAAAACCTGCTCACTGGGGCCTCTGGAGGTGATGTTGGTAACAAGAGGATTGTAATGTCAGGGTGGCCGAGAAAAAAACAGAATGAGCACACCTTACAGAAGAGATGTGAAACATGAACTTCACCCTTCACAAATGACAACAGACAAACAAGTAATACAGCTAAAAGCAATCTCAAGCACAAGGAGAAATGACTCATTCATTTGCAGCGTTCAAACTAAGAAAATAAACTGAACGACATAACTACAACCATCCAGATAATAAGTACCCACATCCCAGTGGAATAATGGAAGTGTTTAATTAATTACAGGACATTTTTCTAGAGTATGAAAGTGTAACTGAGCACTAACTTCTCATGTCTTAAAGCTCTGCCTTCCTTCAAGCAAAGAAAAGCATCTTCTCCAGTCTGTGTCCCACTATCACACAAGGTACTGAGAGAATCTAAGACTCAAGAGTGTTGCCTTCCCAGGTACCAGTTATGTACAAGGTACAGTGCTGCTCTCCTTACCTAGACAGAATTTCCAGTGTTCCCTCTAGCAGGATAAAAATACCATTTATACTGCAGCCCTTTAATTTCACTGTTAGATTAACATCCCTTCCTATAAGAGAAGGCAGTTGTTGGAGCAAATTTAACTTTTTTTTTCTACTCCTCAGAAAAACAGAAACTGTAGGAGGCATAATAAAGTCAAATATGGACATGTGAAACATAAAATGAAAAGAGAAGTAGAACCAAGGCATAATATTATTACACAATGAAACTAACCTTACTCTATAAGATCACAGAATCATAGATTAGCTTGAATTGGAAAGGATCTTTTCTCCAGACTGAAGAAGCCCAGCTCCCTCAGTCTATCTTTGTAGGAGAGGAACTCCAGGCCTCTGATCATCATGGCCCTCCGGATCCTCTCCAAAAGCTCTACATCTTTCCCATGTACCAGACCTGGACGCAGTACTCCAGATGGGGCCTCATGAGGGAAGAGTAGAGGGACAATCCCTTCCCCTCTTTTGCTCTGCAGCCCAGCATTACTATTGGCCTTCTGGGCTGCAAGCACACACTGCTGGCTCATGTTAAATTTTTCAGCTACCAGGACCCCTAAGCCCTTCTTGGCAGGGCTACTCTCAAGGAGTTCTCCCAGTCTGTATGCACATCTGGGATTGCTCTGACCCACGCGCAACACCTTGCACTTGGCTTGTTGAACCTCATTAGATTTATATAGGCCCACATTTTGAGTTTGTCAGCTCCCTTTGAATGGCACCCCCTCCTTCTGCTGTACCAGCTGCACCTTTCAGCTTGGTGTCATTCACAAACTTGCTGAGGGGGCACTCGATCCCATCATCTGTGTCATTCATAAAGATGTTCAAGAGTACTGGACCCAAGATGGACCCCTGGAAGATGCCACTCATCACCAGCCTCCACCTGGACAAAGAATAACCAACAACAACCTCTGGCTATGACCATCCAACCAATTCCTTATCCACCTATTAGTCCACCCTTTGAACACACACACAAAATTGAACGCCAATTTCTATCTTTAAAAGAAGACACCACGATGTAAAATGAACTCTGAGCTGAAGTTAGTTCCCCATATTTTCAGTTTTATTTATCAAACTGAAAAATCTTTCCAACTTTCTCTTTTCCTGTATGAGATCAAAACTATGAGATGTTCTGTTTGTATTACAATTACACTAATTCAATGCAGGTCACTTGCTTTTTACTGAGTCCAGATGACATTTAGTAAGCTAAACATTGGCCAATTAGCTTGAAAAAAAGTGTATGGGGGGGAGCTGACTGCCGCTGGGTAGGTCATACAGTGGCTACAGAATACAATTGCTTGAATTACATCTTGACTAAAATCAAATACAGAATCAGAGCTAGAAGCTACTTTTTTTTCTTTCTGCACACCTTCTTGATTTCTCACATTTGAATGTACTAATTTAAAAGCCATCTCTTTCCCACCCTGAGGTGATAGACAGGAACAGACTCAACAGAAGTTTGTTGTTTCCTCCTTCTCCACTCTTTTGTTTTTTAAACCATATTTTTAATATTCTAAAAACTACAAACAATGGCGTTTCCACTTTATTTTTAATATCCCAAGTGACTAACTAGTCTTTTCAAGTCAGTTCATTTGAACTTAGCACAGTAAAAAAGAAAAACATAGCACTGAAGTTTTACTGAACACTAAAAATAATAATGGTCTAAGCCTCTTCTATTTCTGCAATAACATTTGTATTCTTAAATCAACCTGAACTGCCATGTAATTAGCCATAGAATAACCTTTGCTGATAATGCAGAGAAACTAGTTCCAGAGGGGTAGGAAAATCTTCAAGCTTATCTCCAAGAAGCAAATAAACAGAACGTCTTTGTAAATGTCTTAGTCACGATCAAGGGCTGAGATTTTTTCTGACAAAATCACTAGCTTTGAAGTAATTAAAATCTACACTACTAAATAAAAAACAAATTAGACTGGTGTTGATGTAACTGGCGTAGATCTGCCAATGATATTATTTCTACTCATGTCTGGATTTGGTATGTTTTTTTCCCAAAAGTTTTACATTTCTGAAATAGTATTATCAAGTGTTAAAATAAAACATAATATATATGTCAAAATAGTAGCCCATTTCAAAGCTTATTCTAAAATCCATTGAATGATATGGTTTCTTATTATTTTTAACATCTCACAGTGTTTCTGCCCATCTCCGCTTCCTCCCCACATGACCCACTCAGCTCTTAAGTAACTACACCCAATAGAGAAAACAGGACCATAGTGCAATACACATGAACTAGATGTCATTACTGATCTTCAGATGTGGACATTATCTTCGTAAAAGTCTATGTCCTGGGGGAAATAAGCAGAATTAATGTAGATAAACTCCTAAGTTGTATGTGTATGATGGCACTCTACAGTACTGAGGAAGAAAATATATATCATTGTAAAAAATGCTTATAGCATAAAATGTAGAATTTTGAAAAGAAAATACAGACACTGAGAAAAAAAGACTTGTAGTAGTGTGAATTGATTTTGTATCTAAATTTCTTTGCTGAAATGAAGTTTTAAATGAATCTGAAGGGAGAATACAAAATTTTTTTAAAAAAAGAAAACAGCCGGTATCTATCAAGATTCCTGAATTATTTAACCTTGAATATTTTATTTCAGTACTTACAAGATTTTCTAGGCTTCGGTTCTGATCTGGGGTCAGTGTTGTACTGCCTTGTGCAAACACTCTACTTACTAATCACATCTTCTAAATTTTTGTTAGGGTCTGGTTTAACCTTTTGCATTGTGTTCCATTCAAAGATGCTTACCATAGCTTCTATAAGTGACTGACATTAGAGAGGAAAAAATTAGAAAACAAGCTGCATTACTGTAGGTACACACAGAAATAATGTTTCATCACAAAAAATTTATGGATCAAATTCACACAAATTCATCATTTGTGTTACTAGAAATATTTCAATTTAGCAATATGGCTGTTAGCAGTCACTCAAGGATGCAAACTATACAGCAATCGTTGAAAAAGGGACTAGAAACACTGAGATATAAAGGGGCCATATCATACTCTAAATTCTTAGCAGCTTAAACCAAAATTAATAGAGGCAAAAGATCTTTATAAATCTTGCCTGATATATATAATATTAGCTATGTGTCTGATAAATATATAACGTTAGCTATAGGATGTATGCAGCTCTGAAAAAATAGCTGGTTAACTTCCCAGCATAAGAAAACAATAAATTAATCCCAATAAAAGACCACACCAGGAATAAGAAGATAAGAGTGAACTGATCTGTTTCTCTTGCAGATAAAGATCAAGAGAAATGAGAATCCCATTATAAGTTACAGATGAAAGCCAATGGCTACAAACTCCAAAGAATTTCTGAAAGGTGCCACAGAATGAGGCCAGAGGTCAAGGTTGGAAAGGACCTCAGGAAGTCACCTGGTCCAACTTCAGAGCAGGGTGCTCAAGCCCAAATTCAGACTGCATTTGAAAATCTCTAAGGAGGAGATCCCACAGCCTCTCTGGGCAACCCATGCCAGTGCTAAGGTTAAGTGAGAAACTACTTTTCTTATTTCAGCTCTCTAGAATTGAAGAAAGAAGTGAGCATCTAACTAGAAAGAATATGGAAAAAATCTGATCCCCTTGGTGCTGAAAGTACTACTGTTACAGTCTCCTCAGAAACATCTGACACAGAACCACATATACACTATCCCTGTGAATTACATTTCAGAAAGACAGCATTTCAGAACCCCAGCAAACAGATCCAGAACTTAAGGCAGAGACCACCTCCCTGCTCTGAAAGTATAAGAGCAGACGGGGGAGGTGAGGGAATACCTCAGGTATGCTTCAGCACACCTCTTAGCTGAATACGGCTCCTATCACTCAAATACAGCATGACTGAATTAAAACACTACTTCACAGGAAACTACAGAGAGAAAATCGACACAGGTGCTGAAAATCTTTAGACAAGGCCTGAGTAAGTGAAAATTCTTATATTCTATGGATTTCCAAGGCATTAAGTCCTACAGAAAGCCAACTGTATCCTGGGCTAAATCAAACAAGGGATGGCCCGTAGGGCAATGGATGGGATTGTCCTCCTCTACTCCGCTCTCATGAGGCCCACCTGCAGTACTGCATCCAGGTCTGGGGCCCCCCGCACAAGGAGGAATGGCTTTAAACTAGAAGAGGGAAGATTTAGATTCGATGTTAATAGGAAATTCTTTACTGAGAGGGCAGTGATGCACTGGCACAGGCTGTCCAGAGAGGCTGTGGATACCTCATCCATGGGGGTGGTCAAGGCCACGTTGGATAGGGTCCTGGGCAGCCCGATCCAGTGACTGGCAACCCTACCCATGGCAGGGCAATGGAACTGGATGGGCTTTAAGGCCCCTTCCAATTCAAGCCATTCTATCATTCTGTGATACTTTCACAAGTCACTGATCTCAAAGGGCAAGTCTTGAAACATTGTCCCAGATCTATTTTCTGAAAACTGCCAGAAGTCGATCCTAAGAAATACTATACTACCGTATAAATCTGAGATGAAAAGATAAAAATTGAACTGTGACCAAACAGCTTCATATGGACTTGAACATCCTTTGACTTCTTGCATCCCTCTTTTGGCAATGTTCCTCTGATAAAAGAGATTGCTCCTGTTGGTCATATGTACATACAATGTTCTCAGGCCACAGAGGAGCTCTTACATCAGAAATTTCAGCTGCTGTTGATGAGAGATGGAAAACACCATCATCCTATGGATGTGGATTTCAGGAATACAGTTCACTCATCTAGACCAGAAGAATATATACATATATATACACGAGGGGTCATCACACAATTCTGCATGAGAGCCATAACTGTACAAACAATCTCTACACTTTTCTTAGTCCTTAAACTTTTCCGGAACAGTCTTCCCTCTATCACCATATTTAGGGATTTACAAGCGGACATCTTCCCTCTTCAATCCTATGCATTTAGCTGTAAACTGCAGTTTTACAAACTCATTTCAAGCCAGAGAAAGGAGGGCAGCAGGATCAAAAGCTAGCAAGAGCTGGAAAGCTGCTGAAGATTACTAGAAGAAATTTCAGATGGAGAGAGTCTGGGTGCACTACTTGAAAACATGGCACTCAGGCTGAAACCACTGAGCACAAGTGCTAAAGCAAGAGTCTCTCTAGAACCGACAGCAAAACAAAGTACAGAGGGTGATATCTCAATTATTCTTCCTCCAGTTTTTCGTGGCTCCTTACTGGGTGCTGTGTGAGGGAATGTTCTAAGTCATGGATGTTCAACCTTTTGGCTTGTCTGTGCCACACTGAGTGAACAGGAATTCTCTTGGGCTGCATACACAAAGGTTGCTCTGAAAGTAATACCTCCTATTTATTTCCATGGAAACTACAACTGATCCAAAGAGCACAATAACACTATTTGATAGAGCAAAATCTCAGCTACAAAACACTGTTTTTCAACATAGTCACCATTGTTACGCATTTTTGCCAGGGATGAAGAAGAGTCTGCACGTCATGCTCATAAAAATCTGCACCAGTGCAAGTGACCTGCAGTTGCCACTGCCCACCACCTCACTGTGCTCCACAGCCAAACATTTAGCAAGCATCAATGAATGTCAATAAGAGCCATTTTTTCACATGGAGGAATACAATTCCACACCTTTGCTTCATACTCACTTCCATGTCAGACATCACTTTGTCAGACAGCCCCTGTGCTGCCATATGTTGCACAGGAACAAAATGTAATGGCATATTGGTGGGAGGGTTCAACCTCTACTCCCATATCACCAACATCTACCTCTGACACCATCGGCCAACATAATAAAACAAGAGGCACTACTTTCAGAGCAGTCCTCAAAAAACATATAATATAGCTCATGTATATAAGTAACAAAACTTATTTTAATCTTTAGTATTTTTTATTTTAAAAAAAGAGAGCAATAGAAACACAGAACTAGTGGGATATGTGAGCGTGTTTTTTTGAAACTAATGCATCAATATCTGTTTTGATGTTTGTGGTTGCAATTCTCAGTGAGTTCTCAAAGCAGATATTTTTGATGAAATTTTAATCTTCCTCTGCTTCATCCTTGAAAACAGTTGTTCACAAATGTCTGTACTGCCAAAAAGCAATGACAGGAATAAGGTGTGAATGTGAAGTTAAGAATGTTTTTTTCTCGTAAAATAGGGCTTATAAGAGCAAAGAGACACAGTCAGATTTTTGAGTACAGCGTCTGATTGCAACTCTATACATTCCATGCCTGTTTTAAGTAATGATTCAAAACCTGTATAGCACACTTCAATAGGTCCTTCTGGGGCCATAGCCCCAGCCATAATTAAGGCCCCAACAAACCACATGTTTTGGCAAGTTATCTTTTTCCATAAATGGATGTGCTCACTGAAGAAGGGAACAAGCCTTCTTAAGTTGAAAGGAACACAAAAACTTAGCTAGGAATGCCGTAAGGGTGATTAAACAAGTTATCCAACCAGAATAAAGAGCATTAACTGAAAACAAAGAAAATGCAGAAACAATTTCACTTATACCAGCCTTTACTTGAAGCGTTAGCAAACCCTGAAGACAATCCTAAATCAACTGACATACAAGAGGAAAGGGAAATATGAGATTATCCCGCTCTTCCTCTACATGTAGAGAGCCTGCCTGTTCGAGACTGCTAGGTTGTAATACGTCACTGGGTTAGACTAACAAAAGCACCAGAAGTCATCATTTAAAGCGTAACCATGCAAAGACAAAAACCAGGCAAATAATTTAGTTGCTTGAATTGAAGATCAAGCACAAATTAAACTGTTATTTTCAGAACAACAGCACAAGCTCTACATGCACGTAACCTACACTGCTGAACAGGACTAAATCCATACACTGATTTGATGCTTGTAATTACATTTTTTCATACATCAATATCCAATGACTGGAAGTCAAAGTTCAAAAGTTTCCATGTGAATTTGTTTAGCAGTACAGATAAATACTGAATGATGTACCCAGCTCTGGTGAAACCTGCTCCAAAGGAAATATGTGGCATCCAATTAATGCTGGAATTGCATAACTACCAGGTAAACAACAAACACTTTCTACACACTAGTTTAGCATTCCTGAGGCATCCATTCTCAGCAGTAAAACTGACAGAGCTTCAGTTTAAATGGAGATTTAAGTTAATCATAGCTGCTAAGCACAAACATTTGGTGAGAGCTGTCAAAAAAACACACTTGTGGTCAGCAACAAAACAGTATGCAAGCTGTTGAACAAATAATGCTTTTGGAGTGCTGGTAAACACAGAGATTAAAAAATTTCTTCGCTCATCTGAAAATTTCCAGCTGCAATGGGACATTTCATACAGTTACTGTAAATAAATACAACAAACTATTATGTGTATAATATGCATAGATATATACATATAATCCATATATACACACATTTTATATATGTGTGTATATGTGTGTACGTATATACAGGTATAAGTATATACATATACACACCCCACAAACACCTACATATAAGAATTAACTTCACAAAAATTCAGTGTTTTTTTTCACTTCACTCAGAGGCAGGATTCCACTTGTTTGGAAGCAGCCTGTAACCATGGGAAAGAAATGATGAAGAACACAATGCTCATCTTTCTCTGAAAATCCTAAGGCTCCTGACCATCTGCCTACCTACTACATTTTTCAAATTCAGTAGTCTGCCTCCAGATAAGACTTATACACGTTTCCTTACTAAGGCTATTCTTATCTCAGCTGAAGCATAATCCTTAAGTATGTACACACAAGGTACAGCAGTTAAGAAACAGTGAGTTGTTACAGTGTATTAGTTACATGGTGTCAACTACTCAAGCACACACTCTGACCTCACAGCAACTGTTTTGTTGGTTTGGTGTTTCCTTGTTTCTTTTGTTCGGAAGTTGGTGTCAGCAACAAAAGAATGCTGAAACATACAACTGAAAAATCTGAAAGCAGAGGTTCCTGCAATGAAGGAGATCACTGGATTCTCATCTTCTGTGAAGTCTGAAACACACATACATGCACAACTGTTTTCAAAGACATTAAGGAAGAAAATGTGTGAAACAGAGCAGCAAACCTACAGGGATACTTTGCAAATCATCCTGTACTCTGACTTCACCTTTTCTCTCCTGCTGGCCAAAAAGTATTCCTTTGCATAACCAAACCAACAAGGGAGAAGAGAAGAAAGGAGGTAAATGTGAGGAAAATCTATGTGAAAACAGGGAGACAGCCAGAAGTTCTGAGCAGATCATGCCTGACCTTAACGACACAGAACGATTATCAAATTCTACTGCAGGACCAGCCAAGTTGTTGTCCAGCCACTACTTTGGTGTCAAACAGGGTGTTTCAAAGGACTTGCCAAAGGACATGGAATCTTCTTTTGAGCACCACTGTTCTATGGATTAAAAATACTGATTATAAGTCAAAAGCTAAGCATACATTTTGGATTTTTTTTGTAACAGCATGTCACCTCCATTTTCATAATGAATGCTCAACCTATTTCTGTAATTACATTATAAATATACTTAATGATGAATTCAAGAAGCGATTACAAGCAACAAACTTATCTTAGACATTTGCCAGAGTTTCCATGAAGAACAGCATCTGAAAAAAAAACCACACTGTCTTCACAGCCACTCAGCATTAGATTTCTCTGCCATTTGGACTTAATAACACCTCATACATATAGATGACTCTCTAAAGGAAGGAAAAGCCATCTTTGGTTGACTATCATTTGAATGGTTATTTGAACCCAGTAATCACACAATTCTTTCAAATTCTTATCATATTACCAATATTTTATTGGAAACAGATGTTAGCAGCACAACTTAGTCAGAATTATTGAACTTTTCTTTTACTTTCATAACAAATTAGGCAATGCTTAGTTGATGCATCTGAAAAAAATTACAGAATCGCAAGCCTTAAGGCCAAGCGCTGGGTGTCATAATTTAAACCATCACCACTGAAATGCAAAGGCATAAGAAACATAGCGTATCACTTTGTAGAACAAATTTCTCTTGCAGAAGATGAACATTATTTGTGAACAAATTCTGAGCAGCAACCAACAGCTAACATTTCAATGTCAAAAGCCAAGCAGAGTTCTAACAAACTTAATACAAAATTCCCTGAATGTTTCAAAATAAGCACAGAAACACAAATACGCAACTGAAAGCAAAAAGACTCCTGTAATTTACTGTTAGGTCTGGAGGAGGAGGAGGGAATAGTAAGACCACAGAAAAATAAAGATATGTAATATTCTGGTAGTATTTTAAAATGCTCCAGGATAATCCTGCTAGCCAGCTAGAAGTCAAAATCTAAAAAAATCTAACAAGCACCAATAAATTGTAAAATAACTCAGAACTGGGAGAGCAAAAACTAGAACTATTTGTAATCCTTATTTGCCAAAATACAGAACGGGATTGACACTCCTACGGTGAGGAGGGAAAAATTACAAGTAGGTATTCTGAGAAGCATACACAAATATGCAGCCCTCCTACTCACTGATAAATTAGCAAATATAATTTAAAACATGCATATTTAACACTGGAGTTATCTTTGATGGACACTTAAAAATTCCACAGCCTGTCACCATGTCTTTTCTGACAATTGGAATGAGTTAACTGTGTTACAAATGCAATTATGGCACTTACAGTAGACCTTTTCCTTCCATTAACAACAAAGATTAATTTCACAGAAAACAAATTTCCTTGACATCTGAAAGAAAACTGAGCCAACCATGTTTTTATTGCCTGCATTTAGGTAAGCAGTCACAGTAACATACTAACTGGACTACTGAGCAGCAGCAGCATAAACCAAAGGCACTTGGTGCATACAGTAGCACCTGAAGGACATGTACAGTCACTAGTGACTTGTGAAAATGAACACTATGCACTACTGGTTTTATCCATAATAAAAGGATGAAATACTAAAGCTCAAGAATGAATCTACAAAAAGGCAGTCAATGAGCAAAAGTAGCCCCAAAAAAACCAAGATGTGCTGTAATAAAATCTGTGCTTATAAGGATTATCAGAGATATAAAATCAGGAATGCCATACGATAAGTGCACAGTATAATTTACTGAAGACCAAGCAAGCCTAACAGAGGCCAAATATGCTTCTTTAAATCATCTGTCAACTACAAGCATAGAAGTAATGATCACAGGGGTTACTCCACCTATCAACAAAACACAACACTTCCAAGAGGCATATGAAGCAGAAGCAGGCAGTTTTCATGTGAATGGGACACTTGTAACTGCAGCATGTTTTCAGATCACAGACAATGCAGTACAAATCTAGTGTGAAAGGGCAACAGCCTACTCTGACCTCTCTCGCATAATTCGAAGTCTACAAGAAAACGTGCAAAAGGAGACCTGATGAGACAACAGCTTTTGAGAACAGTGAAAAATATGCTGTCGTTTAAATGTCATGCATAATTCAGAAATAAAGGGTTGGATTAAATTTAGATTACAAGAATGCAGTTAACCTCCTCCTATTTTCTTTGATGGGACAAACACCAGGGGTTTTTTGTCAAAATGATCGAGGCTACTCAAAAAAGAAACGCTTTTTTCCAAAGTTTTTAGGTTTTTCCACCTAATTCTTTGAATATCATAAATACAAAGAAGTAATCTCCCTTCTTTCAGGAATCAGTACTAATGAGAGCTCAGGCACAACACGCACAATATACAGAGTTATTTGGGTAACTCTAACAAAATTTTAGAATAATAACCTATAAATCTATAAACATTTCAAGACAAAGGCAGGCTTGCTTCCTGGGACCAGTTTCTCCACACAACCTCCAACTCCCGGTCTTTATGTTCATGTATGCTACTGTAAACCTTTCTCCCAGAAGTTTCATTTTTCAACCTCAGTGAAACAATTTACAATGCTATTCAAAAAACATTTGTCAGCACAGCTGAAGTGATACAGTTGTGCTGAAATAACAGCTTCCTGCCACTGAAGATGGAGATAACTCCTCCTATCACATGCTTACAACTCCTCCAGTGCACCTCCAACTGCATTAAAGAACTGAGTTCATTGTCCCACCCCATCAAAAAACTGTCCCCCCACCTCAAGAAAGAAAAAATTAAAAAATCTTTCAAATCATAAATTCACATCAGTGCACTGACAATAACAGGCAAGTTCATCAGGTATGACAAGCACAAGAGATCACAAAAGACTAGGTGCAAAAATCTTACCTGCTCTTCCTTTCAATGGCAGCAAACTGAGTTAATTAAATGTTAACACTTTTTAGTTGGTAAATAAAGGTAGTGAAGGTGTTTAGAGTCTGATTATTTTGTCAATCCATACGAAAATTTTTGTCTTAAGTTAAAGCCACGCTTGCATTTTGTTAAAGTTTTCCAGAGAATCCTAGGTGGCAAAGGCAGCAATGGAGGGTGTGACTGTGTAGGCAGAAAAAGTGTAATCAAGTTGTGGTAATATCAATTTTCTGCATTCATTACGTTTGACCCGGTCCATCGGCCAGTTCTACCCCACTGCTATTTCCATCACAATCATCACTATTGCTGCACGTGCTAGATAAAACAGATCTAGCACAGATGTGTGTCAATAATAGTCCCTCTAGCATCGTTTAGCCATATTATAGGCATGTTATTCAATGTGATTTTTAGCAAGACTTGTTTCAGATGACACTAAAGCAGCCTGAGGAATCCTAGTGCCAGATCAGAAATACTGCAACAGAATAGAATCTCTACTTCATGTAATGTATTTTAAAACAGAGATTTATTAGGATTAACTTTTCATCAGCTAACTTCATGCTGAACCAGATGTTCATCTACCCTCAAATGACAAAGTTAACAAACCAGTCCAGGCAGTATGAAGAAATTCAGTATTAAAAATCATGAATTACAACCTGAGACAACAGGTATTTTTACATGGAGAGAAGTAAATGTAGATAAACTCAGAGGTCAGCTATGCCGCTCTGGATATACTTGCATGGCAGACCAGTGCATGGCTGTAGAGCTGGAGCAGAGGCAGGCACTGGTGAGCACTGAGAGGATGGGGAGCTGAGTACTTGGCCATGTTTCAATGCCCTGTTGGCTTTCAGCCTGTCCTGCAGATCAGTCTGGGACGCATACAGCAGGCCCTTCTCCAGCACCGCCAGCTTACTGTACTGTTTCCAGTTGAGCAAGAAGCTCCCAGCTACTTCGTTTCCCACTATTTTCCCACTAAGAAGCTGGCATTACATCCAGTTGCTCCAGTCTCACCATTTTGTTCTAACTTAAGTCTAAGGATATCTGACAATTAACACAAATAGAAGAAGGATCAAGTCTTAAGAAAATTTGTACTCACTTTTCTACAAGATTCAGTTACATCTGAGTGTTGAACAGCACTGCATTCATGAAAGCTTTTTTTCTTCTCTTTTTTTCAATTTAGGAAATTGCACAGACTCATTTTCACCCCAAAAAAATAAGCGTTTACTCCTTTTGAATATAAAAGAAATTACACAAATTTGTTTCCCTGAATAATAAAACAAACTAAAAGCAAGATAGAGCTAACATTCTACCCTCAATGACCAAAAAAAATTCAGAAAATACTAAAAGGACAGTGTGAGTACTGCAGACATGAACCATGACCTTGGGAACAGAGAACGTCATTATTACATCCCATAAGGAACACTCCTGCTGAAACAGGTGACTATTACAACACATGCAAATTAATTTCCCAGTAAATCTTGGGTTTCCTACTACTTGGGACTCCAATAATGTAAATGTTCACTGCACAAGAAATAAAAGAAACCAGCAGAACCAACAACAAAAAAGACAACAAACAAAAAAAAAGAAAAAAAGAAGAAAAAATAACCCAGGCAACTCGATCTGCTGGGTGGCAACCCTGCCCATGGGCAGGGAGTTGGAACTAGATGACCTTTAAGGTCCCTTCAGATCAGAGTCATTCTGTGATTTTTTATATCTATCTCTATTGACAACTCCATAGTTACGGTAGCAGCAATTTGCAAGTACTGGGAACTACTGAAAAAGCAATCACGTTCCCTAGAATCTCGTCCGAATCCAATCCCACTACAGTATTCTTCTCTTAGATTAGATCACTTCGCAAACCACTCTAAAGTTCTGGGGGAGAATAAAAAATGCAACACGCTCAAAACTTCCCAGCTGTTTCTGTAACTCTCACAAATCAGAAGTTGCCTTGCTAGTTCTCATTTGCTCCACTAGAACATTTTTATCATCATCAGGCTGGCATGAAGTTCAGGAATACTTTGCAGAAAGACTCCTGTTAGTAGAGTTCCTCAAGTAGGCACATAACAATAAGCCATGTTTCCAAGAGTTAATTCACTTTTGCTTTCTAAAACATACTGATGTATAAAACCCATAATGCATTAAGATACGTATGGCATTCCAAGCACCCCAGTCTTCATAATCAATGTGAATTCTCAAACATGGCAAAGAGGCAAGAAGAAAGCAGGAATCTGGAGGCAACATTTGTGTTGGCTTGCTTCCTTTCCTAGCAGAATGTCAATAACAACAACTTACATCTGGAATAAGAACTTGGATCCATACAGATTTGGAAACAGACCACACTAGCTAACAGATACAAACTTTCAATCTTCTTTATGCAGGTAGATAACACAGCTTTCTGCTCTGGAATATTATTCAGTGTACTTCCTATGTAGTCTCTTAATGAACTTTTAAAATAACATACAAAAAACTGCAAATAGTACCAAAAACTGTTATACAAAAATAAAAAATGGCATACTCAATCATTAGAGTTAGTTCACAGACTACTGACCACATAGAGCTCTAGCTCTATTCAGTCAGTAAAATAAAAGACTGAATCGAAATGTCAGGCTGGTTTCACTCTTCCCTGAAACCAGGGTGGTCCATGGGCAATTTTTGATACCACTGCTGTTGCCAGGGAAACAAAATGAAAACAGGTGCCATCAATACAAATTAAAGATTTAGTTCTGTTTTAAACCACCTTAAAACAAAGTTTCCATAAACTTTTTAACTGATACTACTACAAATTTGACAATGCTTTATAACAAGAAAAGGATTATAAGTTGTCTTTAGACCATCAAGTTTTAACTGAAACAAATTTAGTCTAATTGGCAACCTTTCCTTTTAAATAAATTTCTTACATTTATTATGCATCATCCTCTTTAAAAGTTACTGAGTATACGTTTTAAGGCAATATAACACCGAGACAGAAACAAGGTACTGAGAATTTTAATAAGATTTATCAATTTGAAATTTTACCCTCCTTTCAGTCTAGGTCATTTTTAGACTATGATTTTTTTTTAACCAAGTAAACAATCAATATAAACTTAAAATGCTTTAAAAAAGCCTTACGGTGAGTAGCATTAGAAGCTTAATATTCTCCTTGTAATCTGATTGTGGTTTTCTCCCATATGATTCAAAATCAAGTAAATGTACCCAAGTAAATACACTTTTGCTTTTTAAATGTGTAATAATGTATTAAGACTCTGGCAATATTCTAGTCAAGTCTCCTTAAAGTACTTCAAGTCTACTAGCTACATAGACAGAAAACGTGCCAAAGTTTATGAAAAAGAATGAACATATCATTCATTTCAATAAAGAAGCACTGATTCAAGATGCCAATGAACTTATTATTTACTTAGCTCTTTTAGAGGCTTAATAAGATGCTAGTCACAAGCAAAAATCCAAACAGACCTACTTCAATTAAAGGCAATACACAAATTCCCTCTTCTTCAATAAAGCTTGCTGCCAGACCTGCGAATAAAAAATTCACCTTGTATATTTTGTGTTAATCGTGGAACTTGAAAGATGATGGAAATAAAAAGAAACTGGTTCATCTGTAGTAAATATATGTATAGCTACTCCCTTAACATTGTGAAATCTGTTGTATATTTTACAACAATCCTGTAGGGTGCTGTAGAATTTTTAGTAAAAGGAGTTCTCATAAGTCTGTGCATAAACACCTCACCGAATATTTTGCCAAGTCCATATTGCAAGGTAAAAATAAACTGAATAAAATCAGCACACAATTATATGTACAAATGATGGAAACGATTTTTCAAGTAAGAGTGTCCATAAAGTTAATGAATAAAAAAGCATCATGTCACATTCAAATTGCGATTCTATTTTCAGTGCATCTTGATGATTTACCACTGGCTGCCTACTTCAAATAAAATTTTCTTGAGATCTTCAAGTTGCCAAGTAGTTTTGCTTCACACATTGATCTATATTTACAGTTTTCCTAACATCACAAATGAGCAGATCTATGGTGATTTAAAACTTATGAATGAACTTTTAGGTAGAAGGTTCTTCTGCTTTTGTTTGTATATTTATAACCTTCCTCCAGGGAGAAAGCAGCCAGCCCAGTAGTAGAGGACAATGTTAACCCATGCTGTCCCAGGTTCGTTGAATATATTCCTGGCTTTACCCACAAAACAGTTCTATTAAATAATCTTTACCAATTCTTACAGAAGTAGCGCTTGATCAAATGCTCACTGAAGTCATCAAGAATCCTTCCACCAATTTTATGGCTTCATTCAGCCTCCATTTACTGTTCCAATGTCTTTGAAAAATTATATTCCCATGTCAAACATTTCCCTATTAAAGTACCTTGCAAATAACACAGTAGTACTATAGTATGGTCCCTTTTTCAGATTAGCACTTCTAAGAATTTGAATAAGACACAAAAGATACACAGCATTACATGAAACCAACCAACATCAAACTTCCCTTACAGTTATTTTAGTTAAAGTTTCAAGTTAACTCACTTGTGTGTAATTATGAAATTACTGCACTGATCCTCCACTTACTTTGAAAGTGATTAATCAAAGTCAGAGAAAACCAACCATCAACTGAAGTATGTTTCAAATTTCCTATTTAGGGATAAGTCTAAAAAGATGAACCAATTTAATTTTAATTAAATCCTCATTTAGAAGCATGAAATAAATGTTTTCCATTTAATTCAAATTAAACTCCAGTTCCAGTCCAAATTTCAAATATTCTTTGTTTCTGCTACTTTATTACACATGACAGATCAACATTTCCTTTTTTTTTTTTTGTGCACACACGCAACCAACAAACTTGATTTCATTAAAAAAAAAAAAGGTATGTATCACAGAATCACAGAATTGTAGGGGTTGGAAGGGACCTCTGGAGATCATCCAGTCCAACCCCCCTGCCAAAGCAGGCTCCCTAG
>JANHGO010000063.1:32564127-32586942 GCA_024606505.1 Aquila spilogaster | reverse complement strand
CATCATTTGTACATTCCAATCCTTTTATTATTACTGTTGTCATTTTATTAGTGTTATCATTATCATTATTAGTTTCTCCTTTTCTGTTCTATCAAACCATTCTTAACCCACAAGTTTTACTTCTTTTCCTGATTTTCTCCCTCATCCCACTGGGGGAGGGGGGGGGGGGAAGTGAGTGAGCAGCTGCGTGGTGCCTAGTTGCTGGCTGGGGTTAAACCACAACACTGGAATGCAGAGACAACAAAATACAGGTGAAATAAATACTACTGAAAAACCCGAAAGCAGAGGTTCCCTCAGTGAAGAACCCCACCATGGCTGGGTTCTCATCTTCACTAAAGTTCCTAACACACTGCAGCTAAATAAGTCATAAATACCAAATCAGAGTTAGGTGCAGTATGCCCTCTTCCTCTAATATGCAAACTTCACATACATGAAGACCAAAAAATGTAATTCAAACAAATCCCCACACCAAATTTTCACAGCTGTGGAGAAACAGAAGCTGTGTGAAACAGAACTGCAATCTCTCAAGAAGGAAACTTTGCCAAGCTTCAACCCTCTGGCGTTACTTACCTTTTCTCTCCTGCCTGCTGGAGAGCTCCCCTTTGCCTAGCCAAAGCAGCAGGGATAAGAGAGGAGGTGGAAGAGAGGAAAATTCATGTGGAAATCAGGGAAAAAGACAACAGTTCTGAGCAGATCTTGCCTGACCTTAACAACACAGACCAAGCACCAAAGTTTGGCCTTAACTTATGGTGGGGGACCAGCCAACCATTACTTTGGCTCAAAACAGGGCCATCTAACACCCTCCACTTCCAGAACGCATCTCATACCTACCAAAGGACACAAAATCTTTTCTTAAGAACCTCTGTTTATGTATTAAAAATACTGATGAAAAAGCTAAGCATACATATTTTGTCTATAACAAGTACTCACCTTCATTTTAGTAGTAAATACTCAACCAATTTCCTTAATTAAATTATAAATACACTTCATGATAAACAGAAGTGAAAAAGTAGAACTTGTCTCATAAATTTGCCAGAGTTTCTGTGAAGAACAGCACCTGAAAACAACATGCCTCTCCTTCGCATCCCACCCAGCATTAAATTTCTCTGCCATTTGGACTTAACACCTCATACATACAAATGATTCTGTCAAGGAAGTAAAAGCCATCTTTGATTGACTATCATTGGAATGGTTATTTGAAACCAGTAATCACACAATTCTTTTAAATTCTTATCATATTACCAGTATTTCATCAGAAACAGATGTTAGCAGCACAACTTAGAATTATGGAACAACTTTTCTTTCAATTTCATAACAAATTAGGCAATGCTTAGTTGATGCATCTGAAAAAAGTTACAGAATCACAAGCCCTAAGGCACAGGGCTGGGTGTCATAATTTGAACCATCATCAGCTGAAACACAAAGGCATTGGAAACATAACGTTTTACTCTGTAGAACAAACTTCTCTTGCAGATGATAATCTTTATTTGTTAATAAATTCTGACGTCTCAACAGCAACCAAAAGCTACCCTTTCAATGTCAAAAGCCTAGTAGAATTCTTACAAACTTAATACTGACATTCCCTGAATGTTTACAAATAAGTACTGAAGCAAAAATAAATAATTTTTTTTAAAGTTTAATTATTTATTTATTTTATTTATTGAAGGCCATCTCAGGCATAGCAATCATGAAATGATAGAGTTTTCAATTCGTAACACAAAAGCAAAAACGAAGCTAGTGAAGGCAATTATGCAGAAGTCACCTCACCTTGTGAGTCTACTACAGCTTTTGAGCCTAAGTAACAGTTCTCCCATTTAAATAGAAAGGAAGATATTTTCAGTGATTGGCTTTAGCTCCAGATCTGGTGTCTTGGCCCCTAGTAATCCAGTTTACTGCCTTTGAAGTCACTCTGCGAGGCTATTTATAAAAACATAATTGTCAAAGGAAGCTGAAAAAGGTGGAAACTTTTGTCAGTCGCTGAAATTCTGGAGTGTGAAAATGGTTATTTTAGTAACATGCACCAAGAGAGCCTTTTGATCAAAGTAATGTTATAACAGGCAAAAAAGAACTTACTGTGTAACTGCCAGGGTTGCCAGTCTCCATCCAGTCACCATGCATCTTCCGATAACTGTTATGAGTTAACTGTGTTACAAATGTAATTATGACATTCACTGTAGAACTTTTTCTTCCATTAACAGAAAAGGTTAATTTTATGGAAAATAAGTTCCCTTGAGGTCTGAAAGCTGAGCCAACCATGTTTTTATTTTCTGAATATAGGTAAGTAATCAAGGTAACATCCTAACTAGACTACTAAGCAGCAGTGGGAAAAGAACGCACTCAATAAAAAAAAAAAAAAAAACTTTCTATCAAATCAGAAATTTGGATCAGCTCAGCGACAATACCAGACAAATTTGTCAGGTAAGACAAACACAAGACATCATAAAACACTAGGCGCAAAAATCTTGACGCACCTTAGGGGTGTTCCCTTCCATGGCAGAAAGCCAAGTTGATTAAATTTTACACTTTCATTAAGTTGGGAGAAAAAGGTAGCAAAGGTGTTTAAAGTTTGTGACTATTTTCTCTGAGAGTCTTAAGTTACAGCCATTTTGTGAAAGTTTTCAGAAGAACCCTGGATTACAATGGTTGCAATTGCGGGTGTGACTGTGCCATTCTGGTATAGCTAGAATGGATGGAATCAAGTCATGGCAATATCGATCTTCTGTGTTCATTGACTAAGTTTGTCCAGCACTCATACTGCTGTTCCACCACATAATCACTGCTGTTGAGACACATCCTAGATAAAACCCATCTACAATAGACATGTTTGTCAGTATCACAGTCACACTTGTGCTGTGTAACCATATTATGGGCATGTTAATCCAGTTGATTTTTATCAAAACTCCTTTCAGGCAACACTAAAGCAGCTTTAGGAATCATAGCACCAGATCAGAAACACTGCAACAGAATACACTCTCTCCTCCAGCAAGTTAATTTTAAAAAAGAAAGATAATAGGTTAAACTTTGTATCAGCTAACTTTGCGCTGAACCAAATCTTAATCTACCCTCAACTGGCATAAAGTCAACAAGCGAGCAGCAGAACTACTGCAGCAAATGCTTTAGCCACTTAGAGAAATGCACTCCTGTGCCCACACTCAGTCCAGGCACTATGAATGAATCCAGTATTAAAGGTTATGAACTACAGCCTGAAACAGCAGGTATTTTTTACACAGAGAGGGGTAAACCTGTAAACAAGCTCAGAGGCCAGGTATGTTACTTTGGATACAGATGCACATTAGCGCAGTGTACTGCTTCTGAGCTGGAGCCAAGTCACGTACTGCCCTCTGAGAGCACTGCTATCTAAGTACCCATCAATTTTTCAGCACCCATCCAGACAGACATGCCCTTTGGCTTTTATCCTGTGCTACTGTTCATCTGGGACTATGGCAGCAAGACCTTTCTCTAGCACTGTCAGGTTACTGTAGTATTTCCAGTCTAGCAAGAACCTTCTAGCTGCTTCATACACATTTTTTCACACCAAGAAAGTGGCATCACATCCAGTTGCTCCAGTCAACATTTACATATGACAATTTGCATGAATGCAAGAAGGATCAACTTTTAAGAAACTTTGTACTGATTTCTCTGTACAATTCAATTCATCTGACTGTTTAACAATACTGCATTCATTAAAGCTCCTCTTTCAGTTTGTTTTAAAAGTTAAGAATTACATGTGCTCATTTTCACCCCCCAAAAATCAAATGCTTACCGCTCCTGAATATCAAAAAACACAGTTTGCACAAATTAGTTGTATTATTCAGAGAAACAAACAAAAAGCAAGATGGAGTAACATTCCTCCCTCATCTGACAAAGAATTAAAGTATTTACAGTGCACACACAGTTGCTCTGGAGAAACTCCTGGAAAAAAGTAAAAGGAAGACAGTATGGGCAAAGATCACTTGTGTCTGTATGTACCTGCCCAATGTAGACATGCCCTCTGTCCGAAGGTCAGAGTTCATGATTATTACATTTCTTGAGGAACACCCCAGTTGAAATAGATTACTATTTCAACACATGCATGTCAGTTTGCCCATAAATCTTGTGCTTGCTAATGCTACCTGGTTTACATTTACCAGTGTAAACATTTATAGCATGAAAAAAGGAGGAGCAGCAGAGAGAATACTGGACTGCCATCCCTGTTGCCAAGCCTACATCACTGCACCAGGACAGTGGGAAGTACTGCAGGGGCCATCACAGAACTTCATCAAAGGTCCTCCCCATTAAAACAGTCCTCTGAGAACAGATCACTTCATTATCTTCCAAAACTATTCTAAATTTCTGGGGGAGAATGGAAAATGTAACACACCTGAAACTTCCCAGACTCTCCAGTGTTTCTGTAATTCTCATTATAAATCAGAAGTTCTCATTAGTTCTGATTTGTTCCACCAGAACACCAACTTTTTTTTTTTTTTTCCATCATCAACAGCATAGCATGGAGTTCAGGAATATACTTTGCAGAGGAGGCTTTTGTTGGTAAAGCAGAGTCTTTCAGGTAGGCAGGTAATGATAAGCAGTATTTCCAAGAATTACGTCCATGTTTGCTTTTCTGAAACACAAACTAGAAACTGATAATCCATTAAGATTTGAGGTGTTTGGAATGCCATATGTATAATCTTCTGTATAATCAATGTGAATTCTCAGACATGGTAAAGAAGCACAGAAGAAAGTAGAAATCTGGAGGTTACACTTGTGTTGGCTTTATTTCTTTCCCATGGGAACGCCAATAATGAGAACTTAAATCTGGAATAAAAATTTGGATCCATGCAGCTTTAAAAACAGACCATGCTATCTAAAAACTACAAACTTTTACTCTACTTTTCTGCAGGTAGACAATACAGCTTTCAAACACAGCTTTTTCTGCCATGGGGTATCAAAAGTACTTCCTATACAGTCCCTCAATGCATTTTTTAAATAACGTAACGACAAAAACTGGCATTAATACAGAAAATTCTAATACAAAAATCACAAACTGCATACCCAAATCACTCGAGTTAGTTCACAAACTACTGACTGTGTGTTAGAGCTTTGTTTAAGTATTTAGTCAGTAAAATAAAAGGCTGAAATGAAAAAGCCAGGCTGGTTTCATTCTTCTCTAAAACCAGGGTGGTCTACAGGCAATTTTTGATACCCCTGGTATTGCTGAAGAAACAAAACAAAAACAGGTGCCATCAAATACAAATTAAAGATTTAGTTCTATTTTAAACCACCTTAAAACAAAGTTTCCATAAACTTTTTAACTGATACTACTACAAATTTGACAATACTTTATAACAAGAAAAGGATTATAAGTTGTCTTTAGACCATCAAGTTTTAACTGAAACAAATTTAGACTGATTAGCAACCCCTCCTTTTAAATAAATAAATTTCTTCCATTAAATATGCATCATCCTTTTTAAAAATGACCTAGTGTACATTTTAAGGCAATATAATACCAAGGCAGAAACAGGGTACATACAGTCTTAATAAGCTTTCTCCATTCCAAATTTTACCTTCTTTCAATCTAAGCAATTTTTTAGTTTTTTTACAAAGTAAGCAACCAGCATAGACTTAAAAGTGTTTAAAAATCTTACGGTAAGTAGCAATAGAAGCTTAATATTTTCCTCCCAATCTGACTGAAGTTTTCTCCCACATGATTAAAAATCAAATAAATATCCCTTTAACTAAAACCTAAGTAAATACCTTTTTGCTTTTAAAAAGTGTAATAACGTGTTAAGAATTTGGCGATATAGTAAAGTCTCTTTAAAGCACTTCCTCCAAGTCAACTAGCTATACTGACAGAAAACATGTCAAAGTAGAAAAAATGAACATATTCACGTCAATAAATAAGCATTGATTCAAGCTTCCAAGAACCTCTTAAAATTATTTACCGAGTTCTTTTCTGGCTTAACAAGACACTAGTCACATACAGAAATCCAAATAGACCTATTTCAATTAAAAGCAATACACAAATTCCCTCCTCTTCAATAAAGCTAGCTGCCAGACCTCTGAATAAAAATTAAACTTGTATATTTTGTGTTAATCCTGGAACTTGAAAGACAATAGAAATAAAAAGAAATAGAAGCATCTGTAGTAAATATATATAGTTCTTCACTTAAAAGTTTTGAACTGTGGTATATTTTACAATATCCTGCAGGATATTGTAGAATATTTAGTAAAGGGAGTTCTCATTAGTCTGTGCATAAACACCTTGCTGAATAATTTTCCAAGTCTGTAGCACAAGTTAAAAAGAAATTGAATAAGTTCAGCATACAATGATGTGTACAAATGATGGAAAGGCTTTTTCAAATAAGTATGTCTGTAAACTTAATGAATAAAAAAGTCTTGTAACATTAAAATTGTGATTTTAGTTTTAATGCATCTTGATTATTTACTACCAATTGCCTATTTCAAATAAAATTTTCTTGAGATTTTCAAGTTGCAAAATAGCTTTGCTTTGCACTATGATCTATGTTTACAGTTTTACTAACATCACACATGAACAGATCTATAGTGATTTGAAACTTCTGAATGAGCTTTTTGGTAGGGATTTGTTTGCTTGTTTGTTTTTAACATTTGTCCAGGGAGAAAGCAGCCAGCTCAGAAGCAGAGAATAATGTTAACCTATGCTGCACTAGGTCTGTTGAATACATTCCTGGCTTTACCTACATTAACAGTTCTATCAAATAATCTTTAACAATGCGTACAGATGTAGGGCTTGATGCAATGCTCACTCAAGTCATCAGGAATCCTTCCATCAATTTCATGGCTGCATTCAGCCTCTGTTTACTGTTCCAACATCTTTGAAAAATAATATTCCCAGGCCAAACATTTCCCTATTAAAGTATCTTGCAAATAAACGGGTAGTATCATGGTATGGTCCTTTTTTCAGATTAGCACTTCTAAGAATCTGAATCATATGCAAAAGATACACAGCATTACATGAAACTAACCAAGATCAAACTTCCTTTACAGTTATTTTAGTTAAAGTTTCAAGTTAACTCACTTGTGTGTAATTATGAAATTACCGTACTGATCCTCTGCTTACTTTGAAAGTGATTAATCAAAGTCAGAGAAAACCAACCATCAACTGAAGTATGTTTCAAATTTCCTATTCAGGGGTAAGTCTAAAAAGATGAACTAATTTAATTTTAATTAAATCCTCATTTAGAAGCATGAAATAAATGTTTTCTATTTAATTCAAATTAAACTCCAGTTCCAGTCCAAATTTCAAATATTCTCCACTTCTGCTACTTTATTACACATGACAGATTAACATTTCCTTTTTGCACACATATGCAACCAACAAATCCAATATCATCAAAAAATTTAAAGAATTTATACTTTTAACAGTAATAAACATATTATTTATTCTACCCCCAAAAATTCTAGTGATACGGAGTGAAGATGCATTCTCTAAACCACAGTGAAACTTCTGTGCTAGATTCTATAATCACAAATACTTTTAACTGCACTTTATTTACATTGCAACAGTTTTACTATGTGAACTTACAAGTCATCTCTTAACTGAAGGGAAAAATAAGTTAGAGAGATGCAAGAAAAAAGAAGAGTAGATAAGAAAAGGAATACCTACAGGAAGACAACAATTACATACATCAGATTGTAGACTTTTCAAAAGCTTTAATGTGGATGGGAATAGGGCCTTGTCATTTTCTGATTTAATCATCGTACACACCTCAAATAATCTAATGTTTTCAGAGTATGCATAACAATGCTAATGTGCTATAATTCTGTGCTGATTAGACAAATAAATACGAATGAATGTGAACCTTTATAAAGCATTGATTTCCTCTCATTAGTGAGCTCTTCTTCCAGACTTCACATAGCTTCCCCGGTCTTACCTCAGTAGCATCTTCTGGATTTCTAAAGCTGAACTCAACCCAACCCTGTTTGCCATTATCCCCATCTTTTACTTTTTTCTGCTCCTTACATCCTGCTCTACATCATTTTTCCTCTCTATGAAGAGCCAGACACTAACATGGTAGTATCTTGATTAAAAGAAATTAGATTATCAGGCCAGTTCTCCACACCTTTGCAAAGCTCTAGGGAAACAGAACTGAACTAGTGTACGTATCCAGCCTTTTATGTGGTTTGTACTCTCAAGAGTCCCATAAACCAGAGAGATCTGTCAATCTTTTCTGTGGGAAAAAGGGAGTACAGGCTCCTGATAAAGCAGTGTGGCAAAAACTCTTCAAAAAGTTCCTTGGAGTATTAGGGAGAAAATTTTTATCATCTGTAAGTTTTGCCAGAGGACAAATGGTATTTTTCCTATCTTGCTTTCACAAGAGTATTACAAAAACTCTCCACATGAAATGGGCTGATGTTAAGCATATTATCCCTTTGCCTAGCAAGCTGTCAAGTCTTGGAAACTGGATGCTGTCATGCTAGCACATCACTCTCTAGGAGGCTCAATACACGTAACTGAATCTGGTAAAGTCAAGCAATGAATTATCAATTGCAATTTAAGAAAATAAGTAAAATATCACAAGCTTTATTTCATATGTTTTGCAACCAGACGCCTCTAAACTTGTCTTCACAGTCTGAGGACAACTCACATATTATTTCTTTTACTCTATTTATCTTTTTTGGATAAGCCGTGCTTGGTATACAGGAACTTTCAACTTTCACTGAAATTCAATGCTAGGCATGCTGAAAAATGGGAATATACCCCAGGGCCACTTGCCTGGGTTGACTTCCTCACTCATCAGAATATTCCTCTACAGCGAGTCCATAGAAGGCCTGGTCACAAGCAAATATGCAAATGAAATCCTTTTGAAATTCGCTTCCTCCATGAATCCTGCAGGCTTTAAACACTAAAAAAGAAGTAATGTTCAAAGGGTACTATGCCTGTATCTATGCCCAGCATTTCCACAAAGTATAGGAGCCTAAGGAGGAAAGCACCTGAACCCTCCCTAGACCACCCTACATATGTAAGTGAACACCAAGCACATTTTAACTAAAATAATAAATCATAACTTTAAGTTCGGACATCCATATAAATCTTGAAATTAAAAAAATAATAATAAATCTATAGAGCAGGATCTCTGCAGCTCTATGAGCAGTCTGCCCATGGGCCACAAGTGCAACTCTGACAAACAATGATTTTTCTGCAGGACCACAGTTCGCACGTCATTTAGTTTCAATCCACTGCTAAAAATAACTCAGCCACAGTGAAAACTAATGTCAGACTGACACAATTACCAAGTACCTAAAAACTGGCTCTTTTCACCTAGGAAAAATGACATTGAAGCAATAGCTGACAGTTGCTTTAATTGTATTCCAGAAAACTTATAAATGTACCTCCTGAAGTTAAGTTACATATAACAACCCATAAAAAACTTGCATTTACATACCTATTGAAGAATGCTGACAAAATAAGCAATCAAGTCCAACTCTGATTACAATTACAGCAAGCACTAACTGGCATCTTAACTCACAGAAAGAGCAACTCTCCTGGTGACCAGCAGATCTAATATCTAGATATTACGGTTCTAGCAAAGTCTATGCAAATATCTCATCTAGATATGCACATCAAGTATTTGCTCACAAAAAACAGAATACACACAGACGTGCAAGTTCAAATGTACACAATTACTTATTTTAATTTGCCCAACATTTATCATCTCTTGATTCCAGAAGACTTGTTGAAAGGAGCTAAGCCATGAACATGGTGTTAGGAACTGGCCTGCACCTCAGCAATAACTCACCACACCAGAAGCAGCTCAGGTAAAGAGGTCTGTTCACACACTACAAACACTGATCATTCTTCAAGGTTAAAAAAAAAAAAATTAATTTTTTTTTTTTGACAAGAGAAATAAAAATCTTGAATGAAAAAGCATTTGGCACTTTTTTTTTTTACTGTTGAAAGAAGTATCTTTTTTTTATTCATGCAAAAATCGCCATACAACCATTATTCATGTTTTGATCAGAGCAGGTGGACAGGCTGCTTACTGATTTGAAGTAGCAGCATATTTAAATGAAAATTTAAAGCTTTCTTTTTTAAGAACCCTTAAATAAAGTCACACTTCCTTAGAGTTCAACCCTGAAAAGAAAGTTGTTGAACAAAAAAAAGAAAACTACCAAAGATACAATACTCAGATCAGCACCAGTATCAGTATAGGTGCAACTGGTTTGAACCACATAATACCACTACTTTCTCAAAGTGCTACATATCCTATTACCATATGGAGTTGCATTTCTCACAGTGATTTATGTGGGAAGCAAGTCCTTTGACATTGATTTTTTTTTCTTTTTTTCCCAATCTATATAGAGAACATACTTTATTTTCTGTTAGACAAATACTGTCTGCTATTAATTGTGCTCATTTTTTTCTTGAATGAAGTTACAACACCTATTTGAAATTCTGGTTATAACTAGTAGCACAGAGGCAAATATATTATGAAGTAACACCTGCCTCTAGCTGCATGCAAACTGAAGGCCACTGGAGGTTTACCCCATGAAGTTCAGCTGTACCATGGCAATAGCATTTAAAGATGGGAAGAACAGATGAGGTGGAGAAGGAGGAAGGCTTTCTGGGTGGATACTTACCCATGAAAGGTCTAGAACCCTGTCTCATTTTACTGATACGCCCAACTAGAAAAAGTCCAAAAGGACTGGTAGGACAGGCTACAAAAAAGTCAGTTTGTCCCTTACAACAGGCATTTGCAAGTGCAGTCTCCAGAGAAGCTCTGCAGTCTGTAGACACTCAGGAGTCTATCAGAAAAAGGAAGAGCAGTCTCTTTCCTTTCCCTCAGACTCTCTCTGCATTCAAAAGGTAAATGAAATCCAGAGCAGCAAAACCAGCATGGCAGCGGTGCACCTACAGCTATAGCTCCTAAACATAACAGTATCTGGATACATTATGACCTTTGATGTACTTATGTGTACAGGAGTTTCCTTAAATAATTATTAAGTTTTAATCATAATACATTTACAAATGGACAGCTGAGACTCTGGTTTTGCAATTACTTTAAGTCAACCTCAGCATCAACTTGGCTGATTACCAAAAAGGGATTATCCGATTCTCCTACCAGTTCCAGCCACGTATTTTTGTCCCCACCTAGTCCAAGCACCATGTTAACAATACCAGTGAAAGCTTCTTACTCGGTTAGTTTCCAGATGAATCAATTTTCTGATCCAGCTTATCATGTGGCCACCTAAATGCTAGTTCCAACAGAAATGGGCGATGAAAATGCATGAAAACAGGTAGGAATACCACCCCTTTGCAGCCATCACCTGCATTTAGGTCAGTTTAAAGCAAACACAAAAACTCCATTTAAAGCCTAGAGGGGTTGAAAGGTCTTCCAACAGCTCTTTGGGAAGCCTGCAGCAAGACACATGCTTCTCCAATTCCAGTCTACTGCCTCAGCTATATCACATCAGTGTCTTAGGTCCCCACTGTAAACACACATTATCCATTAGAATGACTATGGTATTGTGTAAGACAACACAGGCTAAAATCCTGTCCTGAGAAATCAGATTTTTTAAGAAAGACAAGACAAGACACAATGGAAGATCCAGAGGAAGGGGAAGTCACTTTTTTTTGTTCTTTTAACTATATGCATTCCTACCATTCAAAGAACTGGATGTGTTAGGGTCTCACATGCTTTTTTCAAGACTTGAGATTTAACTATTTTTAAATAATCTTAATATGTTAAGTCACTAAAAAACACATAGGATATTTAATTGTAAGGGAACTACCATAATAGAGAATGCACAACACAAATATTGAAGAATTATGACCTCCCTGAGGAATCACGCTCACTGAGTCCTACTACAGCTCACTGCCATTCTTCCACAAGATTCTGAAGAGGTAGTAAAATAATAAACAGTAATGTACAATCAAAAAATCCATATTTTAAATCTCTTTAAATATTAGCTCACTCTGTCTAGAAACAGCAGGCAAGATCTCAAGTTACAAATTAACAAAAAGTGCCTCATAGGAAGTTCTTAAAAGGAAAAGGACTTTTAAAAGTTAACTCAAACCCTTTTCTAAAGATAAGCAAAAGCACTAAAATAAGAAAACGATATAATATACTTTTACAAACCTACTCTAAATTAAAAGCAGTAATGCTGAGATAAGATAGGTTAACTCTCAAAGAAAATAATAGAAACGGATGAGACAATTCCATCTGTTGGAAAGAAGAAACGCAAGAGTGACTATACAGAAAGACATCTGACATCGCCAGAATTAGTTTTCTTTTTCCCTATTCTCAACTTCTGGCACAAAAGGCACAGAGGAAACCATTTTCTCAACGATTGAAAAACTGGTCTCAATCAGACAGCAATGTTCAACACGACACCTTCCTTGGTTCTTACAGCTTTACACAGCAATAATTCTCACTTCAATCTCCAGTTTTAATGCAATATGCTGAGAATAAAAAACTGGGAAATGGTAGATTGTTATAAGATACAACAGGAATAAAAGGTTATTACAAACAGATTAGTCCAGAGTGGAAATGACACAGGCTAAGCAGGAGGCATGGATAATCTGGGTAAGTGCCATGGAAAAATAAATATCATGATTGGACTTAAGGCAAATGGAAGCAGTTCAAATTGGCTTCCTCCAATTCACTGCAGAACATGTGATGCCCACATGTCCATTTCCAACAAACCTCACCATAAAGAAACAAAGGCCAATACTGTGAAGCGTTGAAAAACATCTACCACCAGCTTCTTCCATACCACAGCAACGTGAATTATTGCAGCTGCCTGATAAGCATGAAAGAAGAGTTTGAGGGTTTTGTTGGTTTTTTTGGTTTGTGGTGCTTTTTTGTTTTTTGCTTTTTTTTTTTTTAGAAGAGAGCTACCAGCATTTATCTGAAGCACACCAACCTGTTCATAAGTGCTGACCTTACAAAGAAGAGCAAATTTTATAAAACGCAGGTTGCAGTATTACAGTTGGTCTACAAGGCTCAGGGCATGGCTGTGGCCAAATGCAGTAACTCCACTCAGCCCACTTCCCCTGTCCATCTACATGCTCCTACAACTTCTCCTGGCTCAGTTCTAGCAGGTTTCTGTCAGGTTAACTTTTCACAAGATCAGTTCCTTTTACCTCTCCATGTGAGGCCACAAAAATACTAGTGTTTGCTTATCAGAAAATTCAGAAACTCCTAGTTAAGGACAGGCTGTCTCTATAACCAGCAGTCCATACTGATTTAAACTGATAATAAAAATCACAGCCTCACAGCAATAAGTGATCATGTCATTGCATGAATATAAGGAAAACTTTTGGTAAGTGTGGTCCTAGAGAAAGGATCTCAAAAACCAGCTATTCTTAAGGGTTAAGATTAGCTTTATGGCAAAGTGTTGTTAATCTACTTGTTAATAAAGCCAAGTATCAGCAGTAGGTAGATTATGATCAAGTAAAAACTTTGCAGCTTAAAGGATCTTCCACCAGAAATAACTCGTTTACATGACAAATTTGAGATCATGGCTTGATTAGCAAACATGGAAGGTATTTCAAAAGCATGTTACCAATTTTTACCAAAAAGCAAAATCACAACTACTACAGCAGAACAGTGCCAATTTTTATGCCTCTATTATAGATTTAAAAAAAAAAAGAGGACTTTAGAAATAAACAGAAATAATAAAGACAGATATTGCATGAAGAGGAGAGATTGAACAAAGCAGTTAATGGTTTGAATTAAATTCAGACAGTGGTAGGACGTAAATACTTTATCACTACAGGACATCATACATGCTGCAGTCAATGGGGGACATGGGAACACAGCTGTTAAAACATATCACTGCAGCTTCAGAGTAGGAGATTGAGTCTTGCTCTAGAACCACAGTGAAGCCCTCTTTAATTAGCTCTACTATAAATTCATAACTGTTCATCCCAGCAGAGCAATCAAAGGCAGATGCAAACACTGTTAGCCACATTAACCCTGGCTACTGCAGACCACTGCAATCGACATGCTTTTAGCCCTGCTGGATGCATTAAGTTATCCAGGCTTGAGTGATTTTTGACTTATCAGCAAATTCCTTGCTATTTCTAACGGCTGTATCACCGTGTTTTAGGGCAACCTTGAGGACGTCTGTATTTTTTCCTCCTTTAAAACTACTTGAAAACAGTCCTTCTTTGATGAAAACTCAGAGGAAATACATAAGTTTCACTTTTCATCATCAGCAAAAGCACAAAAGGACTCTGATATCGAATATGTGAGGCATTCCGTAATTCTTACGTGAATAAAGCATTAGACCTACTGGGCTGGCAAATGGTCTTGACCTTTGAGGCTCAAACCAAGCATGACAACTGTAGGTTTTGTTGAACTCAGGTTTGCAGCAGAAACAAGTGAAATAGCATTGATGACACTTACACAGTCAAAAATACTAAAACAGGAATACTTAAAGAGAAGAAACCTGTTGTTTTTTCCCCCCGACATGAAATTCCATTTTGCACCCCCCACTACTCATTCTTTCCCAGCTGAAACTAGTACAATTCTCTGGAGTAGCTAGAGTGTGGTTAAGCAGAGGAAGCTATGCTTGTTTGCATGGAATCTGCTATTTCCTCTCTGCCAAAACACTTGTTTAAAGAAGTCATGTAATATTTCTATTAAGCTGTAAATGCAGTTGACAAGGAAATGGCCTACTGGCAGTGCATTACCTTTGTGGCAGTGCCAACCAGCCTACAGCAAAATAGTGCACATGGTAATTTCAACATGCATTCCCAAGTAACAAAATTGGGCCTTACATAAATACCACAGAACTCCAGCAACATCTAGAAAAAGCAATGAAAATTTGCCCAGGTTTTCATGCTTGCCTGTATCAATTCTGTGTCACAACTAAAACAAAGTAGGAAAGCATCTACATATGTCCAAAAGTCTTGTGAAGCTATATCATATGACACTGGGAAAACTATTGCAACTTAAATCTGTGTATGTCTTGTTAACCACTGTAACAACTCACTAATAAAAATTAAGAAAAACTGTAGGTATCAAATATACAAAAGAGTACTAACTGCATACAAGCCCTTAAAAACCATAACGTAATTCATTAACAAGAACACATGTTCTATGTAATCCAGAATTGTTGTGTTAAATTACTTTGGCCTTTGATAGCATTCATTTGATTACAAGAATTAAACAGATTCACAAGCTTTCAAACTCAATGACTTTTGATTTATAAGCAGCTATTGTTATGTGTATAAAAATCCTCTCTGATAATGTAGTCCCTGCCTTTCAACAGCTAGTACTACTACATATAATGATGCTAAAATGAACTCAGATGTAAAGACATTTTCATTAAAAGTACAACCAAAACCCCCAGCATGATCAAATGTATTTAATTTGTAATCAATAGTTCTTCAAAATATTTTTAAATGTGAATTCATCTTAAATTAAATTCCCATCAAAAACAAGCTTCAGAGATATTTATTTTGTTCTCAGCTTTCATCTGAGTATTTTCAGTTTGAACAATAATTTTAAAATTGTTAATTACACAGAAAAGAAAAATAATATGGTACAGGAAAATTCCTAAGTTTTGCTTCCAAAATTATGTAATGCTTCTAATTGCAAAACACTCACTAGCTTTAACTGAGCTGCACATTGCCATAAAACTTCAGGAAACATCTCTGCTCCAAAAAGCACACATGAACAAAAATCAAGAACCCCACAAACAAAAATCAAGAACCCAACAGCACTAAATACACTGGAACTCATATATGGGTCACCTTACAGTAATCATATATGAACAGTACCTTCTCTTTGAACAGTGGTGGCTTCCTTATATTAAGATCCTGATATATGAGGCCCCAGCAAAAGAAAACTGAATACAATAATCTAGTAAGCATGCCGTTTTTGCAGCAAATCACAAAGATGAAAAAAATCTGCTTTTAGCAATATAAAGTGCCTTATTAATACCAAATGGGCTTTAGATATAAACAATTCAAGAACAGAGTATTTATTGATGCTCAGTGCAATCAGTGTAGCTATTCTATAGCTCATTTAAAAAAAAAATAAAAGTATGACTAACAGTGGCAAGTTATTCCTAGATAAACATTGTTCCCCATGAACTTCTCCAAGTAATTCCTTTATAACTGCTACTTCTCATAAAGCAACTAATTCTATTTACATTTTATTTTGCAAAAAGTAAACTAATTCAGCAACAGACTTTAAGAGTCAGTAATATGTAAAAACTGTCAGGGGTTACTAATATTAGCAGTGCTCACATAGGACAATTCTGAATCCTTCTTTAGGTCATCTTTACTTCAAAACTCCCTCTCAAAGGAGGATGGCCTCTTGGTTATGGAACTCTCCAAGTGCAAGTACAGTATGGAATAGGATCTAGGATGTTGCCTTCAAGTCAATTAAGCACTTACTGCTTTAGCTTTCTCTCAAATGGAGATAAAAGCATTCTAAAACCTTACAGAGATGTGTCAAAACACAGGCAAACTGCAATAAATAGGAAGCAAGACAGCAAGTAAAAATCCTTAGTCTTAAAATCCTTGTCCATAAATGCACAGTTCCCTGATTCCAGTATCAGTTTTTTGAGCTTTTCGGGGTTTTTTTGTTTTTTAATATAACAAACAAGAAAACACCACCATACACACTTACCCTCATTGGATGAATATCAGCATACGGAGGCTTTCCTTCAGCCATTTCTATTGAAGTGATACCAAGGGACCAGATGTCTGCCACGCAGTTATAGCCAATCTCTTGTATTACTTCAGGAGCCATCCAAAATGGAGTTCCTATAACAGTATTACGTTTTGCCATTGTATCCTGTAATTATATTATTTATGCGATTAAAACAGTGATGCTTATTTTCAGATTCTTTTGATATTAATTCTATATTTAAAAGTGAAATTAGCCACCCAAAGGTCAAATGGTAGTGACTTCCAATTAAGACGAAACAGATTCAACCCATCGGCCTACAGAGGCCAAACAGGTGACAATGATCATAAACCTCAAACAAAAGTTTAAAGTGGGATGATCAGGCACTTAAAATACACTGGGTTACAAAAATAAACAATTGAAAACTAAATAGCTTTGCAATACATTAAATACTACTCATGATAAAGAATGTTAGCTCTACCATTGCCACTAGTCACTCCTCAGACACAAAATTCAAGGCAGAAAAAAAAGACAAAAGTAAAAGAACATGGCTAGGAGTACTAAAGCATTTTTAAATCATCTTTCCACAGGTACTTACTGTTAACTGGCCAGCCACACCAAAATCAGCTAATTTTGCATGTCCCTCAGTGTTAAGAAGGATGTTTCCAGCCTTTATATCTCTATGTATTTTTCTCATAAAGTGCAAGTATTCAAGTCCTTTAAGAGTAGATTTCAGAATAGTTGCAATTTCATCTTCTGTTAGCTGCAAGAAAACATAGAACCATTTTCAGGTATACACATAGAGTCTATTTAAAACTATTTAAAACATGATCATTCCATAATGATTATTATAAATAATACAGACAACATAACTCCACTATTTTAACACAGGAATATGCCCAATAGCATTTACAATTCAAAACTCTGATCTACTAACTTGATCCATATAGCTAGATTCTTACATGTTTACAGTCCAATTAGAGCAAGCAAGCTACCAAACTAGAGAAGGGGCTGACTGACACAGATCAGATGACAGAATATGCAATATTCTCTTGCCTGTCAATCAAAAGTTACTATTCTTTAGACGCTGAGATCCTTCATAAAGACTGCTGCACAGTTTCTACAATATACAACTAATACATTTATCACTAAGATCATACACACTAATTGTCAAGTTATGCATTACCTTTGTCAAAACAAAGGTAATGGTGGTCACCACTGGACTAGATGGCACACACCAGAATACTTCCCTGGAAAAAGAGATAGCCCTTTCTCTAATGTGGAAGGCTAAAGCTATTCCTCAAACATCCATGCCCTTAAGTTCTTTACACAGTTTGCCCAACAAACTAGCACAGTCCTACATTTGGAAAGAGATGAAAGGAATGTTTTCTTTATTTCTCAAATTCCTACATACAAAATGCCTGCTAAGTCTAAAGCTAGTACTATCAAGCTTTTGTCCACCAGCTATTCCTGACTGCACTACTATTAGTTTCTCATTGCCAGCAATTTACAAGTTAGAGAGGATGAATTACAAGCTTCTTTGCAAGAACAAAAAAAAAAACAAACAACAAAAAAGAAAACAAACCACAAAACAAAAAGCAAGGGATAAAGGTGTACAGAAAATAGCCAAATAATTATTTATCACAAAGTTTGCAAAAAATATATTCATCAGGGATAGCTTGCTACTTATTATCTATAGGGAGATAATATAGCATACAAAACTACAAATGCCCGAACAGTTCCCAACTAGTTTACCAAATTTTACCGAAGTCTGTCAAGTAAGCCATTCCTTTTAAGGCTAGTGCCTTCATTTTATATGGAATGTAAATAAATGCTAATTTTTGAAAATAAGTATTTCTCACTCTGCCTGTGCTCCGTACTGACACAAACTTGTAGAACTACACCCATACAGATGGGGCCCCATTGACCTTCCCAAAACCCTACTCAGCCTTGAAAAAGGACAATTAAGATGTCAGGGTACTCTTATGCTGGAAGGTGCCAGTAACTATTATCACTTGTTCCTTTAATTCTAGACAATTACAGAAATGATTGAGAATGGATGCCAATCAGATGCTACAGGCTTTTTCTTACACCGTTCTTTTCTTGTTGCCAACTGATGCAGAGAATGAACGCTCACTGAACTTTTGGGTTCTTTTTAAATTGCCTGCATCACTCAACAATTACTAGATGATATCCTCATAGGAAAATACAAACAGATTGAATATATGGCTCTTCAATTTCAGCCACAAATACGATATTTTTTTAAGTATCTACCAACAATGTTAATTAGTTTGCTGTCTGTGCAAAGATTTCGTGTTAGTTCTTAAGTGTAGATAATCCACATGAGCTATGCTATAATATAGCATGTTACTATCGCGCTATAAAGTTGTACAATTGAACTACCAGAAATCTTAACATAGCTGGCCCTGAATACGTTTTATAAGACAAGCCACATTTTAGTAAGCACAACTACCACTACGTGCAGCCTGTTAATATCCTCTGGTCTCTAAAAACCATATTCCTTTACATAATGCTTACCAGTGCATAATACTATCTTCTACAGGCATGCTGAATTTTTAGTGGGTTTCTTCATGTTCTTTAATAACAGCATGGCCTTCAGTTACTTCTGAGAATTAAGGTAGAAGAGTTGAGGCTCTTTAGAACTTCAGAGTTCCTGAAGTCAACAATACATTTTGCACAGTTATACCCAGCTCTCTTTCATATCATGTTTGCTGTTTATTTTTCAGTCAGAATGAATGGAAAGGTACTCTCAAATTAGTCAAGTAACTGAATACAAACTGAGAAAGAAAACTGGAAATTTGAAGAGTAAGAAAAAAAAAAATCGCAACAGGGATATTTACTGAACTCTGTAAAAGCATCGCAGAGAAAACACTAAGAACTCTTGCTTGACTTTTTTTTTTAAGCTGACCAGACAAACTTACCAATGATTAAACACCTACTATAAATAAAGAGGTGGCATAGACTGGGCAGTCCAAAACGCTTCTCTTATTTACTACTTCAATATATTGCAGAATTCATATACTATCACAAATGACACAATAAGCTGCAAATATCAACTGGCAACAAGCTGACAGATATTTCATTACCAAAGAAAATACAATACAGTAAAAAAAATAATTGACACATATTTCCATTTATCTGCTTCAAAAACTACATGGACTACTAAGTCATCAGTTCGCACAGTTGTTTACCTTCTTTGCTTTAGATCAAGGTAATAGCAATACATAAGCTCCTGAACAAGGCTTATAAGAGAAACAGTAAGAGTGAATCTTTTGCAGGTACCAGACCCCCCTGAGAACACTTCTCAGATTTTCATCAACGTTTATTCTAGAATAAAAAACACACACACAATTCATTCCATGTGATGCAGTTTCTCAAGGAAATACAAAGAAACTATTCATGCAACTGAAATGCTGTTCAATTACACTACGTCGATACTGTATTACAAGAACTAAGCAAATGAACTTGACATACTCTTAGAAATGCAAGAAACTGCAAAACTAAGAATGAATACTCTAATTTGGCTGCAACACTGGGTTGCATTTTTCCCTTCCTTCTCTACTTTTCCAATCCTACACAGAAATTAAATTAAGCAATAGCAATTCATTCCAGTTTCAGTTTTGAAAGTGTTGGTACATATCCGCACCTCTCTCCAAAACAACCACCACCAAAAGCCCACAAGAAACAAAAAAACCCACTCATAATCATTCTAAGCCAACAGAATGACTCAACAGAAAGGAAAAAATGATTAGTCAGCAATATTATCTGCACTTGAGTTGCTCATAACAAGTTTTAATTCTTTAACAAACAGAACCACTTCCCTATTCCAGATTCTATCCAGTCTCATAAAACCTGGGCGTGGAGCCCAAGGGCACAGTTACACATACATTTATTTAAACAGCAGAGCCAAGCTCCAGTCCCTCCTTTCACTGCAACCTACAGCAGTAATTCCCACTGTGTGTCAGCCCTGCCACTGAACAACTGTAACTGACTCTAGTTAAAAATAAACCTGTCTGCCAAATTATTTTTCCAACAAATCAGTCCCCTGATTCAATTCATGGCATAGTCAACAAGGATGTAGCAGAGTAGGAACTGCTCCAGTTGGCATTGCTTTCCAAATAAGTACATGTGTTGCTATACCTAAAGAGTCTCAGTGATTTTATAAGCCTTTCCCTATGCAAGTAGAGGACGAAATTGATGGTGGCATTAGGTCCATGCTCCACAGCAAGCAGTTACCGCCTCTGCTGCACGTTATGCATTCCTTGCCTGTCATTTATCTCCAAGATCTTTCAGTGTTTCTATTCACGACACACTGCTCAAAGCCTTTATTTGTGCTACTTTATGCTGACTGCTATGCCGCTTAAAGGACTGTATGCCAGGAGAACTGAAAACCCTGTTACACACAGCTCAAACAAGACAGCTTTCCTGTCATTGCGCCAAGGGTAAAACCATCTATGTGATCTGAAGTCAAGCAAGAAGGGACTTTAAATCAACTGTAAGATAAACTGAAGTATGGTCAGGAGGATATCTGGAGAAACAGATAATCCTCATTATGTGAGGTAATAATTTTGTGGTGAAGTACACTAAAACTGATTATCTTAAGACTCACGCTACAGGCAATTTAAGATCTGGTTATTAACAAATACTGTATCATGAACAGTTTATGACATGCTGAGTGTAACACTTTCTGCCAGAGCTTTGCCAAATCCACCCCCGTTCAGAAACAATACAATGTCCTGAATCTCCAAAGACTTCCATGCAGTTCATCCTGAACATGAATCAAAAAATGATCCCGAGCACTGACAAATGTATAGCAAGACAGGCATACAACTTACTCCCTGCTTTCACCTAGAAACAAGTATTACAAGAAATTGTGCTTAGAAGGCTCTGCAGAGACGGTCTCTCTTCAGTATGTTGTGTTCCTAAGGAGGTAAATCCCTAGCTTTAGTTCTTGAAAAATTAGTGGTTAAGCCACATGGAGATCTTTGGATCAGCTCTAGATGGAGAAGTGCTTTTGCAGCTGCATGGCAAAATCCAGCTCTCAAAAGGAGAGGGGAACAGAACACCCGTACCCAAAGGCTGACGAAGAAGCTATGGACTGAGAATCCGGCAAACCAGAAGAGAGTGAGTTCTAGAAGACTGCAGCCTGATACACCACCTGGAGACCATCAGTAAAGGAAAACTCTAGCATGGCTACATGTTACAAAAGTAAGAAGTATTTAAGTAACATCAAAATACACACAATGGTCAGAAAAGCCCATAGAAGTGAATGTTACCTATAAGAAGTAAACAGAGAACACAAGTAGTGTTTGTCAGGAACAGCAGTAACAGGGAAGCACGGGGGAAAAAGAAGGGAAAACAGGCTTATTCTGCCCTAAGTGTTGAGAGACACATCAATCCCAACTCCAGATGTCCTAGATCCATCTACTTGTGCTTCATAAAATGTGTATATATATACAGACATATATATAATCATCATCTATATAACTCGATGCAGTCACTGAAGTCACTCCTGGTTATATTATTGCTAAACACAGCCAAGTATATGCATAATAATACACAGACAAAATGTTTAGCTCTAATATAATATTTAGAAGGATGCAATGAATTTCCTGCCTTACTCAACAAGTCAAGAAAGTACACTCCCCTTCCCTATACAAAATTACCTTTTCAGAAAATAATATTCTGCCATATTGAACATTACCATGCACAACAAAAAAAGACTTTAAAAAAATCTTTCAAAATTATTAATTTCTTGGGGTTTGTGCCATTTAACTTTTTGCAGAACATAAACCACCTATGCATACCACTGAAAACACTTACACAAATACGAAATTCTCAAAAAAATTACTTCTAAAACCACAAACATTATTTAACTATGGCAGTATGGCAGCTGAGCCACACATACACCATTTCTTCCCTTACTGGATGCACAAAGCACTGTACAAAAAGTTCTAGTTACGTTGTTTCTGTAGACCAAAACTGCCTTTTGCAGATGTTTTTGCACAACATTAATGGTATTTAAGTATTTTGTATGCTGCAACGAAGGCAAATGGTTTCCTGGGCTGCATTAGGAGGAGTGTCACCAGCAGGTCAAGGGAGGTGATCCTTCCCCTCTGCTCAGCACTGGTGAGGCCACACATGGAGTGCTGGGTCCACTTCTGGGCTCCCCAGTACAGGAGAGACA
>JANHGO010000063.1:32512327-32564027 GCA_024606505.1 Aquila spilogaster | reverse complement strand
TCACCAGGGCAGAGTAGAGGGGGAGGATCACCTCCCTTGACCTGCTGGCCACACTCTTTTTAATGCACCCCAGGATATCATTGGCCCTCTTGGCCACCAGGGCATACTGCTGGGCTTATGGTCAACCTGTTGTCCACCAGGACTCCCAAGTCCATCCTTTCAGAGCTCCCCTCCAGCAGGTCATACCTCAATCTGTACGGGTGCATGCGGTTATTCCTCCCTAGGTGGTATACTTTTAACAATAATAAACATATTATTTATTCTGCCCAAATAATTTTATTGATGTAAAGGGGTGAAGGTGGATCTTCCAAGCCAGGGTGAAACATCTATGTTGAATTCTACAACCACACATACTTTTAATTGCTTTATTTATAGCGCAATAGTTTCATTATGTGAACTTTCAAGACATTTCTTCACTTAAGGGAAGAACAAGCTAGACAGATGTAAGAAAATAGAAGAGCAGATAAAAGAAGAAATGCCCACAGCAGTCTGCAACTATATATACACGCTCACAGACATTTCAAAAGCTGTAATGTAGACAGGAATAGCTCTTTGTCACTCTCTGATTTAGTCATACACACCTCACAATCTAATGTTTTCAAAGCATGTGCGGCAAAGCTAATACTCTGTCATTCTGTGCTGGCGAGTCAACCAAATGAGAATGAGTGCAAACCTTCATAATGAACTGATTCCCTCTCATTAGTGAGCTCTTCCAGATTTCACATAGCTTCCCCTGCCTTACCTCAATAGTAGCTTCTGGATTTCTGAAGTTGAGCTCAACCCAATCCTGTTTGCCATTATCTCCATCTTACATTTTCCTCATTTCCTTATATCCCGCTCTGTGTCATTTTTCCTTTCTGTGAAGAGCCACGTGCTGATGAGGTAGTATGTTGGCTGAAGGAAACTAAATTAGCACGCCAGTTGAGCACCCTTTCATGATTCCCTACGGAAACAGAACTGAACTACTAAATGAGTCCACTCCTTTATGTGGTTTGTACTCTCAGTCCCATAAGCTGCAGTTATCTGCCAATCTTTTCTGTGGGAAGAAGGGAATACTGGCTTTGCATGAAGCAACGTGGCAAAACCTCTTCAAAAAGTTCCTTAGAGTATGAGGGAGAAAAATCTCTCTCATCTCTAAGTTTTGCCAGAGGATAAATGACATTTTTCCTATCTTGTTTTCATAAAAACTATTACAAGAACTCTCCTTTCCACGTGAAATGGGCTAAGCATGCTATGCCTTTTTGCACAGCAAGTTGTCAAGTCTTGAGAGCTGGATGCTGCCACACTAGCATATCACTGCTGAGCAGACTGAACCCAGAGAAGCCAAGCAATGAATTATCAACTGCAACTTAAGGAAAATCAGTAAAATATCACAGACTTCATTCATACATTTTGCAACCTGACATCTCTATATTTTTTTTTTCAATGTCTGAGCACAATTCACATTCTTTTATTTTACTCTGTATGTAGTTCACCAAAAGTAAGCAATGCTTAGTATTCACGAACTTTCATTAAAATTCCATGCTATATATGTTGAAAAATGGGAAGAAATTCTATTTCTGTATCACAAGAAATATGACTCCACAGGGGCACATTACCTGGGTTGACCTCCTCACTCATCACAAAGTTCCCAGTTGCCTCCTCAACATCCAGACCAGAGCAGAACTGGTCACAAGCAAACAGGCAAATGAAATCCCTTCAAAATTCACTTCCTCCCTGAGTTCTGCAAGCAATAGATACTCCAAAAGAAATTATGTTCCAAAGGGTAATACATCTGTATCTGTGCCTGGCATTTTCACAAAGAACAGGAGCTATGAAGGAAAGCACCTGAATCCTCTCCAGAACAACTTACATACATTAGTGAACACCAAGCATCTTTTAACTAAAATCACATTAAGTCATAACTTGAGGTTTGGAGGTCACAAAGTGCAAAAATGCACTTCACTGCTCAGTGCTGGCATTAGTATAGACTTGAACCACAGAACACAACTCAAAAAAAATTGCTACATACCCTATTGCTATCTGGAGTTGTATTTCTTATGGTGATTTGTACAGGAAACAACTCCTTTGACACTGGAGGGAAAAAAAAAGAAAAAATCCAGAAAGAGCATTATTTTCTATTACACAAACATTGCCTGGTACTAATTGTTTTGCTCTCAAACAAAGTTATAAAACCTGTTTGAAATTGTTACTTTACAAAGCAACACCCACCTGCAGCCATGTGCAAACCAAAGGCCTACTGCAAGCTCACCCCATGAAGTTCAGCCATATCACGGCAACTGTATTTAAAGCTGGGAAAGCAGAATATTCTGGGGCTGGGGAAGGAGGGAGGCTTTGCCGCAAGGACATCCACCCTTAAAAAGTCTAGAAACCTGTCTCATTTTATTGACATGAACTAGAAAATCCAAAAAGAATGGGTAGGATGGGCTACAAAAAAGTATGGGAAGCTTTGTGGCCTGCAGCTACTTCCTAGTCCATCAGAAGAAGGAAGAGCAGTCTCTCCTTCCCCAGACACCCTCCCTGTATTCAAAAGGTAAGTAACATCAGAGCACCAAAAGCAACACAGAAGTACAGCACCTGCAGCTATGGCTCCCAAGAGCACAAGGACATCGGGATAGACAATGATCTTCAGGAAATGTATGTATACAGGCAATTCCCTAACTAACTCTGGCATTTTAATCAGAGCAAATTTCTGAATGGACAGTTGAGACTACAGCTTTGCAGCTACTTTAAGTCAAACTCAGCAGCAACTCTGGTGACTCCAAAAAGGGATGATTCTCCCACCAGTTCCAGACACTGAATTTTCTCCCCAGCCTGGTCCCAGCACCACATTAACCACATCAGTATAAACTACCACTTGTTTGGTTAGTTTGTGGATGGATCAGTTATCAGAAAGAGTTCATCATACAGCTGCCTAAAAGCACATTGCAACAAAAATGGATGATAAAAATGTACGGAAAGAGGCAGGAAGAAAATCCCTTTGAATTTAAAGCAAATGCTTTAACACATGTAAAGCCCAGAGGCACATGAAGGTCCCCTAGCAGGTCACTGGAAAGCCTGCAGGAAGATGCACACTTCACAAATTCTAGGTGCGTGCTTCAAACACATCATGTCACAGAGTTCAGTCACCACTGTACACGTATGTTCATACAGTGTATCACCAGTTACTGTTTGAGAATTTAGAATGAGCACGGCACTGCGTTAAACAACAGACGTTAAAATCTTACCCTGAGGAATCCAGTTTTCTTAAGACAAGACACAACAGAAGATCCAGTTAGAAAGGGGAAGTCAGATTTTTCTGTCCCTTTATTACATGCATTAATACAACTCTTCCACTGACAGAATTGGACATGTTAGGGTCTCACATGCTTTTTCCAAGACCTAATATTTAATTATTTCAAAATAATCTTAGCACTTTAAGTCGTTTGAGAGCACACAGTATCTTTAATTGCAGGGAAACCACCACAGCACAGAAGTCACAACCGAAATAGTGAAGAATTACAACCTCCCTGAGGAATCCCACTCAGTGAGTCTTACCACAGCTCATTGCCCTTATTCCACAAGATTCTGAAGAGGTTGTAAAGTAATAAACAGTAAGATACAATCAAAAATCCATATTTTAAATCTCTTTAAATATTAGCTTACGCTATCTAGAAACAGCAGGCAAGATCTCAAGTTACAAATTAACAAAAAGCACCTCACAGAAAGTATTTAAAAGGGAACAACTTCTGGAAGTATTCTCTAAAATTCTCTTCTAAGATAAGCGAAAGCACTAAAATAAGAAAATAGTATAATATACTTTTAGAAGGCTGCTCTAAATTAAAGGCAGTAATGTCAATGATGACCTCTCAAATAAAACAATAGAAACCAATGAGACAATTCCATGTGTCAGAGAAAAAAATAAATGTGAGCATTCCTTCTGCTAGAACTGACTACACAGAAAAACACCTGGCAATGCCAACTGTGTTTTTTTCCCCAACCTCTACTTCTGGCATAAAAGATGGAAAGGAAATCATTTCCTCAACAACTGAAAAACTTGGCTAAATCAGACAGCAATACTGAACAGGACAACTTCCTTGAACAGGACAACTTCCTTGGTTCTTCAACTTTTCGCGGCAGTAATTCTCACCTCAATCTCTACTTTTAATGCAATACGCTGAGAATAAAAAATCGGGAAATGGTAGATTGTTATAAGATACATCAGGCATGAAAGGTTATTACAAACAGATTAGTCCAGGATGGAAATGACACAGGCTAAGCAGGAGGCATGGATAATCTGGGTAAGTGCCATGGAAAAATAAATATCATGATTGGACTTAAAGCAAATGGAAGCAGTTCAAATTGGCTTCCTCCAATTCACTGTAGAACATGTGATGCCCACATGTCCATTTCCAACAAACCTCACCATAGAGAAACAAAGGCCGATACTGTGAAGTGTTGAAAAACGCATCTACCACCAGCTTCTTTGCTTCTCCCATACCGTAGCAACATGAATTATTGCAGCATGCCTGATAAGCATGAAAGAGATTTTTTTTTAAAGTGAGCTACCAGCATTTATCTGAAATGCTCCATCCTGTCAGTAAGTGTTGACCTTGCAAAGAAGAGCAAATTTTATGAAATGCAGACTGCAGTTTTATTGTTGGTCTACAAGGATCAGCACGTAGTCATGGCCAAAAGCATCAGCTCCACTCCAACCACTTCCCCTGCCCATCTGTGTGCTCCTTCATCTCCTCTTGCTCAGTTCCAGCAGATTCGTGTTTTAGAAGACCATTTACTTTGTCCAACTCCTTGTGAAGCCACATAAATGCCAGTGTTTGATCACAAAAAGGTCAGCAGGAGCTCCCCTAAGGGCTGGGCTGTGTCTATAAGCAGCAGCCCACACCTTAACTGCCTTGAACTGATAATGAAAATCACAGCCTCATAGCAGTAAGTGAATATAAAGAAAACACATATGATAAGGGTGGTCTTAGAGAAAGGACCTCAAAAGCTGCCATTCTTAACGTTTAAAATTAGTTTTATGGCAAAGTGCTGTTAATCTACTTGTTAACACAGACAAATGTCAGCAGTAGGTGGACTGTGATTGAGTAAAAACTTCTCAGCTTAGATCCTCCACCAGTACCAGCTCTCTTATATGACAGATTTGAGACCATGGCTTGATAGGCAAACAGAAGACATTTCAAAAGCCCTTTAGCAAATTCCATCAAAACATAATAACAACTTCTCTAGAAAAACTGCTAATCCCTGTGTTCCCCCTACACAAAATAAATAAAATTTTTAAAAGGCCTTTAGAAACAAACAGATAATAGGGACAGATACCATTAAATCATTGGAAGGGATCCTTAAAGGTCTTCTAGTCCAACTACCCTGCAACAAGCAGGGACGCCTACAGCTACATCAGGTTGCTAGATCCAGCCTTACCCTGAATGTCTCCGGGGATGAGGCTTCCACCACCTCTCTAAGCAACCTGTTCCAGTGTCTCACCACCACTACCATAAAATACTTTGTATTGCATGAAAAGGAGACACTGAACAATGCAATTAATGGCCTGAATTAAATTCAGATATAAATACACATTAGAACAGAACAGCATAAGTGCTGCAGTCCTTCTGTGACACGAGAGCACAGCTGCTGAAGCCCAGCAGTGCAAGTCCAGAGCAGGAGCTCAAGTCTTGCTCTAGAACCACACAGAAGCCCTCTTTAATCAGCTCCCCTATAACTTTTGGAACTGCTCATCCCAGCAGAGCAATCAAAGGCAGATGCATACACTGTTAGCCTGATTAACACTACTCATTGCACTGACTAGCGCAATCAGTCAATGAGCTTTTAACGCTGCTGAACAGGTTAGATTATCTGGCTTTGAGTCATTTTTATATTTAACCACAAATTCACTGCTACTTCTAGTGGCTGTACCGCCATGTTTTAGAGCAACCTTGAGGATATATGTACTTTTTCCCTTTAAAACTACTTGAAACTACTTAAAACTACTCTTTGAGGGACACTTGTCAGAGAAAACACAGAAATTTCACTTCTCACCATTAGCAAAGCACACCATTATTATGGCAGCACCAAAAGCACAAAAGAATTCTGCCATCGAAAGCGTAAGGCATTTTGTAATTCTTACGTGAGTGAAGTATTAGAGCGCTGGGCTAGCCAATGGTCTTGACCTTTGATCCTCAAACCACGTATGACAGCTGCAGGTTATACTTAAATCAGATGTGCCACAGAAACAAGTGAAATAACATTGATGATACGTATGCAGACAATTAAGCTCAACTTGAAATACTTGAACAGAAAGAAAGTGATTTTTTTTCCCACATCAAATTCCATTTTGCAACCCCCGCTTCTCATTCTTTCCCAGCTGAAACCAGCACAATTCTTCAGAGTAGCCAGAGTGTGGTTAAGCAGAGGAAGCTATGCTTGTTTGCATGGAATCTGCTATTTCCTCTCTGCCAAAACACTTGTTTAAAGAAGTCATGTAATATTTCTATTAAGCTGTAAATGCAGTTGACAAGGAAATGGCCTACTGGCAGCGCACTACCTTTGTGGCAGTGCCAACCAGCCTACAGCAAAATAGCGCACATGATAATTTCAACATGCATTCCCAAGCAACAAAACTGTGCCTTACATAAATACTACAGAACTCCAGCAACATCTAGAAAAAGCAATGAAAATTTGCCCAAGCTTTCATGCTTGCCTATATCAATTCTGCGTCATAACTAAAACAAAGTAAGAAAGCATCTACATATGCCCAAATGTCCTGTGAAGCTGTATCATATGACACTGGGAAAACTATTGCAACTTAAATCCGTGTATTTCTTGTTAACCACTGTAACAACTCACTAATAAAAATTAAGAAAAACTGTAAGTATCAAATACACAAAAGAGTACTAACAGCATACAAAACCCTTAAAACCATAACGTAATTTATTAACAAGAACACATGTTCTATGTAATCCAGAATTGTTGTGTTAAATTACTTTGGCCTTTGATAGCACTCATTTGATTACAAGAATTAAACAGATTCACAAGCCTTCAAACTCAAACAGTGACCTTTGATTCATAAGCAGCTATTGTCATGTTTATAAAATCCTCCCTGATAACGTAGTCCTCACCTTTCAACAGCCAGTGCAACTAACACACTACTTCGTTAAAATGAACTCAGACATAATGAAGACAATTTCAATCAAAGTACAACCAAAAAACCAGCATGATCAAATACAACTGATTTCTCATCAGTAGTTCTTCAAAACATTTTTTTCACGTCAATCCATACTGAATTAAATTAGCCATTTAAAACAAGTGGTAGAGATATTTATATTGCTCTTCTCATCTTTCTTCTGAGTATTTGCAGTTTAGACACTAATTTTAAAATAGCTAGCTACCCAGAAAAAAAAAAAAAGTGGAGTAAGAAAAATACAGTTTCATTTTCAAAATGATGTAATGCTTCCAAACTGCAGAACACTCACTAGCTTTAATTGAACTGCACACTGAAAAAGCTTCAGGAAACATCTTGGCTCCAAAAAGCACAAGCGAAAACCAAGAATCCAACAGAATTAAATACCCTTGAACTTGCATATGTGCTACCTTTCAGTAATCACATATGAACAGCACCTTCTCTCTGAGGAGTACTGGCTTACTTAGATTGAGATCCTGATATGAAACAGAAGCAAAATAAAACTGCGTGCAACAATCTGGTATGTATGTTGTTTTTGCAGCAAAGCACAAAGATGAAAAATCTGCTTTTAACAACACGTAGTGCTTTTTTAGTACCAAACAGGTTTTAGATATAAACAATCCAGGAATGGAGTATCTATTGATGCCCAGTCAGTGTAGTGAGTCTACAGTTCTTTTCAGAAAAGAAAACAGAAGTATGACTAACGCTGGCAGCAGTCATCCATAGACAGTTTTCCCCATGAACTTCACAAAGCAATTCCTTTTAAGTGCTACTTCTCATACAGTGACTAATTGTATTTACATTTTACTTTGCAAGAAGTGTATTAATGCAATAACAGACTGTAAGAGCCAGTAAAAAATATAAACTGCCAAGGGTTACTAACATTAGCAGTGCTCACATAGGACAAGCCTAAATTCTTTCCAAGACAACTTTTAAGTCAAAATTCCCGTAGCAAAGGAGAATGGCCTCTCGGTTGTGGAACTCTGCAAGTACAGTCACAGTCTGAAACAGGCTCTGTACATTGCCTTAAGTCAATTAAGCAATTACTGCTTTAGATCTCTCTCACTCTGAAAACTTACAAACACATATTAAAATACAAACTGCAGCAAACAGGAAGTGAGACAGCAAATGAAAATCTTCAGTTCTAAACTTTGTCCATGAATGCAGAGTTTTATGATTTCTGTATCATTATTTTTTTCTTTTTTCTTTTTTTCCTGATACAACAATAATAAACTGCTTGTGCACACTTACCCTCATTGGATGAATATCAGCATAGGGAGGCTTTCCTTCAGCCATTTCTATTGAAGTGATACCAAGGGACCAGATGTCTGCCACACAGTTGTAGCCAATCTCCTGAATTACTTCTGGAGCCATCCAAAATGGAGTTCCTATAACAGTATTACGTTTTGCCATTGTATCCTGTAATTATATTATTTATACAATTAAAATAGCAATGTTTATTTTCACAGATTCCTTTGATATTTATTCTATGTTTATAAATTAAATTAGCCACCCAAAGGTCGATGTAATGACTTCCAATTAAGACCAAACAGATTCAGGCCACCAGGCTTTAGAAGCCAGAGCTGTCACCTCAACCTTGATCATAAACCTTGAACAAAAGTTTAAAGTGACATCAGCAAGCACTTGAAGTGCAGGGGGTTATAATAATAAACCACTAGAAACTAAATAATCTTGTAGTACAGTAAATACTCATCATGATAAAGACTGTTAGCACCACTAGTTCCTCTTTGGACTCAAAATTCAAGGCAGAAGAGAAAGCATAAAACATGGTTAGGAGTAGTAAGCAATTTTAAATCATCTTTCCACAGATACTTACTGTTAACTGGCCAGCCACACCAAAATCAGCTAATTTTGCATGTCCTTCAGTGTTAAGAAGAATGTTTCCAGCCTTTATATCTCTATGTATTTTTCTCATAAAGTGCAAATATTCAAGTCCTTTAAGAGTAGATTTGAGAATAGTTGCAATTTCATCTTCTGTTAGCTACAAGAAAACACAAAACCATTAATGCTTCCAGGTATACACGTAGGTTAAATGTATAGAAATAGCCTATTCAAAATATGATCATTTCAGGTTTATTATATACAATACAGACAATGTACATTAGGTATTTTATAGACAGAAATATACTGAATAGTATTTACAGTTCAAAACTCTTATCTAGTGACTTGATCCATATAACTAGACTCTTAAACCACTCAAATCTGACTCAAGCAAGCAAGCTGCAAAATTAGTGAAGCGGCTGACTGATGTAGTTCAGATAATGCGTTATTCTCTTGCCTGTCAAAAATTATTACTCTTTAGATGTTGCCATCCTTCATAGAAACAGTCACACAGTTTATACAATACATAACAAAACATTTATTACTAAGGTCATAAATGTTCCTTGCCAAGTTATGTACTACCTTAGTCAAAACAGGTGCTCACCACTGCACTGGATGGCACATAGCAGGATAATTCCCTGAGAGTGAGCCCTTTTTCTGCTGCAGAAAGTCAGAGATGCTAAGGGCATTCACGCCCAAAACTTTGTACAGTTTGAGCAACAAACTACCACGGTGTTACATTTGGAAAAGGAGAAAAGGAATGCCACATATTCTTAGTTTCTCAAATTCCCACATGTGAAGTGACTGTTAAATCTGTTAGCACTAATAAGAATCTACTTTTGTCCATCAACAATTCCTAATCGGACCACTGTGAGCTTCTCATTGCTGACAATGTACAAATTAGAGAGGATAAACTGAAACAAGAACAAAGAAACATACGACAAAAAGCAAGGAATAAAGGTGTAAGTCTGCCTTTTAAATAGAGGTTATTTTTAAGATTAGTCCCTTGAGGTTATATGGGATATAAGTAAACTAATTTTTGAAAATAATTTTGGCTCACTCTGCCTTTGCTTCATACTGACACAAAGCTGTAAAATTACAACCACACAGATGTGCCCTTTTAAGCTTCCTGAAATCCTCCTCAGCCTTGAAAAAGGAAAACTGAGATGTCAGGGCACTCTGATGCTAGAAGGTGCCAGTAACTGTTATCACCTGTTCTTTTGATCCATAGACAATTACGGAAATGATTGGGAATGGATGCCAGCCAGGTGCTTTGGGCTTTTTCTTCCACCATTCTTTCTTGTTGCTGACTGATGCAGAGCATGAAAGCTCCCTGAACTTTTGGGTTCTTTTTAAATTATTTGTAATATTCAACAATTGCTAGATCACATCCTCACAGGAAAACATAATCAGACTGAATACATGGGTCTTCAATTTCAGCTGCAAATACAGAATCTTTAAAATGTCAAAGAATGTTAATTATTTTTCTGTCTATGCAAAGGTTTCCTTCACATAGATAATCCACAAAAGCTATACTGTAACAGAGGATATTATTATTGCACTGTAAAATTGTATACCTGAACTAACAGGAACCTACATAGCTGTAGCTGGCCCTGGATACATTTTATTAAATGATCCACATTTTAGTGAGCACAAGTACCACTATGTGAAGATCATATAACACGTCAGCCACAACTTTCAAAGTACTCACAGACTTAACCTTTGGTCTCCAAAAAGCTTATTCCCTTACATAACATTTACCAGCTCAGAACACTACTATCTATAGCTGCACTGAATAATTTCAACTTTCTCTGAAGAACTCTGTTGCTTGACTTCATTTATTTTAAGGGAACCAAACAAACAAAGTTTTAAAGCTAAAAATAAAAAAAATTAATAATCAATGATTAAATGTCTAATATAAATAGAGGTGGCATGGACTGCACAGTACAAAATACTTTTCTTATTTACTAGATTATTATGACAAATGATACAAAAAGTATCAACCAGAAAACAAAGTGGCACTTCATTACCAAAGGAAAGACAACACAGTACAAAACAAAAGAGAGAGATTTTCATTTTCATTTATCTGCATAATAAATGACACAGGCCATTAAATAAGCCATCAGCTGCACAACGGTGCAGCTTTAGATGTACAACTGGACCACATAAGCTGCTGAACAAATGCTACCAGAGGAACTGTCAGAGCGAACCTTTTGCAGGTACCAGATCCCCCAAGAACACTTCTCAGACTGTGATCAACATTTTAGATTAAAAGAAAAAAACACAAACACAAACACAATTCATCTCACATGACACAACTTCCAGGAAATAAAACAACAAAAAAACAACTAATCACCTGTTCATGCAATTGAACCACTGATCATTTAAAGCATAACAATGCTTTAATATGATATTATTAAAGTATACCAATGCTTTAATGCTAGAACTAGGCAAAACAATTTGACACATGCTTAGAAATGCAAGAAACTACATAACCAAAGATGAACATACTAATTTGCTTGCAACATCAGGTTGCACTTTTCCTTCTATTTTCACAATCCTATGCAGAAATTAAATTAAGCCACAGCAATTTCCCCCAGTTTCACCTTTGAAAGCATTGGTACATGTTTGCAGCTCCCTTTCAAAATCAAAACAAGAACAAGAACCAAAACCACTTGCCACCACTCTGTAAACCAGCAGAATGGAAGCAATCATTAGTCAGCAAGATTATCTGCCCCTGAGTTACTCATAACTGGTTTTTATTTTTTAGTAAATAGAACAATTTCCCTATTCCTGCTTCAATCCAATCCCATAAAACCTGGGTATGGAACCCAAAGGCACAGTCACATGTGCATAGACTCAAATAGCTGCGTCAAGCTCCAGTCTCCCCATTCACCAAAGCCTCAGCAGTAATTCCCACTGTCAGCCCTCCCACTAAACAGCTCTAACTGACCACAATAAACCCGTCTGCCAAATTACTGTTCCAATAAATCAGTTTCCTGATTCAATTAATGGCATAGTCAACAAGGACGTAGCAGAGATACGAGCTGCTCGAACTGGCACAGTCATCTGAACAAGTCCATGTGTTATTACCCTTAAATATTTTCAGTGACTTGTATAAGCTTTCCCTTCCTCATGCAAGCAGAGGATGAACGTTATGGTAGCACTAATTCCACGCTCCACAGCAATGGGTGACTGCCTTCACAGCACATTATGCATCCCTGTCTTCCATTTCTCCTTGAGATCTTTCACAGTGGTTCTATTCAGTGGCTGCTCAAAGCCTTTATTTGTGGTACTTTTTCATACTGTCCACTACACTGCTTCAAAGGATGAATGCTGCAAGAACTGAAAAGTGTGACACACAGCTCAAACAAGATGGCTCTCATGGCATTGCTCTGACCCTGAAGGAGTGAAACTGCCCACCTGGTCTGCACCCAAGCAAGAAGGGACAGCTGCTCAGTAAACTGAACCATGGGCAGAAGGGTATCTGGAGAAAGAAACAACCCAAAGTATGTGAGCCAATCAGTTTCTGGTTAAGTACAGTAAAATGTTATCTGAAGACTCACACTACATGCAATCTAAGTTCCAGCTATTAAAAAATACAGTTATGTAAAGTTTAGGACATCTGGAATATAACACTTTCTGTCAGAGCTTTGCCAGATCTACCCCAGTTCAGAAATAATACAGCATCCTTAGTCTCTGAGGACTTCCATGCAGTTTATCATGAACACGCACATAAAAAAAACCATATTTATCAGTATATGTACAGCTTTCCGCTCACCTTCTTCTAGAAAGCAGTATCATGAGAAATCACGATAAAGGGCTGTGCAGGAAAGGTATCTTCAGTACAATGTGTTCTTATGGAAGTAAGTCTCTAGTTTCAGTTCTTGAAATATTAGCAGTAAAACCACGTGTATATGAGGGTGACCTCTTGGTGAAAAATGCTTTTACAGCCACCTGGTAAAATCCAGCTCTCCAAAGGAGACAGTAAAAGAATACTCGTATCAAAAAGCTGTCAAAGAAGCTAAGGATCAAGAAACCAGCAAATAAGGTCAATTCTTGTATAGTGCAGCCCATTACGCTATCTGGTCCATTGATAAAGGAAAGCCAATGGCAAGTTGCTCACACAAGTAAAAAGTATTTAACATCAAAACATATGCAGTGGTCAGAAAAGCCCACAGAAGCAAATGCAGCCTATAAAAAAGTAGCAGAGTGAGAGTGACACTTATCAGGAACAGAAATAAGAGGGAAGCATGGAGAGATAAAAATAAAAATAGTCTTATTCTGTCTTAAAATGATACATGACACACATCAATCCCAACTCCAGATGTCCTACATCCATCCATGTTTGCTAAGACATACACAACAATCATCTATACAATGTGATACAATTACAGAAGTCATTTTTGTCTGTATTATGGCTAAACATGGCCAAGTGTATGCACAACAGTACGAAGACAAAATACTTAAGATCTTGTAACATTTAGAAGGATATAATGAATTTTCAGCCTTCCTCACCAAAACAAGAAAGCACACTGTAGGTTGTGTACTGTCTGTGTCCCCATGAATGACTTCCAACTTGCAAAGGAAACTGCTATGTACTTAATGGACCCACAATGTGCCTTGTCCCAGAGAACAACCTGCTATCTACTAATAGCCAGTACTCTCTGGCTCTAATAGTAGTTTAATGCTGATACACATTGGCAAATAGTATATGATACAATTGAAATGAAATTATTTAATAATTTAATGCTAGGAATATGTTATAGTAAATGTTGCTATCCTGGTCCAGATGTATAGCTCCTATACTGTACTGTTTCTAGACCAGATCATAAGGGTATTATGTTTCCTGTTAAAACAGTTGATTTACTTCGATTCTGAGCTCTTACACAGCACTATTCTTCCATCAGCTTAACACACTCTGTAACTTGCACCTTCATGTAATTTCAGTCATCATCCTTCTACTTCATTTCTGATGTTGAGTTGTGCCCAGATTTTCATTCATCTCCTTGGTATCTTTGGCTAGCTCTAATTCTGTAGGCCATGTTCCTTAGATGAGTTAGCACTGCTCTCTAAGCCTCAGTCAGCCATGAAGCAGCTTCAAATCCAAGCATAGCTGATAAGAGAATAACAGCTGCTAGACAACCAGCAAGCACACAATCAAGAACAGCATAACTCCTACAGAGCTGTGTCAGACACTGTTCAGAGGATGACCTGGAACCCTGACATGTCTGCCTGGCATTAAAGTAATGGCATAGAGCCACTGTGTGTAAAGACCATATGGGTTTAAGAGAACATGCCCAGATGTCTTCTTCATCGTTAAAAGTCACATGCAAGTTAAACAAATGAAGGAGAAAGATAAAGGTCAACAACTCTATAGCCTATGTAAAATCATGAAATAATGAAGCCAACCTTTAAAAACCTTAAAAAAAAATATAGGGCAAATCAGATCACAGCTTACCCACATATTTCTGTCTAACTGGCCAGGGATGCCACACAGAAGGAAGACTTATGGGTGCATTTACATAGTCAATCACGCACTACCTAATCCATGCAGCTGTTGAGACAACTCACCTAACCAGTTTCTCTGCTCAGAGTCAATCACTCTTCTTCCTAAGAGCCCCTTAGAAATGGCTCTGGTTCAGTTCAATTGCTGTAACTGCCTACGTCCTTTCCCAGCTGCTCTTTTTACACTAAGTCATGCACGTGAAGCCTGATGCTTTCAGGAAGTATCAGATCACTGCATCTGAACAGACCGATTAAATTAAGCACACTGGGTAGGTCCACTCCCATGGCAAATAAAGGAGGCATGGGATAACCAATCTTTCCCCCAGAAGAATCTATAAGAAGCTCAGACCCCCAATCTCACCTGATCACATACCTCTCCTCCATTTATGTGAAGTTAAGGCTGGAAGGGGGACATAAGCAAATAAGAAGGGATGAAAAGAGGACAGTTACTGAGACACCTTTCCTGCTTGTAACATAAATTATCCTTCAAATAAGACAGATAGCTTCAGAGAGAAAAAAAAAGTTGTTATGGTTGCAGCTCTAATCTGAATTCAGCAATTGATTTTAGTTCCCACTCTGACTGCTACAAACATCAATGGGGTTACTCGTTAATGAAGCCAATAATTACGTGACCATCAATTTCAGAGCAATTACCTTTGAGTTCTTTTCTAAGTAGTTGTGCACACTGTGTGAAGACAGTATTCTTCAAAACAAATTCACAGCCTACATCTTGAGTGAGATACCACATCAAGACATCTAAATGACGTATGCAGACAAGGTTTGCTCTAAGACTTGGAGTAACTGCTCAAACTAAGGGACAAAATCCCTTCTTATTCCTTTACTGTAACTAAAAGCACACTACAACATCATGGCAATGAAAGGAATAAGAACTCACTACTATAGGAGAACTGTCGATTTTACAGCAGTAGAACTTAGGTACAGGATCATACAGTGAAGGATGGGACACAGCAAGGACTATCCTTCCTAATGAGCCTAAGCCATTCTGCACATAAAATCACATGGAAAATATGCAGTAATAGATATAACAGTGACTATTTAGAACAATCACACTGCACAAGCAACAGGGTGCTTTTCAGATTTGAGTTTTTGACTATGCAATCCCAATAGCAAAACCTCTGTAACGTTTCTTGAACGTATAAGGCAACAGATCTTGTTTTCTCAAATTAACGTTTTTAAAATAGTAATTCAACACAGTGCTAGTAAAACAGCAATCTGAACTGTAGAGGATATAAGTACCATTCTACCTGTAGTTTGAATATTAATATAGTCCAGCAGCAACAGAAAATTATGAGAATAATAAGAGAAAACTATTTCAGGAAACCTCATGCATCTCTCAGTCACATGCTCACTATCAGCTGGCACTAATTAGCAGGCAAAGAGAGATCAAGAACTGATTTGAATATGCAAGCTGGACTCTTATGGCCTTACTCTTCACTACCAAGTTCCAGTTTGCTGAAACACACCTATGAAGTACTAAACTTGCTAACCAGATGCTGACAACCTTGGAACTAGTGCAGAACAGCACAGAGCCTCTCCAGCACTGGAGAGGAGAAACACTGAGCCATCTGCACAAAGTGAACAAGGGGCAATGTGGTGATTTTCCTGATCCTGACAGAGAAGGCGGCTTCTCTGCAGATCACCACCTTTCAGCATGCTCGATAACACCACCAGAGCATTACTGGTTTTATGACCACTAAGGGAGTCATTCCACTGGATCAGCTAATCATGAGCAAGGAAGGGAGCAGGGATGTCAGCCTACAGCAGCTCTGGTGGTGACTATTAGATGATGGAGGTTAAGGTAAAGAAGCAAGTGGCAGAAGCACGTAGCAGAACCAGATTTCAGATAGGAAACATAGGCTTATTAAAGGAATTATTAGGTGGGATCCCAGGGCGTGCTGCCCTGAAGGATAATGAAACCTTGGAGAGCTGGTTGAACATCAAGGGCAACCTCCTCAAAGCAGAAAAACAATCCATCCAGATGTATGAGATATTGAGCAAGTCTAGCAGGAGGCTATCTTGAAGGAACAGTGAACTTCTGATTGAGCTGAAGTACAGAAATTGAAATACTTAAGAGACAGAAGCAAGAAACACAAAACACAAGTAAAGCATTGCCTGGGTACTAAGGAGCTGCATTAGTAAGGCCAAGCTTCGGCTGGGTTTGAAAATGGTCAGAAATACAAAGGATAACAAGAAAAGCTTATATTGGTCTATATGCAGCAAAAAAGCTCAAGGAAAATGTTGGCCTGCTGATAAATAAGGTGGTCACTCTGTTGACATAAGGCGCAGAAAAGTTTCTAGGTATCTCTTCTGCTTTCACCTTTATTAGGGCTTCTCTGGATCTCCGTCCTCTCTGCCTAGCAGCAAGTTGGAATAAGTTAGGACAAGCTAGGAAGCACTGGCATGGGTTGCCCAGAGGCTGCAGAGTCCCCTCCTCAAAGATTTTCAGAAGCCACCGGGACATGGGCCTGGGCACACTGCTCCAGTTAACCCTGCCTGAGCAGGGTTGGACCTGATGGCTTCAGAGGTCCATGCCAACCTCGGTTACTCTGTCATTCTGTAATTACTCTTGTAAATTGGACTAGGAGGTGCTGAGGAGCTGGCTAGTACCAACACAATGGCACTTTCTACCATCTTTAGGAAATTAAAGCAAGTAGAGGAGGTCCCTCATGACACTATATTCAAACAGGGAAGGAATGAAGATTTGAGAAATTACAGGCTGACCAATTTATCCTCACTCTCTAGGAGAAAATCCTCAGATAAGCTATCTTCTAGGCAGAAAAGAGGTAAGGAGGTGACTAGAGACAAACAGCAGTAGTTTACCAAAGAGATGTCATACCAAACTAACATGGCCACTGTCCTAGGAGGACCAAAATACAATTGTGGATATAAGTTACTTTGACTTTAGGAAAGTTGTTGACACTCGTATCTTTTTTTTCAGCTCAACTGGGGACTCAGAGCAGATGAAGAGAAACAACTACAGGGCTCAGTGGTGGTACAAAGTGTAAGTAACAGCCAGCCATAGCAATATTTCTCAGGGGTTGATTCTAGGACAAATATTCTACAATCCTCATTAACAACCTAGACAGTGAGCTAGAACACACCCTCATCAAGTCTGTGGGTGACAAGAAACAGAACGAGAAGCTGCCACTGCACTAAAAGGCAGAGCTGCCTCTCAGCAGCAGCTCAACAAACCGGAGAAGTTAAGCTGACAGCAAAACTGTGAAGTTCAAAGGCAAAGTCCTACACTTGTGACACACAAACCCTATACCATGCAACAGTATGGGATACTGATCAATAAGGCAGGTAGCATCACTGCAGGAAAGGGTCAGCACAGGCAACAGGCCCAGCAGGCAAGCTGAACATGAGTCAGTGACACAACCCCACAGCAGCGAAGGTTCATGGTGTGGCAGACTTCAGTAGTTCAATTGCACAGTCGGCAAGTTAAGGCAAATAAATATTCCTCTTCATTCAGCACTTCTAATGCCAAATCTGGAACAGTAAGCACAGTTGCAGACTACTATTAAATGAAATGCTGACAAATTGGTGAAAGTCCAGCAGTGGACCACTGAGCTCTCTGGGGGCTCAAGCACAAGTCAACAGAACTAAGTTTGTCTGGTCTGAAGAAGAGGCGGATAGTTCAATTCGGTTTCCAACTAAAGGAAGTGTGGTTTAAAAAAAATGTAATAAAAATAGAACATACACACCACAGAGAAAATTGTGAGGAAATAGCAGAATAGACAGCAGTCACAAGGTGCCACAAAGAAAATTCCAGTTCATTTGAAGGAAAAAAATTGAAGAAAACAATGGTGAAAGTGGATGGAGAGGCAGCAGAGAGAAAGAGGAAGGGATAGAGGGAGACTGCTGAACTTCCACCCTCACAGATTTTTCAAAGTTCAGCTGGACAACATCATGATCAACTTAAGTGAACTTCAAAGTTTACCTTCCTTGGAGCTAGAAATTGGATTAGACCACTTACAGAGGCCCCTTCCACATTACTATGTTTCAAAACTGTTCACCACACTGTTCACCTCCTTCTTCAGTATCTCTAAAATAAACATTTTTGGTAAACCTGATAGCTGCCTTTCAGTATCTAAAGGAAAGTATCTACAGGAAAGAAGGGGACAGACTCCTTAGCAGGGTCTGTGGTGACAGAACAAGGGGAAATGATTTCAAGCTCAAAGAAAGTAGATTTAGGTTAGATATAAAGAAAAGATCTTTTACAGTGAGGGTGGTGAGGCACTGGAACAGGTTGCCTTGTGATGTGGTGGATGCCCCATCCCTGGAGACTGGGAGGCGAGGCTGGATCAGGCCCTGGGCAACCTGATCTAGCTGTGGTGTCCCTGTTCATTGCAGAGGAATTAGACACGATGGCCCTCAGAGGTCCCTTCCAACTCTAAGGATTCTACGACTCTGTTATAACAGAGTAATGTTCCCTTTATCTGCAGTTTCTCTGCATTTCCACCTATTCCTCTCAGCAATAATACACAGTAAACCCATCCCAACTTTGAACTCGGGTTGTTTTATTTATATATACATATGTACATGAAAGATGCACTGTTCTGGGCTTTATTCACTAGATTGAGACAAAATTTTCTGGCTCAATTTTAATTTTATATGCTGATGAATTGACTCAAATTGGAAAGACACAGGTAATTTATCATAGTTCCGATTGAGGCAAACAACAGTGAAGCTCTGGGGGACTAAAGAGCACTGTGAAGAGGGAGTAAGGATAACTTCCCCATTAGTACAACAGAAATACGACTGTTCTGTGATTTCAGGTATATATGGGGTATCAGCAGAGAACTGTCCTGGTTAAAATTCATTTGAACAGTTACCTCTGGCTGGAACACAAATGTAAAAACTGCACAACATACTACATACACAGTACAAAATATACACTATTGGAATACATTAGCATAGAGTCCAGCAAATACAGCCATTAGAACTGAAGTAGCATTCTGTAACTTTTCTTCCAAGAAGCACATTTAAAAAAAACAAAAAACAAAAAACAGAAAACCAATGAATTATGTGATGCTAAGCATTTTAATATTACATGCTTACCAATGACTTTAAGATTGCTCACAAAATGGATCTCAAATGTCTTAGGCAGCTACCTACAGCAATTTAGGTGGAAACTACAGAAATCATCCAGGAAGCTAGTTCTCCTTAAAGGTGATCTGTATATGTTCATACCAATATCTAACCAGTTAATACTGGTATTTATATTAATGGAAAGGTGAAGGTCAGAAATTTGGGCAAAAATAATTGTCTCCAGTGCAGCTTTAGTATTTTTGCAAAAATAAAAGAGACAACCAGTTATACAGTATTTTACTAGAACATACATGCTCACTGAGTGAGCATGATTGATTCCGTAAACTGAGTCTTGTAGAAAATAAGGGAGGATGGTGTTTCACATTGTACGTGCACCACAGGAAGCCACATGGTCAGTCTTCATTCCAAACCTCCTCAACTTCTGGAGGTATCTTTACAGTCATCTAGTTCCAACCCCCCTGCTATAGGCAGGGAGGGACACCTCCCTCTAGACCAGGTTGCTCAAAGCCCCATCCAGCCTGGCCTTGAATGCTTCCAGGAAGGGAGCATCCACAGCCTCACTGGGCAACCAGTTCCAGTGTCTCACCACCCTCACAGTAAAGAATTTCATCCTAATATCTAGCCTAAACCTTCTTCCAATTTAAAACCATTTCCCCCTGTCCTGTCGCCACATGCCCTTACAAAAAGTCCCTCCCCAGCTTTCCTGTAGGCCCTCTTCAGGTACTGGAAGGCTGCTTTAAAGTCCCCTGGAGCCTTCTCTTCTCCAGGCTAAGAAGCCCCAGCTCTCTCAGCTTGTCCCCGTAGAGGGCTGATCAGAGGCTCTAGCCCTGTAATCATCTTCATGGCCCTCCTCCGGACCCACTTCAACAGCTCCATGTCCTTCTTGCATTGGGGGCCCCAGACCTGGATGCAGTACTCCAGGTGGGGTCTCACAAGAGCAGAGTAGAGGGGCAGAATCTCCTCTGTTGACCTGCTGGTCATGCTTCTCTTAGTGCAACCCAGGATACGGTTGGCCTTCTGGGCTGCAAGCACACACTGCCAGCTCATGTCAAGCCTTTCATCAATTGACACCTCCAATCCTTCTCCTCAGGGCTGCTATCAAGCCATTCTCCACCAATACTGTATATGTGCTTGGGACTGCCCTGACCCAGCTGCAGGACCTTGCACTTGGCCTTGTTGAACTTTTTTATTCAGCATGGAGAAGCAGGAAACAAACTCTTCTTTGGTTCAGCCACAATCTTCATTTGACAGCTCAGGAAAATTAAAGAACACATGCCCCTAGGTGCCTGAGGCTATTCAATATATATTCTGACAAAATAAGAATCAATTCCCTCCTCACCTCCAAGCAACGATACTTCTCTTTTCTTCCAAAATTGGAAGTACAATAAAACCACTTCCTGCTTCCATTAAAAAAAAAAAAATTGAGGTGAGCAATAGAAAGCTGAAATACTTCAAGTAGCCTCATTTATGTAAGAAAAAAAGATTTCCACCACAAAATAGTCTGGGTGGTCAGATCACCATTTCAGAAAACTGAGAATATAAATTATGTGGTTGTTTCTCTCTCCCTCCTTATTTTTATCTTTTTTTAAAACTTATAGAATGGAATGTGCCCCAGCTTAGAGTTACTAAGGTAACTTTTTCAGGTAGAGTTAGTTACAATATAAACAATTAAAGCTAATTTTATAAGAAAAGTAGTTAAACTCTTCAGTGGTTTACCGAACTGGCCTGAGATTATGGTCAAGGAGGGCAAAGAGAATTGCAAAGTGAAGAGTAATTTTAAAATAAGGCAATTAAAGCAAATCCAAGCAAGGATTTCTGTCTCACAAAGTAGACACAATAGAAAGAAACTCTTCCATTTTTAAAAGTTTAACCTGTAGGAGAATAGATACTTGAAAGAACACACAAATTGCAGGAGTCTAATTCTTGTTCTCCTGGTACAAGGGGAGATGCAAACAGATTCATGTAATGACTGATGCAGACCACCAACATGCATGCTTGCCAGGAGAAATGGAGTCCAGTTTGTTCTTGTGACTGAACAATATTTTCCACAAGATCACCATACAAAATGTTCATAAAGACATGCAAATTCAAGCTAGTTTTTGGGTTTTAAATCCAGTGCACAGATACAGCAGCAATTGTCAATCTGAACTGCCTTAGGTACATAGAACACTGAATACTTTCTGTATTTAACAATACAACAAAGAATGTCAATCCTCACTAGTATCTACAAAACAAGTACTCACTAATATTCAAATTTCAGAATTTCTGTTCCATATAAGACAGATGCTAAAATTATTTATGAAACATTCTGGGAGAGTAGAGCAATAGAATTCAAATATGTCCAAAGATCCTGCATCACTATTCCTAAGTCTGCATGAAAAACTGAGGATACCTGTATTTTTTCTTACTGTATGTACCAGAACACTCAGTATTCTAAGCGAGAATAAAAGTTCTATGTAGCTTGCCAGCCTTTCTTCTTGAGTGGCCTACAGAATGGAAGAACACGTTAAGTAAATAGTGATAGCTGTCTGCTTCACCTTTCTGTAGGCAACCTGAAAGGTATGAATTTCCTGCTCCAGGTATTTAAATATTCACATTCCGCAGTAGTCACTTTTTCTTGGTCTGGTTCAACTCTTCTTGAAAACAAAGTTAAAACTTATAAGATCTTCTATAATTATACAGAGGATGCACAGACAAAAAAATTTCCACAAGCAGAGAAAAATTTTTTGCTTTCAGTTTAAACAAGTGAAGTTTTTTCTTTTTTTTTTTCTTTTTTTTTTTTTAACCAAACAGTAAATAAGCATGTGTTATTCACTTCATGCCACTTGTGGTTTTCTAAACTTTCTACCATGTTTCCCCTTCCAGGTACCGCTGCAGATACTTGAAACTGACAGGAGTGGCTGATTCACAAAAGGGCCATGCTGCCACCTAAGCAGGCTGGAGAAATGGGCTGACAGGAACCTCATCACGTTCAGCAAGAAGTGTAAAATCACGTATCTGGTGAGAAACAGCCCCAGGCACCAGCACACGCTGAGGACACACAGCTGAAAAGCAGCTCTGCAGAAAAGGATCTCAGGGTCCTGATGGACACCAAGTTGAACATGAGCCGGCAACACACCCAGGCCACAAAGAAGGCAAGTGGTAACCTGAGTTGCATTAGGCAAAGTATCATCAGCAGGTCAAGAGAGGTGAACTTTTCTCTCTACTCAGCATTGGTGAGGTTGCAGCGACCAAGCACTGGCACAGGTTGCCCAGACAGGTTGCAGAGTTTCCTCCTTGGAGATCTTCAAATGCTGCCTGGACATGGGCCTGGGTTCCTCCTCTGGGTGACCCTGATGGAGCAGAGGTTGGGCAAGGCAGACCCAGAGGTCCCTTCCAATCTCAACCATTCTGGGATTCTCCTAATCCTTGTATAATGAAAAACTGTAAGAACATCAGTTATAAAGGATGGAGGAACCCAATCTATGTAGCCTCCTGTTTTTGATTTTTCCACAGTCATCAGTTCAACATCACAGCAGCCCTGATGCATTCCATCTTTTCCCATTAACACTGCCCCTAAACTGGACATTACTCTACTTCCTAACAAATTCAACTCCATTTTCCCTTTTTTTTTTTTTTTTTTTTTAATATTTTTTCCCTTTTTCCTCCTCTAAGTCTAAACCCTCTCTTCACCTTTCTATTCCCCCACTCACGTGTGGTACAAGTACACTGACAACATGTCGAAAGCTAGCAACTGAAGCATCACCTCACAGTACATGTCAGTTAAATGAATATCTTATATTACAGGCCATCACTGGAGATCCTAGAAGCAACTAAAGATTACTGGACATCTACAACTGAACCTTTAAATAAACAGTTTCTCAGGGTGGGGGAAACAAAAAAAAAAAAAAAAAAAAAACAACACACCAAAACCTGATCCTTACAGGTCTGCATCCTCCTCTTCATTACAGCTCTTATAAACCCACCGCAACTCCTCCTAACTCTTCCTTTTGGTTCCCTCTCACATTCCCTAACTAGCATGCCTTTCCCTTCTCATTCTCTGAACAATTACTTCTCATGCTCCCTAATTACTGAGTGGGAGCAAGTCAATACTGTGCCAGCTTTCACATCATGTTTCTGCTAAATGGCCTGCTGACAGGTGGAAGAAGCCATACAGTTATGCCTTTCACATAGCAGTAATTTTCATAAAGCTTACAGGACCTTCACATTTCAAGATGCATTTTTTACTATTTACAATCACACACCAGGGAGAAATGAATAAATATATAGCCAGAGCAACCGCATAATCAAGGCCAAAGTACCTCTCTCGGCATCAGCCAAAACCTTGTCTCATCTCTTTTATTTTAGCTTCTAATCTTAATTCACAGTTTAATGTTAATAAATGTTACACATTTTTGAAGGAAACTCACCGTTTTATTACGAAGTCTAATTATGTCTGAAACAGAACCAGCTCCACAATATTCCATAACAATCCACAGATCAGTGTTCTTAAAATAGCTGCCATAGTACTTGACAACATAGGGACTAGACAGAGAAGAAAAAAAGATAATAATTAAATATAGGAATTCTCAGTGGAAAAAGAAAAAAACATCAACACAAATACTATCAAAAATTACAGTTTGGAGAAGACAAACAGCCAAAATGCAAGTGTAATCAAATACATTTTAAAACTGTAGCTAGCTTAATCAATACCTTGTTAGAACAGTAAGTTTAACAATTAATGAAATGCTAAAGATACTACCATACACATCAAATGCTTCTAGTGATCTTGCTCCTTTTAAATTCTTTAAGTTAGGAAAGTTACTATTACTTCTGACAAAAACCCACTGATTTTTCTGACTGTCTTGTGAAAGTTAACAGCTAGCTAATAACAAAAATAGTGTATTCATACTGATCAGGACAAGATAATCTTTTAAAGACAGCAAAAGCTATCCAATCTCAAAACATTGTTCATATTTAGTTACAGGCTTGTCCTAGTTAGCTATAAGAGCCAGGCTTTTCCATATCAACTGACTTAGAACACACATTTTTCCCCAGCCAGAAATGATTCAAAGTAATTGCTGAAGCTAGTTCTAGCAGTGGGCACCTGGAAGAAAGAAACAGTTTCACACTGTATTTGAGATATTACAACAACACAGCACTTTTCTGTAACATCTGTAGAATCATCCAAGCAAAAAGGAAGTCCTAAGTGGTCCTTCCCACTAGAGCTGAGCAATACTGAATGTGCACTGAGGAAAGTGACACAGAAGCAGCACAGGGTGCAGAGCTGCAGGGGAACTGCTTCTGAGAATTCAAGACGTGCTATTTCTTCAATTCAATTAATTATCTTCTTTTAAATAAGAGGAGATAAATGAATCAATCTTAGTGCCACAGTAAATCATACCAACAAGATTTGCTTTCTTTTTTGACATGTACCTGTTTCCCAGCTTCAACTGATCAGATAGATAAACAATCTCTAAGGAACAAAAAAGATTAAGAGGAGTCCCAAACAAAACTCAAGGTTCCCAAATCCTTCTATTATCATCTAAAATAACTATTTCAGACATCTTTGTGGAACACGGGAAAAGACATAAATCCTTCCTTTTTCTCCCACTCCACAGTCTCACATACTTAACAAGCTTCTTGTGATTCAAGCAGTTAAGACCAAACAGGAATGGACTATGAGGTTCTATGTGTACATATGCCACAGATATCAAGTGCACAGATCAGGGCTTGCAGACAGAAACACAAGGACAGACCATCCTCATGTGCTACTGCCAAACAAGGGCTTTCTCCTCCTCTCCTATTTAAAGACAACTTCAACATCACCACAGAACAAAAGCATAAACGACTAAGAAATAACAGACCTCCTGCTGCAATACAATTCACCCAGTTAGTGACAAGAACAATCAATATTTTAAAGAAAAAGTTTCTCCCAACTAGAATTAAATTTCAAGTTGTAAACAATACTCTAGTAACACTGATCAGCCATGAATAAGCACTCACCATAGCAAATTTGACTGAAAAGTTGTAACCACAATCTTAAGACCAATCCAAAAAATAAAAAAGACAAAAATATCAGTAACTTTGTAGACGGAGAGAAAACAAGAAATCAATTTCTACACTTTTGGTGACGCTTGATGTTGAGGCCTCCATTTGCATAATATTAAAGATAAGACACACTGTAAGCAAGTGTAAGGGATCAGACCTTCAGAACTACTAGAAGATGGCTAACTTCTCAAAAAATATGTTCCTACATGAAAAAGGCTAATGATAGAACACTGTTGTGAAAGTTCATGGCTAGCTATTAACTTTGCTCTAGGAATGTTTTTATTGATCTTCAGAAACAGGTAATTCAGAATACACATGGCTTAAGCATGTATACAGGAAATATTAATCTCTGGGCTTGCCAATGCAAGTAAAGTGAAGCAAGCGTGGGGAATTCTAAGCAAACAAGTACTTATCCATTTAACAGTTTCTATGATGTACACTACCTGCACTTCCTTCAGCTCAAGCTAAGGATAGGAGTAGGTCCTCAAAGCTGTTCCTTTACAGAGACTGTTCAACACAAACTGTTTTAATTGTCCATTTAAAAAAGTTGGTAGCTGCCTATATTTCAGCTATATTAACAAAACATTACAAGTACAAATACAATTTCACGTAAGTCTTCGAAAGGGAGGAGAATTCATACACTTACCTGTCACACTGCTGCATTATAGAGATTTCTTTAATTATTTCTTGAAGGTCGGATTCCACAGGGACCTGCTTAATTGCTACAACTTGTCCAGACTCTTTGTGTATTGCTTTAAACACACTACCATAAGACCTAAAGGAGGGAATCGAAATGTTATTTTTCTTACAAGATAAATTGCCTCTCATTTCTAGTATGCAGAAGTCATATGTTCATGTAGCAGGAGTTTGGGGCTTTTCTCAGGCTGCCAATATTTCAGTTCTATCAGGACCTCAGCAAAGATGTTCCTCCAAATATTGAATCTTTAACAAGGTGTAGCATATCTCATTTTCATACAAGCACAAATGTCTTTGCCTTAATAACTGAGGGAGAGTAAAAGCACATAAATAGACTTGGGGAAGCATGGAAGCTTACTGATGCGTGTATTTGCTTTATTATTAAAAGTTGCCTAGAGAAGCATTCCTTAGGACACTCTATAGTCACTCTCTCTGTAACTTAATATTCTAACACGTGCTTCATATACTGCCTTCCACTCATCCCATCCCCTCATAAATAGCTGCACTTACCCTTCACCAAGTTTCTCCAGAACATCAAAGACCTCTTCAGGCTGCTTAGTTAAACTGTCTTCACTGAGCTTTTTCAGTTTACTAGGAAAAAAAAGACAAAGTTAGTTTATTTTTTGTGGGAGCACAGAACTCAAAGAAAATTTTCACACAAGTAAGCAGACAGAAGAAAAGGATTACAAGGAAGAATGTAGTGCAGTGAAAATAAAATGATCAATTAGAATACAGTAACATAATTCTATCAACCATCTTACAACATGGACAATCATACTGTATTGTTGCATTGTGCATTTTTGTCATTTTCATTTTCTCACTAATGTTTGCTCAACTCAAAGCAGCACGGGACAAATTTACTGTCTAATCCATTCTCTTCGCCAAAGCAGAAACAGCCAAAAAACACACCAAAGCAAACCTTTAATCAAAAAGCAGCCAGCAAACACGGTCATTACCGAGAGAAGTATCCCAAGTCATTATTTATGAAAGTATAAGTGAACCCTTCACCCACCTGAAGTTTCCAGTTTTTAAACTACGCCATCTGTAAACCAGTGAATCACATCAAGCTGAACACTGAATCCAGAGCCAGGATGACTCCAGAAGCACATGTTAACACCTCAGCTACATATATGGTAGTAAAACACTACATTTCCAAGAGTTAGGAACTCTTGGAAGAATTGTTGGTGTGGTCCTTTCCACATCTTTGTGAATATACATAGGGAAATGTACAACAAAATCTCTCGTTACACACCACTGTAATTTTTTCCCCTCCAGTCTTCTATCACAGTAGCAAATCGCTCTGCATTGCACTGTCATCCCTCCCAGCATCACCAATCCACTCTCACCACTTATCCTCTGTTCCTTACAACCTATCCCAGTCTTTCCCCAGCCCCCAGGTGCCTCACAGATCTAAGAACATGAACTGGCTGCAAGCCTTTGATGAAGCTGACACTGAACATAGCACAGGAAAACATAACCACCCAGATATTTCAGTGAGACTGTATGGCTGCAGCGTGTAAACCTGTCACCCTAAAAGTTACAGGGAATTCTTCTACAAGACTGAAGTAACAAGTTAACTCTATACAGTAGCCAAGGGTACTATTAAAGGAGATGAGCTGAAGAATAGCTGGTGCTTTAGTGCTAGATATAGCCAGTATATTCCCTATGCAGGAGGAGAAAATTGTGAGGAGAAAAGCTTTGAAGCACTGCAGATCATTGAGACCTTACAGAAAATGTTATCCTGTGGCACTTTCCTGAAAATGAATACAAAACAGGGGAAGGAAAGAAAGCACAAACAGAAAAGATGGTCAAGTCTAGCATAAGAAGAACAGCACTCAAAAGAAACTCCTTCATATTAAAAGATATATTTCTGTGATTCACAGAACCAAGAATAAATCAATAAATAAAGTGGATGATAAAGTAACACCCAAGTCAAAAGGGACACGTAAAGCTAATCCTCTTAGTAAAGACAAAAAATTTAACGTGGATAAGTGCACAGTTATACAGACTGGTGTTAAACAAGGAAAGCAAACTGTGTGCATGTGCTACACACATAGATTTATACAGCAAACAACTCTGACAAATGTAGCAGTCATATGAGTGGAAGAAGTATCCATGATTGGTAAAGCAAGGCATCTCAACTGCAGTAAAGCCCATGGAGTTAACTACAATGAACAGGCAGGAAGCTGGAAAGCATGTGACGAAAGGGAGAATAAAAACCTCCACTATGAAGGTAAGGCAGAACTCAGGAATACAGAAAAAACAGCTGAAAAATGAAATGAGTGCAGCTAAAGAATGTCTGCAAGAGCAGTCTACAAATCAAACACAGGAACACACTGCTATGCTTTCTTTTTTGCCTTCTCTCTGTTTGGTAGGAAACTAGAAAGCAGAAAGATGGAATGAAGTCTTGCAGGAAAGCATGTATTCAGTAACAGAACAAACAAATAAAGCAGAGGGGGAGAAGACTTTGCAGGCAAATATTAAAGAAATAATTCATTCATTTTGATTCTTTTGTTTCAGATTCTTTCCCCCTTGTCCCCAGTACTGTCCAGGTTACTTGTACCGTTAAAGGCAGCGCTAACAGAAGAAAATTCATTGCAGTCATTCCTTGCTTGCCACCAATGGAAAGCATACACAGTAAGCTTACGCTGTCAGCAGAGCCTCAAAAAAATGAGGACCATGATCATTTGCTGACCCTGTTACCTGACTGAAGAGCTGCACAACAAAAGACATACTCAAGAGAAGAGTGCAGAGACTGCAGATTTCAGTAGTAAGAAAAAAAAAACACAGTGACCTTTCCCAAAAATGCAGAAAAAAACACTTCCGCTTGCTCCAAAGAGCAGTGCTAGCAGTGCTTTCTAAAACAAGAAAAGGGCAGAAGGGCATACATTCTGAAGCACATTCTGACAAGATCTAAGATTCCCCACTTCTAGATATATCAGTTTTATAAATTCTGCCTCATGAAAGAGAACTTGAAGTTATTGGAAAAGCTCTTCATCTTTTGGAGACACTCAAGGCAAGGCTGCCTGGTCTCTGAGCACCCTGATGTAGCTGTAGACATCCTTGTTCATTGCAGGGGAGTTGGACCAGGTGGCCTTTTAGGGTCCCTTCCAACCCAAACAATTCTATGATTCTGTGACATACTCAGTGGCAAAGGGTTTTCAACAGCACTGTTAATGCCAATACATTGCTTGTCAAGAGCTACAGAAACAGCTTATGGCTGGCCATGCTTGAAGAAAACCAACAAAAATAAAAAACACACATTATCTACAACTACTCAGGAGGCAACCTGGAGATCAAAGAAATACGCACAGTGCAGTTTTAAAGTTATTTTCACATTATTCAACTCCAACAAATGTGTTCTGACAACAAATGGAACTGAACACCAGCACAGCTAAACACACTAAACCCACTTAGGGGTAGAAAGGCATCTTAATCTCAGGAACTTTATCAATAAATACGTTGCTCAAAGTACTTCACAGTGCTTCACAAGGATACTGCAGGAGTACAGACACTCAGACTGGTATTCAAGCAGTTGTATTAACACTGCAGTTCTTTGAACTACAGAAAGATCTTAATGGCTCAAACTGCTTAAAAGCCAGGAATTCTACTGACCTGCTAGAAATAGGGAACATTAAACAGCAGCACATGATATAGCCTGAGAGGGCTGCCACAGAGAGTGCTTCTGAAAACTTAGGGAGAAGCATGGAGGAAGATGGAAGCTGTCATAGCTGTAAAGCACTAGGTTGAATACAAGAAGAAAGGGCTAGAGATAATAACATTAATGTCAAATGTTAATACCTCTAGTCTTAAAAAGAAGCAACTATAACTATGGACAGAGAAACACATCTAAGACTTCAGTACCAGAGCATGTGCTGCCGTTTGTCCAGCCTAACAGCATCACCTTCTGTGCACAAGGCAAACACGGCATACTGAGCCAAACACTTGAGAAGCATCACTCCTTTTTCTGAAGCATTAAGGTGTCCTACACTGAAAGTGAAAGCTATGCACTCAACAAAATGTCTCCCTGCTATGGAGGGGGGAGAACTGGGGGCACTGAAGAGACAAACTGTTAAAGAACCATCAGATAAAAAAACAATTCCTCTCCCTCCCAAGCCCTTTCCTTTTACAAGTGCTAAAGTAGAACATCAGCCAACTCAGAAACAGTTTAATTCTGGTCACAGGATACAGGTGCCACATACACAAACTGTGAGAAGGCCAAAGGAGATGGTAACTATAAACATGGGGGAGAAAGTCATTCCAGAAAGGAGTCCATAAGCATCAGGTAGTGATTATGGGAAATTTCAATGGCTATCCAGGAGAACCCTTCCCGCAGGCAGCAGGACAGACTCAACTGCAGGTCTCAGACAAAAGTTGTCAGAAGGGTTTTCTCACTACAAGCAGGTTTGACTCCGTGCATCAGACCTAGCTTCCTGAAGAAGAAAAATACACTCTAAAAAAGAATTTTACTTTCATAAATCCAGTTGATGGGAGACAACATCCATACTTAGCAGCATGACCAGAATCTCACACATCATTTTAGTATTCCAACAAAGCAACTAAATGCAGGAAAGAGATGATTAGAGACAGTCAGAGTCACCCAGGACTACCTCTCTCAGCATAAAGATCAGAAAAATCTGAACTGGGATCTTAAAGAGAGAGAGATTTTCTCCCATCAACACCTGAAAAAAAACCTATGAATTCAGCGTCCTATGGTCACAACATACAGATTTCACAAAATAAATTGGTAACACGTTATAGAGGTAGATATTACAATAAAAACAAAATACTAAACATTAACAAAAATAAAGCAAGACTAAAGAATACAGCTCATGAGTTAGGGAAAACTGGAGAACTACTCCAAGAAACATGAATACATGGTTTATTTTGCAGAAAAACTAGCATGTTAAAACACTTAAAAAGAATGGCTGGCATCAACTATATTGATGCACTACAAGGGAAGATAGTAAGAGAAATCACTGCAGTCCTCAGGAAGTCAGCACATGAAAGTCTTGAGATATTAACATTACTGTTCACACAAAAAGAAGCAAGTTTAAGAGAGTTTACCTTGTTATACTGTGTACTTACATTTAGTTTTCTACCAATAAAACCCAAGCAAATTTGCACATTTGCCTTACCATTTTCAGGAAAAACTCGTCATCCATATTAACGTACATGTCCCTCCATATGAATGTCAATAACTACATATTTTTCCACAGGCATTTTATATTTTAAAAACAAGTTTTTCCCTTCCCACAAAACATGACAGTATTTCAGTGAAATTTAGACTGCCTGAGTTAAGAGAAATTACTAGAAAGCCTTAATTAACATTCTCCATGACTGCTACAAGGCCCTTTATTTGGCAGCAGTAGGCAGGAGATAAACAAGATTAAAAGCTTTGTATTTGACAGAATTGAGTCTCTCCTTTCCCAGTATGCAAGCTATTTCCTGCTACAGGAGCATGTCAATATGAACAGAAAAATGCAATGATAATAGCAGGGACAAATTATAAACAACTCAAAGGCAGACTTTGCAGCTAAAACAACTGTCAATCACTTCTTGTAAGTGACTATAGGAAGGGCATTCACTTTAGAAATAATGAGGAGCTACAAAGCACATCTGAAACAGATGCGAGATTCAGATGCAAGTTTGATATCATTCCCCTTTTAAAGCTACAATGGCCTGGCCTGTCACTGAGGCACCACCACTGCCACTTCTGAAAGGCTGTTTTAGAGATTTGCAAATGTCTACACAGAATTTTCATGTGCTCATTTACAGGAAAAGTGGGAATAAAAGTGCCCTTCATGTGCAAAAGAACACTGAGATTTTAAGACACCTGTGCAGCTCTGAAGTGTTTGTATGAAATTCTTGCTACCTTCAGACAAATGTCTCACACAGCACATATCACGCAACAGGTTCCTCTCACTAAACGCTCCCGTGGACAGCGGGCACTGACACAGACACCTGCTGATCTCATCTGCTTTTCCAAGAAAATGTGCTGTGTCCATCCCAAGTCACTACTGCACCCAAAGAACGCACTCAAAAAACGCAGCCCACAAGAAGTAATCTGTACTCCTTCTGCACTTGCAGAAGGAAGGGGGTCCTAGCTGAACACCTGAGGACACCAAACAAACAGAAAACTGTAAAAAAAAATACTACAGTAATAAAATAAAAGATAGAATAACAGATGAAGAGGATCTATATGTACAGGTTTTAAAAATTTTATGGGGAAATAAAAAGAATAAAAAAGAGTTCAATTCTTCTAAAAGGAGGTGGGAGGTGAATGGATGAGGCCAGGCTCTTCTTAGTGGTGTATAACGATAGGACAAGGAACAATGGCCTAACATTTGAACGTAGGAAGTTCCATAAAACATGTGGAAGAACTTCCTTACAGGGAGCGTAACAGAGCACTGGAGCAGGTTGCCCAGAGAGGTTGTGGAGTCTCCTTTTCTGGAGACATTCAGAACCTGCCTGGAAACCTACCTGTGCAACCTATTGTAGGGAGCGTGCTTTAGCAGGGGGTTGGACTCGATGATCTCTTGAGGTCCTTCAAGCCCTTATGATTCTGTGATTAAGAAACAAATCCACTAAGCTCCTGTCATATTTAATCTTCCAAAAATAAAACTTCAAAACTATGATAAGAACATGTTGGAGATTAAAAGATCACTTATCGGCTTTCTAGTTCTTCCTGATTCAAACTAAGGATTTAAACAGTTCTCCAACAGCAATTAGTCTAGCCACAAGCTTACAGATAGGTAATAAAGCTCGAGCAAAACAAGCTCTTCAAAACAAAATCGAATAAAGAAACTCACACGATGCTGTAGGTTATGCTAACTTCTAATTTTATTTTCAGTCCTTTGATATCACCAGATCCCAAGCTTTGCACTGGTGCCTGTAATATTAATTACTTCTCAGATACTCCCATTTCTCCTCCCAAATCCTTACTGGTGCCTCTCCTATTCCCTGTATTCAAGGTACAAAGCACTGTTAATTTGAAACTACACTGCAGGCCTGTCCTTCCTCCATTGCGTACCCTGAAGTGTCAGATAAACTTAGAACAAAAAAGGCTGCTGAAGCCTTCTCTTCTCAGTCTTATCAGTAAGAAAAAATGCAGAAAACACATTTGTGGGAAACACTGTCAACTACGTTAGCACCAGTCAGGAATGCATTCAGTCAACAAAATCCCACCAACCTGTTTCTACATTAAAGTCTGTTCTGCGAGTTCCTTTATTGGGGATAACAGACATGCACTGGGGCCAAGACGTCCAGCTCAGGACAAGGGGCTTCAGAACAAAACAATGTCAAACATTACAAAGCTTATCATCAGACCAAAGTAATACCTAGAGTGCTTCTTCTCATATGTTCAATTAGGAGAAAGTCAAAACTGACCCCCACGTTGAGTGCAATGCAATTTCTATGGAAGCCAGGCAACCTTTTGTTTGGGATCTGAGAGCAAGATGAAGGCATTCAGCAGAACTGCTACTTGGCTCTTTGCTAAGGCTTTCAGTAGCAGACACTGTTACCTCACATATCATTGGAGACAGGACACAGGTCCATGACAGCACTCTTCTGGAGCCCTGTCATCCCATGGGAAGTTGTAAGGAATTTCAAAGGCTTTGAAAATAAACACCATGTTTAAAGGGAAAAAAAGGTTTATTATCTTCTGGCAGAAGAACAAATAGTAACTACACGATATAAATTAACAGGAAGTAAAACACTTGAAGCTCTACCACAGCGAGTATCTATGTAAACTACGTACAGTCTGCACGTTACACAGCTCTGCTCTGTACAGCACATAACTACAGCAAGAGGAGGCTGCTCCCACCTAAGCATACCCACACGGTTTGCATTCAGATGACAGCAGCCTATTTACAGCGAAAAGCTGATGGTTTCACGCCCTACTTCACACACAAAAGGCAAATAAACGTTAAAAACCAAAAAAATAAAGCAGCTAAAATGAAGATTCGCGTACATCCTTCGGGAAAGCCACTCCGAGCCAACCTCAGCGCGCCCGGGGGCGCGGAGGACCGACAGAGAACGGGGCGCTCAGCCCACCCGCAGCCCGACCCCCCGCCGGCCCCACGAGGCCTCGCCCCGCCGCGCTCGCTTCCGGGAGGGGAAGGGGCCGCAGAAGGATTCTAAGGGATCGTTACCTCTTGGGCGCTGCCTGCTCCATTGCCGCCGCCGTCCCCCGGCCGCCGTCTGGGCAGCACCGGGCCGGCGCCCGCCCAACTCCTCGCAACTTTTCCTGCGCGCGCAGCTGGCCCTTTAAGCGCGCCTCGCGCCCTCCCTCGGCCGCGGACGTCGCCGGCCTCTCAGGCAACCGCCGCTACCGCTGCCTGCCCCGGGGCCGCCCCCTCACGGTTCTCATTGGTTACAAGCAGCGCCATCTCGAGCGCTGGTTGGGCAGTGGAGGAGTCGCTCAGGTGGCCCCACCCACGCGTCACGGAAGCGGCGGCGCGCCGGCGGGAGGGAGGGGGGAAAAAGGAGGAGGCCGCCGTGCGGGCTGCTGAGGCGCTGAGCTTCCGGCGTGCTCCGCGCCGCCGCGTCCCTCCGGGGCACGCCGGGAGGTGTAGTCCTGCCGAGCGACTGGCCCCTCCCATCCCGCCGGGAAGTGCGGCGGGGATCGGAGAACCTGGGAGCCGGGTCCCGAGGTGCCGCCGGGCGAAAGACAGCCGTCCTCCCCCACGCTCGCGTCGTGCCCTGTCTCGACGAGCGGGGCCTGCGGGCACAGGCAGCCCTGCGGCCGAGGTTGCCGGCGGCTCTTTCCCGCTGCCGGCCACAGGCCCTTCGCCTCGCCTCCGGGGCTCGCACCTCTCGTATCGGGGAGTGAGCCGGGGTCAGCGCTGAGCGCATCCGCCCCTCTCCTTAGAAGGGCAGAGCCCTTCCTCCGTGCGCTCAGGGCCGAGGAAGCCCGCGGTTATAGTCACGGCAGCGGGACAGCAGCTCTCTCCTCAGCAGCTCCGAGGTGAAAGCGCTGACAGTTGGCAGGAGGCTGTTTTCAGTGCCAAAGCACACAAGTTACCCTGCAAAGCCAGAGGAAGCCATCACGTAATTACTCAAGTAGCAGCATTTAAGCTGCTGAGTACCGTGTGACAGTTATCTGCCATTTCTCCGCGTTACAACTTCCAACTTGGTGCTGTTTGTGTAGCAATGAATGATGCTGACTGACGGTGCATCCAGGTGGAGTCAGCCAAGTCAACACAAGAGCAGTTAAATGCTACAGCCAACGTCCATATCCTTTCCTGAAAGCAGGTTTATTTGCCTAACTAATGGAAGTGAGGGGTAGTAAAACACTTGGCTAAGATCCATAAAAACCCAGAGATGCCCATATTCCACTTTAAGCTGGTTTTAGATGCACAACAGTGCTCAAAACAGAAAAAAAAAGTCCACGCTCCACACCTAATTTGATTTCCCTGATGGGCATTAGCAAGGAAATTCTGAATGAATGAAGTCCCACTCTTGTGGAAGTTGTCTACTTTGCCCAATTCCAGACGAGTTGACTCACTGTGGTCAGACTAAATGCACAATGGCAATATTGAATGAACCTGTTTAACAAATCACACACGAGCATATGACCTTTTGGTTTTCTTTCTTTCTCTGAATCATGGAAAAATGGAGTAGGACATCTTCCTTTGCACAACAGATCAACGCAGAGCTCTTCAAGTATCATCCCTCAAGCCAGAGCGGCTCACCAGCGATACTGCCAGATTTCTCCATACTGTAGAAAACTGGTTGTAGGAGGTGCCAAAATAAATAAATAAAAATAAAACCCACACCCACGAGAAGGAGCCAGCAGACACCTCAGACACTGTGCATTAGATAGTAGTGGAGAGGAACCCTGCAATACTTCCAGCCTCCCTATTCTAGGAGTAGTGAGGTGAGGCAGGTAGAAGATGCCATGTGGCCATTTTCTAACTTCATTTTGTATGACACACTGCCCAATTATTATTATTTACATTTCATCAATTTCATTGAGCAAAGGGCAGCCTGATACTTGGCTGTGACACTCCTGGAGTGCAAAGGCTGTCCATCCACATCCTTTAACACAGGTCCTGAATACAGTATTTTGTCCAGGTTATTTCAGAGGAGGCAGGTTTGTTTTTTTTTCCAGCTCCTCATCTCAAGCCACAGCTGAGATAAGCAATACATTCTTGCAAGGAAAAGCAGTCAAAAAAAAAAACTGCAGGTACTACATTATACCTCTAACACCAAGAAAAACAAAGAGCCAAAAAGTGTTCTATCTCTGCATTCACGTGAATTTCACTTTCTCTGGAAAGAAGTTAGGCTAGACAGCCTAATCTGCCACTCCTTCCTCCCCTATTAAAACAGTTAGAGAGATCATGGCTAAAGAAAACTAAATCTAGAATTTAGATGTTAGCTGCCCTCATTCAGAGTGATTTAATATCACAAACCCCTCTCCCCCAAAATATCATTATGTAATTGAGGAAGAAGGGTACAGGAGAATCCTTCACTTATACCAATGAAGAATGAGGAGTCTGAAATAATCCAACATGTCTGAAACAGAAAAAGTTAGGTAACCCAGCATTATAACGTAGTGAGATGAGCAATGCCAAAAAATACAGACTAATTCCATGCCTTTTTCACTCACAGAAGTTTCAGTTGCACTTTACTCAACTGCCAGAATGTTTTCTAAGTACATTTATGCTGAAAATAAAGTGTCAATAGGAAGATAGTATATATGCCATAGAGTTCTTCAGGATCACTTTATTAATCTCTTCTCCTTTCAAGTGGTATTTTTACGCCTATAAGACTAGAATAAATAACATCATCTCACCTCTTCCCTGCAACATGAATTTGGGAACCTTGCAGTGCAACATGACACTGACTTGGTATTCGTTACAACATTGTACCTAGCCACCAGCAAAGAAGGAATTTTGAAAGGGAAAACAGACTCCCTCTGTTCCTACTGCCTAATTCAGGCTTTCCAGTAAAGGGAAGTCTAGATGTTCTGGAGGCATGAATATATGATGAGGTTGCTGGTGTCTAGACAACATGGAGATGAGGAAGTTGCAGGCAATCTACGGGAGTATTCCCATGATTTCTTCCAAGAGTGGAACTATATGACACTACTAAGAAAGTAAGTGACTAAGAAAATACTTTATGTAGCCCAGTCTTAAAAATACAGGAGAAAACTGAGGTTTTTCTGAAGTATTTCATCCACTTCCACAATCTACCGGCATGCATTAGGACTCCATTCTCCGTACAACTGCCATCAACGTCAATTCCATAGACCAAAGGATGGATGGAAAACATACTTAGTTTTTGAGTACTAAAGCTATTTTATATTAAAATGTAATTTTATAAACAAATAAAATAATTTATATTATAATTACTTATACTGCAACAGAATCAGGAATCCTGATGGCATTGACAAGTATTAAGTCTGTGTAAACATGAACTAAGACAGTGTCCAAGCCTCTAAGTATATGACCCAACAAGCTGCAAGATGTCAGTCCTGCGTCAGTTGTGCAGAATTCACAATATATCTGAGAAGGACAAAAAGTTATCCGACAAGCTCCCATCTGAGTCTCTAACAGGTATTACTAACAGGAAGATTTAAATTCCAAATATATACTTCAAAGTCCTATTCATAAATATCATGCAAATAAATTCTGTATGTTATAGTAGGGACCTTATCTAGTTCCTTTGATTGCAAATAAAAGAAACATTTACTTCAGAAGGTATTAGATCAGGCTCATTTAAACAATATGCATTTTAGCTAATAAACAGTACTCCTAGAAAAAGAAAAGAAAAAGACCACAGAATTAAGTGCATGTTTTCCTACTGATGTGTGTCATAAACACCTTATACTCTTCAAGCAACATACCCCTATCCACAGTGCCATTCACAGCTCAGTCTCCCTCTCCACATGCTTTCTGTCCTTCCACCACAGAAGCTCCCCAGTGCTTCCATCTGTCATTCTGCAGTGACTCTGGTCACCTTTGCACACCAAACTCATGGCACCTGTAGTGCCCTAGTAGACACTGATGCATGTCCCAGCTTGAAGCTCTTTCCAAGCTCTTCACATCTCCAACGGCCCACTCTGGCCGTACCACACAATTATGAGGCTGAATCACAGCTCTGCGTTCAGCTCACAGCCAAAGGCTGGCAGGCTGCGCCACAGCTTGGTGACAATTCCAGCAGCCAAGCACAACATTCCCCCTACTAAGGGGCAAACAGCCCTGCAAATAAGGCATTCTCTCCTTTGTCCATCACCTGTGGGTTTGATACAGATAGGAATTCAATTCATTACAGACCTCCAGCTTTCCATCCAGTGTGATTAATATGATTCCTAAGTCACAAATTACTGCAGAGGGATAATAAAGGAAAAAAGTAAAGGAATAATAAAAGAAAGGTTCGTCAGGCAAGCACATAGATAGAACAAATGTAGGAGCCTTGTTTCCCTAGGAAACAGATTCATAAATTCAGTAGACAAACAGTCAACAACAACATGTTTGCATGTCTCTCAGGGTGATTGCCTGATAGTAATCTGGTATGCTGAAAGTTAAGGAAAAGGCCTTGAATGAAATACCAGCTTGTTTATACAGAAGATAAGAAAAACTGACTTCTGCCTGTTTGGTTTTTTTTCCCACCTATCATGCATAATGAGAGGTAACCTTGAAGGCTTATCTAAGAATTTGTCCTATACTTTCCTAACCCTGTCAGTCATAAAATAGTTAAAAATAAAATATAAAAGAACAGCACATTCTCAAGTTTGGACAAAAACTTACTTTTTTGTTTTTGAAACAAGTTTTTTTTTTGAAGGTTAGGAGTAAACCACTGCATTTGATCTCTTTTCCTGAACTCCTCACAACTTAATAGCTAATTAATGCTGCATAAAAGAAGGTTGACTTTTTGCTGGTCCAGCAAAGGAAAGGTAGAAGATAAATAGTCAGGACACAGAGGTAGAGATTCTACCACCTGTATCCACTCTGTCAAAACCAGTGTGATTCACAAAGTTCCTAAGATCAGTAATAATAAAATATTAGTTGTACTGCTGCAGTTCTTCTCACTACCTATTATATATCATTAGTATCTGAACTATTCCTTCTAGACCTACAGACACTTGTTGATTAGGCTAGGATTTTCCTGTTGACTGTTCAGCTCACAGTCTTAGTAACAGGCTATAGATAGACTTACATTTGCTATTTTTCTTAATATAGTACACTATGGTAAAAATAAACCATGGATACAGAGTCGCTATTTACAGTTAACCACAAAAGATATCCCAGTGTGTACTACAGCTGCATTGATTGTGCTCATGGGATCTAAGGATTAGCATCCACTTGAAAAAGAAAATGCCTTTTGGTTTGTAAAAGAATTACTGCTGCTGCGGTAATGCTCCAAATTACTCTGGATTCCCATCTTCATGAAAATGTTCCCCTTCATAGAATCTGTGATTCTGTGATTCTTTGTGGGGGCAGTCATCTGCAGAGATGCGTGCTTGGACCCTGCAGAATAAATGCCACTTAACTGGCATAGCTTGATGCCTGAATTAGGAGCAGAAACTGGTATCAAAAACTAAAGACTAACGAAATCATAATTACCTGGTGGAACAAGTACAAGCTTCAGCTGTCTGACCATGAGCAGCTCTGTACCCAAGGCTTTCCTCACTGTGAAAGCTGCAGCTTCTCCCATTCTCCTTTATAGCTCCTGTACAGAGAGTTTGGGGAAGACGTGACAGAAGTCTTCCCTGGAAGTTCAGGATATTTTTTATTTTGGGGGAGAATGTTTTTCAAGAAACTAACAATACTTGTTCTTTCAGCTTTAAAGGAGGAAAATTCCTTGCCATTGCGGGCCTTTCATGGAAGTGCTTGAAGGAAAGCATAAAAAACACAAATACAGAGCAACAAGGGACAAAAAAGGGGAGCCCAATACTACTCAATACTACTGAGGAGCACACTGTGAGTACTGAGAGCTATAAAAGCTATGTTACAAAATGCTCACAGCTTATTCTAGATATAGGGTTTTCTGTTGTTGTTTTGCTTGTTTGTTTTTTAAGTAAAACCCTACTTGTTTCTGACGTTCATCTCCACCTTTATTCCATGGCTACAACAAAGCAGGTGTTATGTATGTGAAAGAATCACTCATTCTAATGGCTTCACAATCAAGAAGCCACCAAATTTGTTTTCTACTTTTTTCCAACATTTCCCAATCAAAACACATCGGAAGATCATAATTCAAGTCCAAATAAGCTACTCATATAACATGTACAGTCACAGTGAAAAAAATACCCAAATACATTTCCAGTCTAAAACCCTACGAAAAACATTCAGTGGTATAATAGCCATTTCACGACTGACTCTGAAGTGATGGGTCTGATTACAAGATAAGATGCCATGGAAACACAAGAAAAAAAATTAGATCAAGAAAAAGATTAGGATTTGCATTTACATTCCCATTCTGCTCTTAAAAACAGCAGGAAGCTTTCCCCACAGCAAAGAAACAGCAGAGCCACAAATAACATAGTTTTGCTGGACTTGTTTTATGCAGTGCACTGATTTGAGCCTCCATTAATTAGTATCAGTCTGTATCAGGACAGGAGAGTTTATGGCAGCCTGGCCGCTAAAGATGAGAGCTTAAAATACCATTGCCACACAACAAGGGCACTTTATGCTGAAGGCAAAACTTGAAACAACTGAGTTTACATAGGTCAAACTGTAAAAACATAGCAGAACGTAAAGCAAGTTGCTATCTAGAGAGCTTATGATCCCCATTAAGTTTCAGATCTAAGCTTTTCCCATTATTCCTTCACTAAAAAAGCAGGGAACCAAGGAAACACGGGTGGAATTACTGAGTAGCCAAAAAGAGTTTGTCAACAGCCATCAGCACTGCCTATTTTCAAGCAGACTGGGATTAGCAAAAAAGCACTGTTCTTGTGGCATAGTTTTCCCTGCAGAGCAGAAGAAAATAGAGCAATTCCATATGCTAGGAACCTTCCTAATGGAAACAGTTAATTTACCACATGAGGAATATCGCATGCATACCGCTTCCACCTAAAATGAATCACTCCTTCCAGCTGAGAAAACTGAGGCCTTTTATCTTCCTCAGGGTGGAGTCCATCTCCTCCCGTAAATCCCTACAGAGCAAAGCTGCTAATCGTTTTAAGATTTGAAGACATTGCTTCTTTTGTATTCATATATCACATTTCAATGTCTTCTAAACAAGAGAGAGTTTAATGTTTTGTGTAACCTTGAACTGGATGATACGCCACTTTTATTGCTTCATCCTTGAGCTCCTCTGTAGTTCCATGATCTAATTCATTACACCAGTGGTATTAAACTGCTCTTACTAGATTAGCAAGGCACATTTTAAATTCCTTAAAGCTAATTTTGAAGCGAATGTACTAATTTAAATACTAGGCAATACAGTGGAAAAAAAAAAAACTACACAGAAGAAAGAAGCAGAACTTGGTGTTTTAATGTGTGTTGCATCTCCTTTCAGTAAGATTTATAGATAGTAAATCCCTGCTTTATGCAGCTCAGATGAGGCAAAATATCTCTAGGACTTGATCCAAAATCTATTAGCGTCAATGGCATCTTTCTTTCAAAAATGCTGCTTCGGAGATCAGTTCTCAAAGGAGAACCCTGTCTCATTCATTCATGGGTGTGTGAGTATAAATGCAGACTTCTCCTTGCCTGCTGTTTCCATCCTCAGTCCGATTCATCTCCCAGGAGGATGGAGTAAAGGTCAAAATCAGACATAACCTCTTAATAATATGTCATAAGTTCATCCAATTAGAAATGATGCAGTCTTAGAAGATAAAACAAACAGTGTAGAAGCAGTCTCCTTATCATGGAATAGATGCTGAGAATTTGAAATTTTAGACAGTGGAAAAAACTGCTGTTCAGGGTGACAGGGACACTTACGCAATGTTGTGCTGGCTCTTTACATGGTATAGTACTTTTAAGCAAGAAAGCGTGTAGGAAGATTAAAATCACATAACTGAATTAGAAAGGCTACCCACAAAAATGCACAGCGCTGGTTACACATAAAGTAACAGGAACACCACATTATAAACACAAGTGATTGATTTTGTACTCTACTATTAGCATTTATCTTGGAGTTTCAAAATGATCTTTCAAAAACATGTACCTCATTTTGATGGGTGTACGATACTTAGCAGCTCTTAATTAAGTGCTCCAAAAGTAGACTTCAAAGCTGTGCTCCAAAATACATGAAATTAGGCTCTACAAGACCACTTTTTGGCACCTGTTCTTGAAACAAGGAAAAAAAATAAGCACACTGAACCAAGATTATGCATTATTTTCCAGGAATTCAGTAATTTCTTGGAGCGATTAAATTTACCGCAGCTTTGAAATAGAAGGGTTTCTACAAATTCTGACTGATTGAATATCTCTTGCAGGACTGGTAACAGCTAGCACAGAGGGTCTCAGGGGATTTTATCACTGCTTTACCCATCCTCCCGTTCTGTTCCTACTTTTGCATGAAAAAGAAAATGTTTGTGCTTAAGACAATATTTATAGCCATAAGTAATAGCCAGTTCCTTTCTGGTTTTACTGTACCAGCATGTACAAGAAATACATAAAACTACATGTATTATTGCTACTACTTTGCAAGATGTTGTATATATTGTAAAGCTGGCTCTCTAATAGAAGGCAGCTAAAGACCTCTGCACTTAAATCTGCCAAAGCTGATACAGCAATCACAAACATGTGTTGTTACACTTCTTGTGGCTCATCTCCACATGGTGCAGCTGTTGTGTTGGCTAAAGAAAATGCAAGCCCAAGGGAAACAAATTTAATTCAGCTGGGGTGACTTCCACTAAAAACAAAAGTGTTTTAAGGAGAACAGGTGTCTTACAGTAAGGGGGATTGTTTGAAGGGTTTTCCCCAAGCTTGCTGTGCTTCTAGGAAGTCTGCTCTGAAGTGTCGTGCCTGCAGTAATAATCCCTTGCAGTGTGATTTTTAAATAACACCTTGCAGAAAAGCAATGGATTCCAGAAATTCTGTTTCATTTGTTTGTCCCAGTTGCAGAACAAGATGACCAGCACAAGGCCTTGTCAGCAAGCCAGAGGCTGAAGGAGCCTCAGGGTTCCTCAGGAAGGTTTGTTGAGCCAGCAAAGGGCTGCACTGGGCAGACCCACAGCTGCTGTCACTCAGCAGCAGGCGCCCCCAGAGCTGGGCCTGTTCATACTGTCTGAAGTGACTTAACTAGAGCATCCTTCCAAATCAATTATTATTTACTATAAAATAAAAAAAAAAAAAACTAAGCTAATATGAAGTTTAACCTAATGAAACGGCATTAAGTGGGTGAGATTTTCTTTTCCAGAAAGACGCCTTACCTTGCACGCCACGATACCTCCTTCAGTTTCATTGGGCCTGCCTTCCCGTGTTCCTACTCCCTTGGCAGGGAAGGTTGTGGCTGAAGCTGGCTGCCTTGGCAGTCTTTGGGCAGGCCAGGAGCAGGCCCCGTGGTGCCAAGGCTGCAGGATGGCTGGGAGCTGGCAGCACAGGCTCCATGGAGCTCTCTGTGTCTGTGCTGGAGGACCGAGCCTTCAGGCAGACATGGCAGCAACCAGCAGATCTTCCTCTTCCTGTTGCCAGCCCTCTTTCCAAAATAAAGGTGCTCCAGGGGGTTCTCTCTTGTTGCTTAGGTGTCTTCACACTTCAGTTTCCAACTCAGGGCCTGTTCTGTTCTTTCTCTCTCCCGCAAGGCCAAAATCCCTTCTCTTCAGGAAGGAGAAGCCTGAGTGAGGGATTTGTGCATGTAGCCCCCAGTCCCTCATTCCTGCAGAGCTGGTTCTTCTGTAAGATGTGGCTTTTGGCTCTTCATCTCAGGTGTTGCCCAAATAAAAGATATGATGGCAAACCTCTGATTTTCTTTATTATAAGGTTCAGCAGGTTAGCTCTTGTTCCAGTTTTTCTTGCTACATGTTGTGTCCTCAGAGTCTCATACAGACCTTGGGCAGTTTTTTTAGGCTCCCTCTCTAAATTGGAGACCTAGCACTCCTACTGAATTCCTCTTTTTAAATAAAATCCAGGTCTCACCAAGGTCAATAGCAAAATTCAGGAGATTTCGTCTTCTGTGTACATGCGCATGAAGTGCAGGAACGTTTTCACAGAATTTCCCTTGCCAAGGAAAAGCAATTCATCCCACTCTTGCCACCTTTCTCAGCAGGAAATGCTCCAAAGCCTTCAGGTCTCACTGTCTGTAGAAGATGCCAGCTGCTGCCGTACCTCTACTTGCTTTGCCCTAACATCAAAGGTGGGAGAAGATGGACCAGGAAGTGGACCAGGTGTCTTCCAGAGATCCCTTCCAGACTCAGCCATTCTGTGACCTGGAATTTGCCACAGTGAACAGAGAAAAGAAACTGAACAAAATCGGAGGATGGATTGGGATTGCCCAGGTTGGATGGAAGCCTGGACAACCTGATTTAGTGGCTGGCAACCCCGCCCACAATGGGGAAGTGAAACTAGATGTTCTTTAAGGTCCCTTCCAACCCAAGCCATTCTATAATTCTATGAAAACGCGGAGAAGAAGCTGTAGAATTAAACTTGGATTCACAGTGAAGCTGTCACTGGGACAATTGCTCTTGTATGTACAACTGGCATCTTTTCCAAACACCAAAAAACAGAACTTAGTATTTTTAGAGTGAGATCAGTTCAGCAAGAAAGCAGTTTAAAGCAACATCTGAGTTTAGGAGTAACTTCTTGCTTGGAGTATGTGCTTATCAGGGAAGTTTTATGTTTGAGGTTCAGGGAGAAGGTGATGGCCATCTCCTCTGAATGCTTTCAGATGACTCATTTTTGGGCTGCTGCTGGCAATCTTCCAGCAGGAGGCCTGGCCATTAGATAAGCTTAATATTATGGTGGCCATTTGTAAAACAGATGAGAGCAGAAATAGCAAGAGGAAATGAGAAACCGAAGAAACCTGCTGGAATTCCCTTCAAATACGGATGCAACCTTGGAAGGAAAAGTCTCAGATCATTCCACTGGAAGAAAAACTGGTAAGCATAAGTTTTTAGCTGCTAAAACTACAACCACTATCCCAAGAGAGATAAAAGAACCAGTCAAAGAAGGACCACCACAAGTGCCAGCCTCAGGAAACCTAGGTAGCATTGCACTTGTTTCCTTGTGAGAGGCTGTAATTAATTTTCAGATGTCACCAGATAGGATCCATTTTCTTCTGCTTTCAGGTTGTTGTATAATGATGATGCCTGTGGCCATCCTGGCTATGGGTTTTGTTTAATGATCTCTTCTTTGCTGATATTTAAATACTGTCACATGACACGGGAGCATTGTGGCAGTAGAGGATGTGACAGATGCCCTTTGTCAGGTCCTGTAGTGGCAGTTTGCATCCATCCTCCCTGTCTCTGTCAGAAATTCCTGCTTCTGGAAGTAGTGTGGCAAAAGGGACCACACCTGCAGTTCAGACACGTGCCATAACTCGAGCTTGCAAGCAGATATAGCCGAGGGCCATTCATTTTCTGTTCTTTTAATAGCTGACATCTCCTTTGGAAATATTGGTGGACCGTGATCTTTGGTTACCATGTTTTCACTATCACGGTTTCACATGGAAATGAAACTGATGTGGCAACAGTAATGGGGCTCTTTCCACAGATTATTTCCTGGCAGAGAGAAAATATTAAGTCATCTTTTTTTTTTTTTTTAATCAAATAGTCTCACCTGAGTCAATATTCGAGCAATTCCAATTTTTTAATTTTATTATCATAGTCTATTGCTCAAGCTGGGTTTTCTGACTTTGTGGCAATAATAGTGCTATGAGCACATTAACATTTTTCAAACTGGCATTGTATCTGGTTCCTTTTACATTTCCACACATAATCTGCATAACATTATTAAATCTTTCCTGTACATTATTTAGCCTCTGGGATCAAATGAAATCATACATAACTGGAACTCTTTGGGCTTTGACAGATGTCCTCTGGCAGATTTTTTGCAGCAGTTTAAGTTCTTTCTGCTCTCGGCTATTTTCTTGGCCTTTTCCTGGAATAGGACATATCTCAGCTGCTCTGGTGGAGAACACTAATGTCTTCACTTTTAAGTGGACTTGAGTTACTGTGCCAGACCCTGGGTTGAAATGGCTGAAATAAAGGCGGGGACCTCTCCAGCAGCTCACCTGCAGGAAGAGCCATTGCACGGACAGACAGCTGCCCCAAGCAGATACGACAGCAGCATGGAACACTCACTGCGAGTTCTTAGAGGAATATTTATAGCATCTAGCCTCTGCTTCTTTTTCCGTGGGAGAGCACAGGAAATCTGGGTATTCTCTTCAAGCACTGAAGATCATATCCAAAATCCCTCACTTTTGCAGCTCCTTTTAAGCATATAGATCCCTGGGCAATGCCAGCTTCTCAGGCTGTCTTGTTCTGTGGGGTCATGGTGTAACATGGTACCTAGATGGCAGAGTTTGTGTCTGTTCATCTATATACCCATGGAAGACTTCTTATGTGAAGGAGAGCTTTCTTCTGTCCTGTGTATTTTATAAACAACCTCTTTACTGATGAGAACCCTGAGCTTAGGGTCTCTACCTTTCCATAAGTTACTACACTTTCTACAGATTTGGATTGAATAGAGTCATCTGAACATCCCTAATTTGTGTTTTAAAGCCTCACTATAAGCCATTTAATAGGGGGAAAAAGAATAAACCTTCTAACTACCATCACGTTTTAATGAGCCCAGGCATTTTTTGAGCAACTGAGTATTTAAATCTCTGATTAAACTTAAGAATGTGCCACTGCCTTCAAGAAATGTAGTTTAGTTTTAAGAAACTACAGCTGCAACAATAAGATGGAAATTTGACACACGCTAGGTTGAAGGTGGCAAGGATTAAAGGTATGGAATTAGGAAAAAAAAAACAACCTTGCGCTGTGGAACAGAGTACAGCACATAAATCAATGCCTAGCGTTGGCTGAGCCGCGTGCTGTAGAAGTATGCAGCGCTGCAGCTTCACAGTTATCAGTATTTGTCATCTCGAGTATCAGTACACATGCCAGATGCAAAAGAGGGGCCCAGAGAGAACACGGGGGATGAAGAAAAGAAAATTAATAATTTCAGTGACAATGTACACTGTTTTGATGTGAAACAGAACTTCTGTAATATTTCAAGGGACTTTATATATATATATATATATGTATGGGCAAAAGCTGTTGGAAATAAGCCTATGACTTCAAAATGTCTGATTAAAAAGAATCCTGATAAGGATTGAGAAGAGAACAGCTGGAACTTTGATTGCAGTTATGTTTTCTTCTGGATGTTTATTTCTAGATCACTCTTGCAGCTGCTTTTATCTGTTCCTTAGAAGTTGTGGTAGGTTTGAGGAACCATTAGCTGCTAAAGTAAACATCGGCTCCGCTCTGCTTTTATATATCTTCTTGAAACCATTGTGGGGGGAGAAAGATAACGTGAGACTAATGCTGAACTTGATCAGACCTAAGTGATACTTTAAACAGCCTTTTAGCATTTCAGGCTCCACCTGTAATTCTACCAGTAAACTATCTAATATTCTTGTTTACCGGGCACAAGTAACTGCTCTAAGAATGAAAACACTCTGAAAAACTAGAATTCCTGTCTCGCTGTGTTTCAGAAGGCAGACACATTCATTGTGCTGCCACTGTCTAAGTATAGAGATGGTCCTGAAACCAATTGCACTTTCAGTATCTGTTGTCTATAAATATTATGCTTTGAATAAAACAGACCTGCAGTTTTGGCTTCACTTCACTCTATTTTGTTACTGTCATTGAAAAGTTTTTTAATAACTGTGTGTTTGTACTTGCTCAAGAGCTGTCTGCTTGGAGGCTGGAGACAGGTCAGGGTTACCCTGCTGAGCCGCTGCTGGTCTTTTGGGCGGTCTCCTCTGCAGATCCCAGCAGTGGCGGCACTGCTACTTTGGCCCCCCACTGCCTCGCACACACAGCACTGTATTTGTTTGCCTTTTCTTCCCAACAGAAGTTCTCACTGTGCCGCATTGCCCAAAGTCATGGAGACTTCTCCACTTGCAGGTTCTACGTGAGATTCCTTTCGTCCAAGAATCCTTTCAGGTGGCATCAAGAATCTTCCTGTTGGGGCCATTCTGAGATTCAGAAAATATTTTTTCACTTATTATGTTGAGCTTTGATTTCTGTCATTAGCTCTCAGGCTCCTTGAACCCCAGCTTCCCTCACAGCTGGGGTCTCTCACCCCAAAGTGTTCCTTGTCCCACGGTCTCCACTGCTCCCCTCCATGCAGATGCAGCCTTCTTCAACAGCTGGCACAGCTGTACCTATGTGGGCTGCTTCCAGACAAGCACAGCGGGGAGGTTCAGACGGTCCTGGTTGCATTTGAACAACCAGCAATCATCAGGACAAATGAAGTGGAAAAGGGGAATTCATACTGCACTTGGAAGTCCGCAGTGAGGCTGAGGTATCTTTTTCCCTTCTCCATCCATCTGTGAAGCTCAAAATAGCAGCCTGGAGGCACTTCTGGTTCTGCTGCAGTGCAATGGCCTGGGCTTTCAGCACTTCTCTTGCGGCTAAAATGAGTTCTGCTGTTGAAATGAATGAGCTTTGTATTTTTCTTGGAAACCATTCCCAGAGGGGTGTTTGGACGAGCGATATAACCCACTAATAGGCTTTCCCAGCCTATGGAGGGTGAGCAGGTCAAATGAATGGAGCAGGCAGTGCAAACAGGGCAGAGCTGCAGCACTCTCCGGTAGCCTTTACTGGGTATACCGTGCTGCCTTGCACAGGGGGAACAGAAAACACCTTTCCATCAGCTTCCATCCTTCCCTTTTCCAGCCTATGGGGGTCCCTCAGTTACTTTTGAGGGATTTGTGAAGGAAATTAAGAGAGTGAGCTGGATGCTGTCCTCTGAGCAAGGATCAGCCACCACGGGAGGAGAATACAGGGTTTGTGAGCAGAGGAGGGAGAAGCCCACTGCCTGCTCTCTGCTCAGGTTCACTTTGTGTTCTTCTGCTGTCTGCCTGCTCTGTTCTCCATCCAACCCATTCCCTTTCCAGCCCTTCTCTGACTATACAACCTTTCTCCTCTGAAGTGGGACCATGCTCTTATCCATCTCCACAGTGGCCATGGAGGGTTCAGGCAGAATTCCCTTGGAGATCATAGAAAAAATTCTCTTCTTCCCATTCCACACAGTAGATCCAAACTGCTCCTCTCTGAAAGCCCCCTAAGGCACACTGCCATCGCACCTCCAAGCTTGGGTTGCAGCAGTATCCTCCCAGCTGCTGGGCTGCTAAGAGGTGGCAGTGGAACAGCTGGGGGACACTGGCATTGAAGACAACCTTGCCTGGAGCAGTAGCTGCTCTTGTTTTGTTTTGTTTTTAATAAACTACTGTTCATGAGACAATCTAACAGTAATGGCCTCGATTCAGGAGATCTTTAAAAACACTGGTAAAATGCATACTGAGTGTGTGACGTCAGCATATAGAGAAGGTGGAGCACTTGCTTGGGTGCAGCCCTGGGTAGTGATGAGCTCAAGCATACACTGAAGTACTTCTCTGGATCAAATCCCATGGATACATGTCCTCTTGCAGAGTTTTCAAATGCCGCACCATGGTGCGTTTTCCCTCCATTTCCTTGTGTTCGAGAATCTTCAGTCCCTTCTTTAGAAGACCCCAGTTTTGCTCAGAAATGCAGTGTTCCATCAGCAAGGTCTGTCTGGGCATCCCAGGGGTGAGTGTGCCCAGGAACAATTGGTGCTTATTCAGAATACCCATTATTGTGTTTTTCTTCAAATCTGATGCCACAAACAATTGAGAGAGCATGCAGGGATTAATACATGCATTGTGCACAGCTGTAAGTGATGATTTGCATGTGCTTGCACCATGGTTGCAATACTCTGAAAACACCCGAAGTGCTCTGTATTGCCCTGGTTTATAACACAGATTTTGCTGCAGTTTAGACATGGAGAACGTATGCTTTAAGCAGGAAACACACATGTGGAGGGCGTGTAAAGGGGATTACAGCACACAAGGACTGAACAGAGCAGCCCTCGTTTCAGAGCGTTGTGGTAGCGTAAACAAATCAGTGCTCAGCCCACAGCTGTATCATTGACCATATGTATTCTGCTCACTCAAAACTGCAAACACTCTTCTGGGCTTTGCTGTTGTTTGCTGACCTTCACCCCGCAGCACTAACCCTGTCTGTACAAACTGAGCTGTTCACTGGGCTACAAAAAGTCCTCAGAAGGATGCAGAGTTATTTGATGTAAGCGACATAACAAGTTGCATGGGCCCCATTCTCAGCTTGCCTTGGAGTTCTCGAGTCCTAAGTGAGTTACGAGGCAGGAGAACAAACACGCAACGGCATTTCTTAAACCAATGTGTAGCTTCTGTGCAGTATTTCCTTTAGATTTCCCCCCCTAACACTCGGCTCTGAGGTTGCCAGCCTCACGAGCCCCCAGCCGCGGCCACATGCCGAACTTCACCGGTGCTGAGCTCCTCATGCCCAGCAGTGAAAGGCACAAACCCGCCCGGGGCTCTGCAATCCGTGAGGTCCAGGCAGGCACGGGAAAGCCCCGGCCTGGTGCACGCTGTCCCCTCAGTGTGCGGGATCGCCTCCGCAATGAATCGCAGCGATGTTGTGCGGGGTTGGGACGGGTGATGCCGAGCGGGTGCTGCGGGAGCCCGCGGATCTCCTCACCTCCTGCCCCTACGGGCGGTCGTGAAACCCGCGCGCCGTGAGCGGGCTGTTAAAAATAACAACAAAAATCAATCGGAATGAAGTAGGGGACGGCTGAGTCACCGAGAGGCACCAGCGCAATCGGATGGCAGATCGACGGGCGGTCACTTTTTTCCTTAAAATACTTAAATATTTTAAATAAAAATAACGTAGTAATAATAATAAAGAAGCCCTCGGCGCGCAGCCCGGGTACCTGCAGGCACCGGCCCGGCTATCCAGGCAATTCCTCCCGTAAGAGCCGCCGCACTCGGATTGCCCCGGCCCCGCCGCACCGCGCCGCCGGCCCCGCTGCAGCCCTGGGGCAGCCCCCGGCGGCTCTGCACGGGGCCGGGAGCCGGCGGGGAAGCGGCGGGGCAGCTCCCGGGGCGGGGCGCGAAGGTGCCCGCGGCGCCCGGAGCGCGGGGACCGGTGAGGCTTTGCCCCAGGGTTACACTGCCAGAGGAATCATTGAATGTTAATCTGAACGACGGCGACGGTTAATCCGTTCCTCGCCGCGGAAACAGCACCGCGCCGCTCTGAGCTGCCCTGCGAGGAGCGCGGCGCTGGGGTTCCGTATTGATCGGTACCTCCAGGGGGAGCTGCAGCACCGCAGGCCGCCGCCGGGCGCGGAGCTCAGGGCGGCCCCCGCAGACCGCGCTGCCGTCGGGGCCGGTCCCGAGCCCGGACGGGGGAAGCCGTGGGGCGGGAAGGGC
>JANHGO010000063.1:32493752-32512227 GCA_024606505.1 Aquila spilogaster | reverse complement strand
TCTGCCCTTCAGGGGACCCATGGGACTTTTCCCAATCCCACCATGGTTTATTTGCCATGAACAGTGAAGCAACAGCTTTGCCCGCCCGCTCCCCCCCCGGCCCAAGGCCTCACCCGGGCCAGGCCGCCGCGCCCGCTTCCTCCCCTTCCGGGAGGGGAAGGGGCCACCAGGGAGGGTCGTTACCTCTTGGGCGCTGCCTGCTCCATGCCGCTGCTGGCCCCCCGGCCCCGCCGTCCGGAGGGGGGCTCCCGCCCAGCCCCTGGGCACCACCCGGCCCGTAACCGCTAAACTCCTCACAACTTTCGCGCGAGCCAGCTGGCCCTTTAAACGGGGCCCGCGCCCTCCCTCGGCGGCCGCCGCCGCTCCCGGCCTCTCTCAGGCAACCGCCACTACCGCTACCTACCCGGCTGCCGGCGGAGGCCCGCCCCCTGGCGCCTCTCAGTGGCTACAACCCGCGCCGTCGCAAGTGCTGATTGGACTGCGCGGAAGCCGCTCAGAGCGGCAGGAGGGACGAGGCCCCACCCCACCACGGGAAGAGCGGGCGGCGTCTCGCCGGGGGGAGGGCAAGAACATGGAGGCGGTGGTGCCGCCGGGGCCGAGGCGCCGCGCTCCCGACATGCTCCGCGCGGCAGCGGCCCGCGGGGCACGCCGGGAGGTGTAGTCCTCCCGAGGAACCTGCCCTACCCGCTCCTGCCGGAGGGGCGGCTGGCGGGGCCTGGCCGGGCGAGGCACACCGGGAGGCGAAGAAACAGAGGTCCGCGGCCCTGAGGCGCCGCCGGGGCGAAGGACAGCCGTCCCTCCCCCGCACGCTCACCTCATCCCCCGACTCTTGGAGCTAGGCCTTCGGGCAAGGGCAGGCCTGGGGCACAGCCGCGGCCTGAGGCGGAGGCTGAGGGCGGCTCTTCCCCCGCTGCCACCCGCGGGCCCCGTCGCCTCGGGGCAGCGCTGCCGGGCGGCCTGCGCCTTTCATCCGCCTGTCTGCACCGGCCAAAGAACAGCGGCGCTTGGTGCCGAGTGGCATCCGGCCCCTCCTTGGAAAGTTAAATGTCTTCATGGACAACTGGCTCCGGAGCACAGCAGAGAGGAACTCCGAAGTTAGTCATGGCAGGACGGGGGAGCTGCTCTCCACAGCTGGCTCGGGTGACACAGTACAGCTTGGAGGTGAAAAGTGCTGGTGCTTGGCGCTGGGCTTTTTAACGCCAAAGCATACAAGTTACCCTGCAAAGCCATAGGAAGCTGTCACGTAATTATTCAAGCAGCAGCTTTTAGGCCACTGAGTACCGTGTGACAGTTATCTGCAGTTCCTCCACCTTACAACTTATGACTTTCTGCTGTTTGTGTAGCGATTTAAGATACTGACAAAGCATCCAAGTAGATCCATCCAAGTCAATACAAGAAAAGCCTAAATGTTCAAGCCCATTTCTGTATCCTTTCCTGAAAATAGGTTTATTTGCCTAACTAATGGAAGTTCAAGGTAGTAAAACACTTGGGCAAGATCCATTAAAATACTGACATGCCCAAGTTCCACTTTAAACTGATTTTAGATGTACAACAGCACTCCCCCCTAAGAAAAATCCACACTCCATACCTAATTTCATCTCTTTGATGTGCATTAGCAAGGGAATTTTGAATGACTGAAGTCCTACTGTTGTGCAAGTTCTCTACTTTGGCTGAGTCAATCCAATCCAGTTGACTCACTGTGGTTGGGCTAAATGCACAATGGCAATATTGAATGAACCCATAAAACAAATCACACACTACCATATGACCTTTTAGGTTTCTTTGTTTTTCTGAGTCATGGAAAAACTGCAGTAGAACATCTTCCTTTGCACAACAGATTAACGCAGAGCTCTTCCAAGTATCATCCCACAAGCCAGAGTGGCTCACCAGCAGTACTGCCAGATGTGTCCATACCATAGACAACTCTTTGTAGGAGATGCCAAAAAAAAAACACCCAGGAGAAGGAGCCAGCGGATGCCTCAGATGCAGGGCGGTATGAGTGCATTAGAAAGCAGTGGGGAGGAACCCCTCAAGACTTCCCGTCTCCCAGTTCTAGGGCAAGTGAGGTCAGGCAGGTAGAAGATGCCGTGTGGCTAGTGTCCACCTTTGTTCTACAGGGTATTTGGCTATACCTACTGACCAATTACTATTTGCATTTCACCAGTTTCACCTAATAAAGGGAAGCCTGACATCCATATTTGGCCATGATACTCCCGGAATGCAGAGGCTGTCTCCACATCCTTTAACACAAATCTTTAAGGCAATATTTTGTTCAGGTTATTTCGGAGGAGGCAGGTTTTTTCCAGCTCCCCCTCTCAAGCCATAGCTGTGACAAACTATACATTCAAGCAAGGAAAAGGAGTCTTAGAAAAAATACAGGTACTATATTATAGTTGTAACAGCAAGACAAAGAAAGGGAGCCAAGAAGTGCTCCCTCTCCCCATTCACACGTATAGTTGTTTCTCTGGAAAAAGTTAGGCTAAAAAGCCTAATCTGCCACTCTTCCCTCCCCCTTTAACAGCAGTTGATGAGAACAAGTCTAAAGAACATTCGTCCAAGAATAGCAGATTTCGTTTTCATTCAAAACAATTTAACACCACAATCCCCACTCCCAGAAAATACCCTGACTACCTGATAATTGAGGAAGAAGGGGACAGGAGTGTCCTCCATCTGTGCCACTGAAGAAAGAAAAGTGTGAAAAAAACCAAGATGCCTGAAACAGAAGAAGTTAGGTAACCTGGCTTTATAACCTAGCAGGGCAGATGGTACCAAAAATATGGACTAATTTCATGCCTTTCTCACAGAAGTTTCAGCTGTGCCTTATTCAACTGGCAGAATGCTTTCTAAGTACTTTTATGCTGAAAATAATATATCAACAAGAAGATAACATATATACCATAATATTTTTCAAGATCACTTTATTCATCTCTTACAATTTCTAATGGCATTTTTAGTCAATGATATTGCAGTAAATAACACTATCTCACCCTTCCCCTGCAACACAAATTTGGGAACCGTGCTGTGATGTATAACACTGATTTGGTATTCATTACAGTACTGTACCTAGCCACGAGCAAAGAAGGAACTTTGAAAGGGAAAACAGGCTCCCTCTGTTCTACTACCTCATTCGGGCTTTCCAGTCAAGGGAAGTCCAGATGTTCTGGAGGCATGAATATACTATGAGATTGCTGGTGTCTAGACAACATGGAGATGAGGAAGTTGCAGACAATCTACACCAGTATTCCCATTATTTCTTCCAACAGTGGAACTATATAACACTGCTAAGAAGGCAGGTGAGTAAGAAAAGGCTTAATGTAGCCGTATCTTTAAAATATAGGGGGAAACTAACTGAATTACTCTTTTTCTTCTAAAGCATTTCATTCACTTCACCAATTTATCAGCATGCATTAGGACTCCCCTCCCTGCAGAACTGGCATCAACATCAAATGTAATTCTTTAGACCAAAGGATGGATAAAGACCATACTTAGTTTTTGAGTACTATAATTATTTTATATTATAATGTAGTTTTGTAAACAGATAATATAATTTATATTATAATTACTTATACTGCAATGGAATCAGGAATCATGATGACATGAACAAGTATTAGGTGCTGTATAACCACAAACTAAGACTGTCCCCAAGCCCCTAAATACATGAACCAAAAAGTTCAAAGATGTCGATCCTGCCTCAGTTGCACATAATTCATAATAAACCTGACAAGGATAAAAATTACTTGAGAATCTCATGTCTGAGTTTCTAACAGGTATTACTAATGGTAAGATTTAAATTCCAAATATATACTTCAAAGTCATTCATAAACATCATGCAAACAAATTATGTATGTTGTAGTAGGGACCTTATCTAGTTCCTGTGGTAGCAAATAAAAACAGCATTTACTGCAGAAGGTAGTCAATCAGGCTCATTTAAACAACATGCATTGTAACTACTACATGGCACTACTAGAAAACGTCAGAATTAATAGTACATGTTTTCCAGGAGATACGTCACGAACACCTTATGCTCTCCAAACAAAATACCCCTAGTCTTTCATTGTGTCCATGGTGCTTTTCACAGCCTAGATCTTGCCCCCATATGTTTTCTACCCTTTCACTGTGGTAGCCCCCCAGTTCTTTCACAGGTTCCTCGGTGCTCTCTCCCTCAGCGTCCCCTGTATCATTCCACAGTAGCTCCATTCACCCCCTCGGCATGCCAAAACCCACAATATCCTCGCTGCCCGCAGAGACCCCCAAGCGTGCCCCCAGCTCTGTGCTCCTTAAAACCCCTCCACATCACTAATATCTCACCATGCCTTGGCCCACCTTGACATTACCCCATGGATTTACAATTATGCTATGTTTGCATCACAGTCTGCTGTTTAGCTCGCAGGAGAAGTCTGCAGGTCAGTCCACAGCGTGGTGCCAAACTCAGCACCTAAGGACAGATTTTCCCTTACTTTTCCCTTGCTGTGGGGTGGACAGCCCCACAAACAGGGCATTCCCTCCTCTACCCATCACCTATGAGTTTTGTAAAAATAGGAACTTACTATAATTACAGACCTCCAGCTTTTTGTCAAACATGATTAATACTAGCCAGCTAAGTCACAAATGATTGTGAAGGGGAGAAAGGCAAGGAACGGCAGGCAAGCACAAAGACAGAATGAATGCAGGAGCCTGATTTCCTTAGAAACCAATTCATAAATTCAGTAGACAAATAGTCAACAACAACATGTTTGCATGTCTCTCCTTGTGACTGCCTGATAGTGATCTGGTATGCTGAAAGTTAAGGAAAAGGCCTTGGATGAAAAACCAGCTTGTTTATACAGAAGATAAGAAAAACTGACTTCTGCCTGTATTTTTTCCTACCTATCATGTCTAACATGAAGTAACCTTGAAGGCTTATCTAAGAATTTGCTATATACTTTCCTAACCCTGTCAGTCATAAAATAGTTATAAATAAAATATAAAAGAACAGCATATTCTCAAGTTTGGACTAAAATTTAGAGTCTTTTAAAGCGAGTTTTTAATCAAGCTTAGGAATAAGGAACAATTGTTTGTTATTTCTTTTCCTGAACTATTCACAACTTAATGGTTAATTAATGTCACGTAAAAGGAATATCACTTTTTGCTGGTCCAGCAAAAGAAAGATGCGGAAAATAAATAGTCAGGAAATATAGGTACAGATTCTGCTATCCATATCCACTCTATTAAAATCAGCATGATTTACAAAATTCCTACTTGACATTAAAAAGAGCAGTAAAAACGTGCAATAGTAAAATATTAGCTGCACTGCTGCAATTCCTCTCACTACCTAATATACATCGTTTTGTTATCCAAAATATTATTACTAGACCTAAAGATATTTGTTGATTAGGATAGGATTTTTCTGTTGACTAACCATTTAGCTCACGGTCTTAGTAACAGGCTATATATAGACTTACCATTTGCTATTTTTCCTATTATAGCACACTATAGTAAAAATAAACCATGGATACAGAGTTGCTATTTACAGTTAACCACAGAAGATATTCCAGTCTGTACTACAGCTGCATTGATTGTGCTCATGAGATCTACGGATTACCATCAACTTGAAAAAAAAATCTCATTTTGGTTTTTAAAACAATTACTGTTGTTGTGGTAATACTGAGGGTTACTCTGGATTCCCTTCTACACAAAAATATTCCCCCTCTTTCAGGGGCAACCATCTGTTCTCCAGTCTACAAAGAGGTGTGCTCACATGCTGGAGAATAAATAAATAACATTTAACTAGCAAGGCTTGATGGCTGTGTTAGGAATGGAAACTAGTATCAATAACTAAAGAATGACTGAATCATTGTTACTTGATGAAGCAAGTACTACACGAAACGAACTTCAGCTGCCTGGATACACACAGCCTTATGCCCAAGGTTTCCACCACCGTGAAGGCTGCATTTTCTCCCATCTTCCTTTAGCTCCTGAGCTGAGAATTTGAGGACTACATGACAGAAATGTTTAGGGAAGATCAGAATATTTTTTTATTTTTAGGGACAATGTTTTCAAGAGGCTAACCTAGACCCATTCTTTCAGATTTAAAGAAGGGAAGTTTTCTTGCCCTTGTGGGCCTTTCACAGAAGTGCTCGAAGAGAAATGTAAAAAGGTGGGAAGCACAAGTACAGAACAACAAATGACAAATGAGGAGAACCCAATACAACTGGAAAGCACATCGTGAATAGTGAGCACTACAAAGCAATGCCATGAAATGCTTACAGCTTATTCAGTCATAGAGTTTTTTATTTTTAATAAAACCCTTCCTATTTATTTCTGAAGCACATCTCCAGCTTGCTTCATAGATATGACAAAGCAAGTGGTTTTTTTTGTGGAAGAATCACTCATTCTAAATGCTTTAAAATCCAAAAACCACAAAATTTCAGTTTCCTACTTTTTTCCAACCTTTCCCAATCAAAACATGCCAGAAGATCATAATTCAAGTCCAAATAAGCTACTCATATAACATATACAGTCACACATAAAAAAAAAAAAAAAGACCTAAGTAAAATTCTAGTCTTAAAACTTCACAAAAAAAATTCAGTGGCACAACAGCTATTTCATGACTGACTGTGAAGTAACGGGTCTGATTACAAGATAAGATCCCATGGAAAGTAGAAATATATTCAAAAAAAGAAAAAGATTAGGATTTGCACTTAAGTTCCCATTCTGCTCTTAAAAGCAGCAGGAAGCCTTCCCCACAGTGGCCCATGTACTAAAGAAACAGCAAAGCAGCAAATAATACAGTTTCACAGAACTGGCTTTAAACGATGCTCTGATTTGAGTCTCCTCTAACCAGGTTCGGTTTGGTTCAATAGGGGAGAGTTTTATGGCATCCTCACTACTACCCAGGCTGAGTACTTAAACTACTGTCACTACCGAGCAAGGGAACTTTCTGCTGAAAACAAAACTTTGAAATGACTGAGCGTACATAGGTCAGGTTATAAAAACACAGCAAAACATAAAGCAAGTTACTATCTAGAGAGCTAAAGAACTCCATTAAATTTGAGTCCTAAGCTTTTTCCACTATTCCTTCACTAAAAATAAATTTTCTTAGTTGCAAGCAGAAAACCGGTGGAAGATTAGTGGATTTCTTTAATAGCAAGAAAGAGTTTATCAACTGCCATCAATGCTGCCCACTTTTACCCAGACTGGGTTTAGCAAAAAGAAAATGTTCTGGTGGTATAATTTTTTCTGCAGAGCAGAGGAAAATAGAGCAATTCCATATGCTAGGAGCTTTCTTAATGGAAACAGTTAATTTACCACATGAGGAATATCACATGCATACCACTTGCACCTAAAATGAATCACTCCTTCCAGTTGAGAAAACTGAGGTCTTTTATCTTCCTCGGGGTGGAGTCCATCTCCTCCCATAGGTCCCTACAGAGTAAAACTGCTAATCGTTTTAAGATTTAAAGACATTACTTCTTTTGTGTTCATATATCACATTTCAATGCCTTCTAAACAAGGGAGAGCTTAATGTTTTTTGTGTAACCTTGAACTGGCTGGTACACAACTTTTATTGCTTCATCCTTGAGCTCTTCTGTAGTTCCATGATCTAATTTGTTACACTGGTGGTATTAAGCTGCTCTTACCAGCTTAACAATATGCAGTTTAAATTCCTTAAAGCTAATTTTAAAATGAGTGTGCTAATTTGAATGCTAGGTAAAACAATGAAAAACTGAAACACAAGAAAAAAAGATGAACTACATGTTTTAATATGTACTGCGTCTCTCCTTCAGTAAGATTAATAGATAGTAAATCCCTGCTCTGTGCAGTTCAAACTAGGCAGAATGTCTCTAGGACCTGATCCAAAATCTGTTAACATCAACAAAGTCTTTTTTTCAAATATACTACTTTGGGGATCAGTTCTCAAAGGAGAGTCCTGTCTAATTTGCTCATGGGAGTGTGAATATAAATGCAGATTTTTGCTTGACTTGTGTTTCCTTCCTCGGCCGAATTCATCTCCCAGTAGGATGGAGGAAAGGTCAAAACTGGAGGCAGATCACATTAGACACTACCATTTATTTGATATAACCTCTTAACAATATGTCATAGGTTCTTTTGATTAGAAACAATGCAGTCAGAGAAGATAAACAGTGTAGAAGTGGTCCCCTTATAGTGGAATAGATACTAAGCATCTGTAATTATAGACAGTGGGAAAATTTGCTATTCGGAGTCACAGGGACACTTACGCAATGTTGTATAATATGCATTGCACATTAATGTATAATGCATTACAATGTGCAATGGTATAGCAATTCTAAGTGAGAAAATGTGCAGGAAGATTTAAGTCACACAACTGTTGTTAGAATACCCACAAATATATATAGCACTAGTTATACATAAAATAACAGGAACAACACATTATAAACACAAATGCTTGATTCTATGCTGTCTTATTGGCATTTATCTTGACCTTTCAAAATGGTCTTTCAAAAACAAGTACCTCATTTTGACGGGTGTGGGATATTCAACAGCTCTTAATTAAATGCCTTAAAAGCAGACTTTAAAACTGTGTTCTAAAGTATATTGAATTAGGCTCCACAAGACCAGTTTTTGGCACCTGTTCTTGAAATGAGAAAAAAAAAAAAAAAGCACACTGAACCAAGATTATGCATTATTTTCCAGGAATTCAGCAATTTCTTGGAGAGATTAAATTTACTGCAGCTTTGAAATAACAGGGTTACCGCACATTCTGAATCGCTGAGTGTCTCTGCAGGACTGGATAACAGCTAGCACAGGGATCTCAGGGGATTTTATTGTAGTTAACCCATCCTCCTGTTCTGTTCCTACTTTTACATGCAAAAGAAAATGTTTGTGTTTAATACAATATTTATAGTTATAAGTAATAGTCAGTTCCTTTCTGGTTTTACTGTACCAGCATGTACAAGAAATACATAAAACTATATATATTATTGCTACTGCTTTGCAAGATGTTGTATATATTGTAAAGCTGGCTCTCTAATAGAAGGCAGCTAAAGACCCCTGCACTTAAATCTGCCAAAACTGATACAGCAATCACAAACATGTGTTGTTACACTTCTTGTGGCTCATCTCCACATGGTGCAGCTGTTGTGTTGGCTAAAGAAAATGCAGGCCCAAGGGAAACAAATTTAATTCAGCTGGGGTGACTTCCACTAAAAAAAAAGTGGTTTAGGGAGAACAGGTGTCCTACAGTAAGGGGGATTGTTTGAGAGGTTTTCCCCAAACTTGCTTTGCTTCTAGGAAGTCTGTTCTAAAGTGGTGTGCCTGTGATAATAATCTCTTGCAATCTAATTTTTAAATAATACCCTTCAGAAATGCAATGGATTCCAGAAATTCTATTTTTGTTTGTTTGTCTTAGTTCTAGGACAGGAAGGCTAGTACGGGACCTTATCGCGCAAGTTAGAAGCTGGAGGGAGCCTCACTGCTGTTATTTGGATTCCTCAGCCTTAAGAAGGTTTGTTTAATCAACAAATGACTGTGCCGAGGCAGATCCACAGCCCATGTAAGTTGCCAGTTGACACCTCTAGAGCTGTGCCAGTTTATACCTATATAACTATTGTGTGAAGCTTAATTTTTTAGTAAAGTCACTTAAATAGAGCTTCCTCCTAAACATGTTCTTATTTACACAGAATAAATAAGCTAAGCTATACTATGTAGTCTAATAAAATAGTATTACGTGTATGACTTTTTTTTCTTTTCCAGAAAGGTGTTTACCTGGCCTGCTATGATACCTTCTCTAGTTTTGTCATGCATTCCTGCCTCTCTACTTCCTGCGTTCTCTGGTATATCAGAATGGAAAGTGTTTGACTGATGTTCAGCGGCTGACTCAGCAGCCTTCCCACTGTGGTCAGTAGCAGATCCCACAGCACTGAGGCAGCAGGATCCCTGGAAGCTGGGAAACACTGTTTTCCCAGCAGGCTCTCAGGAGGTCTCTGTCAGCACTGACTGAACCAACCCTTCAGACAGACATTGCAGCAGCCAGCAGATCTTTCTCCTCCTGTTGTCAGCCCTCTTTCCAAAATAAGGTTACTCCAGAGGGCAGTCTCTTGTTGTGTAGGTGTCTTCATACTGCAGTTCCCTCCTTTGGGCCTGTTTATCCTGTCTCCCACAAGGTCAGAATTCCTTCTCTTTGGGGAAACAGAAGTCCAAAAGAGGGATGATTTTTCCACACAGACCCCATTCCTACAGAGCTGGTTCTCCTATAGGATGTATAGGAGCTACTCTCAGCTCTTCCTTCTCAGGTCTTAACTAAATACATGTTACAATGACAAACTTCTGTTTTTCTTTTTACAAGGTTAAGCTCGTTAGCTCTTACATCAATCTTTATTGCTACATGTTGTGTCCTCAGAGTGCAGACCTTGGGTAGTTTTTTAGGCTTCTTCTCAAGTTTCTAAATTGGAGACCCAGTACTCCTACTGAATTCCTCCTTTTGAATAAAATCCAGAACTCACTGGGGTCAATAGCAAAATTCATGAGATTTTTGTCCTCTGTGTATGTCTGCACATAAAGACCTGCAACACATCTTGCATTTTCACAGGCTTCCCCTTACCAAGGGAAAGAAAATTGTTCTGCCCTTGCCACTTTTCTCGGCAGGACTTCTGACAAAGCCCCTAAGTCTCAGTGACGGTAAGAACTGCCATGGCCATGCTTGATGTCAAAAGCCAGGAGTGGACGGCCCTGGACTATATACCCTGCCAGTGAGCGGAAAAAAGGATCCCAATTAACAAAATAAGGAAAACCAACTGTAGAATGAAACCTGCGTTCACAGTGAAGCTATCGTAGGGACACTTACTCTTTACTGTGTGTATGTACAACCAGTATCTTTTCCAAACACTGAAAAAAAGAATTTATTATTTGTAGAGTGAGATTAATTCAGTAGAGTGTCTGTGTGTCACCCAAGGAAGCTGGTTAAAGTGATATCTGAATTTAAGAGTAACCTCTTGCTTTTCATGGCATTGGAGTATGTGCTTATCAGGGAAGTTTTATGTTCGAGGTTCAGGGAGAAGGTGATGGCCATCTCCTCTGAATGCTTTCAGATGACTGATTTTCAGAAAGCTGCTGGCATTCTTCCAGCTGGAGGCCTGGCCATTAGATAAGCTTAACGTTATGGTGGCCATTTGCAAAACAGATGAGAGCAGAAATAGCAAGAGGAAATGAGAAACCTAAGAAACCTGCTGGAACTCCCTGCAAATAAAGACCCAACCTTGGAAAGAAAAGTCTTAGATCCTTCCACTGAAAGAAAAACTGGTGAGCATAAGTTTTCAGCTGCTAAAACTATAACCGCTATCCCAAGGGAGATAAAAGCACCAGCCGAAGAAAGACCACCACAAGTGCCAGCCTCAGGAAATCTAGGAAACATTACACTTGCTTCCTTTGTGAGAGTCTGTACAAAAGTTTTTAGGTATGACCAGATAGGATCCATTTGCTTCTGCTTTCAGGTTGGTTTTTTTAATGATGAAGCCCTCCTGGCTAAGAATCCTGTTTAATAATCCCTCCTTTGCCAATATTTAAATTGTGTCACACGGCACTGGAGCATTACGCTACCAGATTATTTGACAGATATCATTTGGCAGATCCTGTGGTGGCCATTCACATCACCCTTCCAGCTGCCTCTTCCCCTTCTCTGCCAGAAATTACTGTTTCTGCAAGTGACTTGGCAGAAGGGACCATACCTGTAGTTCAGCAATTCTAATTCAGTCAGATGCCATTAACTCAAACTTGCAAGCAGATATAGTTGAGGGCCATTTGTTTTTGTTCTTTTAGTAGCTGAAGTCTCCTTTGCACTGGCATTTGGAAATGTTATGAGCAGCGATCCTTGGTTACCACATTTTCACTATCAGGGTTTCACATGGCAATGGAACTGATGTGGTGGAAACAGGAATGGGGCTCTCTCCACTGATAATTTCCTGGCAGAGGGAAAATATTAAGTCATCTTTTTTTAATCAAATAGTCTCACCTGAGTAAATATTCTAGCAATTCCAATTTTTAATTTTATTATCAGAGTCTATTGCTCAAGCTGTGTTTTCTGACTGTGCAGCAATAATAGTGCTATGAGCACATGAAGATTTTTCAAACTGGCATTGTATTCGGTTCCTTTTACATTTCCACACATAATCTGCATAACATTATTAAATCTTTCCTGTACATTATTTAGCCTCTGGGATCAAATGAAATCATACATAACTGGAACTCTTTGGGCTTTGACAGATGTCCTCTGGCAGATTTTTTGTAGCGGTTTAAGTTGTTACTGCTCTCAGCTATTTTCTTGGCCTTTTCCTGGAATGGGACATGTCTCAGCTGCTCTGGTGGAAAACACTAACCTCTTAGGTTTTAAAGACGATAGAAGCTGGTTTGAGTTACTGTACCAGACTTTGAACTGAAATGGCTGAAGCAAAGGTAAGGTCCTTTTCACCAGCTCACCCAGAGGAAGAGTAATCCTTCACAGGCAGCTGTCAAAGGGGTTGGAACAGTAACATGGAGGGCTCGCTTGCAAGCTCTTGGAGGAATATTTGCAGCATCTTGCCTCTGGTCCATTTTCCATGGGAAAGCAGAGGGAAGCTGGGTATTCTCTTAAAACAGTGAAGGTCGTGATAAGAATACTTAACCTTTGCAGCTCTTTTTTGTAAGCATATAAATTCTTCTGAAATCCATCTGCTTTGTGGGCTGTCTCCTACTGTGGGTCATGAAGCCATTCTAAGTAATATGGTACCTAGACAGTGCAGAGTTTGTTTCCTTTCATCTGTACACCTGCAGAAGGCTTTTTATGTGTGGGAGAGCATTTTCTGCCTTGTGTATTTTGTAAATAACCTCTTTGCTAAAGAGAACCCTGGGCTTGTGATACCTGCCTAAGTTGCCACACCTTCTACAGATTTGGGCTGGATAAAAATAGTCATCCAAACATTCCTCATTTGTTTTTTAAAACCTCTGTATCAACCATTTAATATGGCAAAAAACCCCACACCATCACATTTTAATGAGTTCAGGCATTTTTGAACAACTGAGCATTTAAATCTGTGAATAAACTTAAGAATGTGTCACTGCCTTCAAGAAGCATACTTTCATTTTAAGAAACCACAGCTGCAACAATAAGATGGAAATTTGACACACACTAGGTTGAAGGTGGCAAGGATTAAAGGTATGAAATTAGAAAAAAAACCCTTGCGCTGTTGAACAGAATACGGGACATAAATCAATGACTAACTTTGGCTAAGCTTTGCCTTATGGAAGTATGCAGCACTGCAGCTTCGCAGTTATCAGTATTTGTCATCTTGAGTATCAGTACACATGCCAGATGCAAAAGAGGGGCCCAGAGAGAACATGGGGGATGAGGAAAAGAAAATTAATAATTTCAGTGACAATGTACGCTATTTTGATGTGAAACAGAACTTCTGTAATATTTCAAGGGACTTACACACACACACATATATATGTGTATGGGCAAAAGCTGTTGGAAGTAAGCCTTTGACTTCAAAATGTGCCTGATTAAAAAGAATACTGATAAGAATTAAGATGAGAACAGCTGGAACTTTGATTGCAGCTATGTTTTCTTCTGGATGTTTATTTCTAGATCACTTTTGCAGCTGCTTTTATCTACTCCTTAGAAGTTCTTGTAGATTTGAGGAACCATTAGCTGTAAAAGTAAACATCAGCTCTGGTCTGGTTTTATATATCTTCTTGAAACCATTGAGGGGGGAAAAGATAACATTAGACTAATGCTGAACTAGATCAGACTTAAGTGATGCTTTGAACAGCCTTTTAGCATTTCAGGCTCCACCCGTAACTAACAAAAAGTTGAGTATTTCTAATATTCTTCTTTGCCAAGCACATAGGAATTACCAAGCTCTAGGAATGAAAATACTCTTTCTGAAAAACTTAAATTCCTGTCTCACTGTGGTTCAAAAGACAGAATGCTTTCAAGTTTGCCTCCACTATCGAGGTACAGGGATGGTCCTTAAAACCAGTTCTGCTGCCTTTCAGTATCTGTCCTCTATAAATATTATGCTTTGAATAAAACAGATCTGCAGTTTTGACTCCACTTCACTCTATTTTGTTATTGTAGTTGTTTAAGAGTTCTTTAATAACTGTGGTTTTGTATTTGCTCAAGAGCTGTCTGCTTGGAAACTGGTGAAAGGTCAGGGTTAACCCTGCTTAACCTTAGCTAATGACCTTTATCGGTGGTCTCCTTTTCAGATCTCAGGAGTGTCAGCAATGCTCCTGTGGCCACTGACTGACTCTCATACCAGGTCCCACTGAAATAAACACACTGTATTATATTTACTTGACACTTCTTCCCAATAGAAATTCTTGCCACACCACACTGGTCAAAGCCCTCTGACCAAAGTCACGGAGTTCTCTATTTTCAGGTTTCACAAAGAGTTCAAATACAAGATACGTTTTGTTCAAGAATCCTTTCAGGCGGCTTCATGACTCTTCTTGTGGGGCCTTTCTTGAATTCAGAAAACATTTTTTCACTTGCTATAATCAGCTTTGATTTCTCTGTCCTGAGCATTTCTGTTAATGATGGAGGCTTCCTCAAAACTCTCCATAGGCACTGTCCTAGGCTCCCTGAAAGCACCTACTCTTGCAGACAACATTGATCCTTGCTTCCATCACAGCCAGGAAGGCTGTCATTCCAAAGCAGTCCTTGTCCCAGGGTCTCTGCTGCTCCCTTCCACACACACCCAGCCTCCCGAAACTGCAGAGTGCTGTACCTGCGCAGGTGGGCTCCATCCAGCAGTTCAGAGACAGGCAGACTCACAACAGTGAAACTCAAAAGCTCCTGGTTCCATTTGAACAACCAGTAATCATCAGGACAAATGAAGTGGAAAAGGGGAATACATATTACACTTGAAAGTTTGTAGTGTGGCTGACAGTATCTCTTTCCCCTCTCTGCTGATCCAAAAAGCTGAAAATAAGAGGCCTCGAGGCAGTTCTGTTTCTGCTGCAGTGTAATGTCCTCAGCTTTCAGCACTTCTCTGGTGCTAAAATGAGTTCTGGTGCTGAAATGAATGGGATTTGTATTTTTCTTGGAAACAGTTCCCAAAGGGGCATTTGAAAGAATAGCATAACCAACTAACAATTTTCACCAGCCTATCATGGGTGAGCAGGTCATATAAATTAAATAGTTAATGCAAACAAGGCAGATCTGCAATAATCATTGATACTCTTTATGAGATGGACCATGCCATCAAGTATGGACAAAATGGGAAACATCCATTCACTAGTTTTCATCCTACCTTTTACCAGCCTGTGTAGGTCCCTCACATACATCTGAGGGGTCTGAGAAAGGGAACTAAGGAGAGCAAGCGGAATGCCAGTCCTCTGAGCAGGGACCTGTATCACCACGGGAGCAGAAAACAGAAGTTCATGAGCAAAGGAGGTGGAAATCTCCTGCTGGGTCTCAACTTGAATTCATCCTGGTTTTACGTGCTGTTGCTGGTCACGATACCCACAGACCAGAGACTGTCTGCCATGACACACTGGGTGTGCATGTTGCCATCTGAAGGGAGGGAAGGGGAAGGGGAAGGGAAGTGAGATTGACATGAGATGAGATGAGATGAGATGAGATGAGATGAGATGAGACGAGATGAGATGAGATGACATGACATGACATGACATGAGATGACATGAGATGAGATAGAAGTATATTCTTTACCAGAAAGTCTTCCAACTGGTCCCTCCCCAGCTCAGATACATTCTTAAACTGATCTGTTCCTGTTGCCAGCTGTTGCTTTGACTGTGCATCCTTTCTGTACTCCAAAGTGATCTTGTCCTGATCTTTCTCCACAGTGGCTGTGGAGAGTTCATGGAGAAAAAGGGCTCTTTCTCCCATGCTACAAGCTAGCTCCAAACTGTTCTGCTCTGAAAAATCTCCAAGGTGTAGCGATCAGCATCACATCCACAAACTTCGTGTTGGAGCAACTGGCCTTTCACCCAACAGGATGGTGCACACAGTGGTACTATGAGGTGGCAGCAGGAGAAGCTGCAGGGAACACCAGCATTTAAGGAGAAACAGGGTGGTCATAACAAATGACTGGGTGCCAGCAACTTAACTCATGGAAAAGGACGTGAAAGCAGGTACTAGGAAAAATCTTGGCTAGAATGGTAACTGCTCTTTGATTTTTTATAAGCTTTGATTCATCTGTTTGTTTTTATGAGGCAATCTGAAAATAATGGCCCTGATTTGGGAGATCTTTTAAACCAGTGGTAAAACACACATTCAGCAGGTGACTTTGGCATATAAAGAAATAGAAGCACCTGCTTAGGTGCTGCCCTGGGCTGTGATGAACTTAAGCACGCACTTAAGTGCTTTTTTGGATCATACCCAGTAGAGATACAGGGTAGTGTTCAGCCTTGGCAGTGTCTTTAAGAGTTTTCAAATGCCTTACTCTGTTAAGTTTTCCCTCAATCTCCTTGTATTTTAGGAATCTTCAATATCTTAACTTTAAAAGACCCTGATTTTACTAAGAAGTGCAGGGTTTCATCAGTAAGGTTTGTCTGGACATTCTAGATGCAAGTCTGCCTGGGAACAGTTGGTACTTTTTCATAATATCCATTAGTGTCCTTTTCTTTGAATTAGATGCCACAAACAACTGAAAAAAACATGCAGAGATTAATACAGACATAGTGCACATCTGTAAGTGATGATTTGCATATGCTTGCACCATGCTTGTAATTCTCTGAAAATATCTGAAATGCTCTGTAGTATCCTGGTTTATAACATATCCTTTGCCACAGTTTACACATCAAGAATGCATGCTGAAAACAGGAAACACACATGCGGAGGGTAGGTAAAAGGGGATTACAGTATACATATATTCGACAGAATAGTCCCAGTTTAAAAGTATCATAAGCAACAGACTTGCATAAACAAATCAGTGCTTAACCCACAGATGTATCTAATGACCATATGGATTCTGCATGTTTACAACTGGAAAAACCCCTCTGAGCTTTTCTATTGTTTGCTGACTTTCACCCTATAGAATTAATTTTGTTTGTGAAAATCAGGTTATTCACTGGGATATAGAAAGTTCTTAAAAGGAAATGGAGTTATTTAATATACACCACAGGACAAGATGTATGGGTCCCGTTCTCTGCTGCCGTGGAGTTCCCACGTACTCGGTGAGTTACGAGGCATGCAACCAAATGTACAACTGCATTTCTTAAACCAATTTATTGCTTTTATGCAATATTTCTTTTAGATTTCCCCCCTAACAGTTGGCTCGGAGACTGCAAACTTCACGATCCTCCCAGCCTGAGGCAGCTGCAGAGCTTCATCGGTGCCTGAAATCCCCCTTTCCCCGGGAGCAAAGCGCACAAGCCCACGCCTGTGCAGCAGGCAGGCGGCCCTGAAGCCCCGCCGACCTCCACCTTGCAGGCTCTTACTTGGCACGTGTGCCGAGCGAGGTAAAATGCCACCACAGCAGAGCAAGCAAAGCCTGCCAGCCTGGGGACCCTCTGCTGTCCCTAGGCTCAGCTCGGGGCAGGGGGGGCAGCGAGGTATGGAGCGACGAGAAAGGGGCCCACTCGTGTGCGACGGGTGTCTGTGCTTCCAGCCATGGCTGTAGGCAGCAGCCCTGCTCAGCATTTCAGTGCTGACGGCAGGAAAGGCTTTAGCCAAATGGTTGCTTAAACCAAACTATAAGGTACGGCACGTTGTATTTCTTTACGTCTTGACAACTGCTCATTTCAGGCACCGCAAAAACATCTCATTGCTGATGGTGGGGGAGGGAATGCTTTAGGCTACCCAAGTCCGCTTACCGAGGGCTTTTCTCCCCCTCTTCTCCGAGGAGATCTGCAGGCAGCAGGCTGGGGGGGAGCGGGAGAAAGCCGCCGACTTTGGGCTGTGCCGGGTGGGCTGGCCTCGGGGCAGGACGTCTGCAAGGAGAGAGGTTCTCCCGGCAGGAGACCCACATCCCCGTCCTCAGGGCCGCGGCAGAGCATCCCCTCCGGCGCAGGCCCCCGCCACGGAGCCTTTGCTCCACAGAGACCCTCGGGGCCCGCCGTCGGGGCAAGGCGGCAGCGCCGCAGCGGGCGACCTCCTCGCCCCGCTCCCCGCGGGGCCCGCGGCCGCCTCCGCATCCTCCCTCGCCCCCTCCGCACCGTGCGATCGCACCGCGGCACAGCGCGCAAGTTCCGCGGGACGGTAGGTCCCCACCGCCGTGCACACGGCAAAGCCGGCCTCGGCCTCGGGCGGTTTGACACTTCTCCCGGTCTAGCGCCCGTGAGCCCCGCGGTCTCCCGACGTGGGGCCGGGAGCTCCCGGGAGGGGGGAGCCGGGGCACGGCGGCGGCTGAAGAGCAAAAGCCCCCCCCCGGGGGGGCTCGGTGCTCCCTCGCGAGGGGAAGGCGAGGAGGAGGCACCCGTCGGGCTGGCTGCGGCGGTGGTGGCCGTCGGGGCGGGCCGCCGGCGGTGCCGCGGGCAGGGCAGCCGGCTCGCTCCGCTCCCTGCTGCCCGGGGGCAG
>JANHGO010000063.1:32470647-32487711 GCA_024606505.1 Aquila spilogaster | reverse complement strand
CAGTGCCAGCCCCATGCCATCCCAGTTCTGTCCCAGTGCCATCCCCATGTCCTCCGGGTGTCACCCCTGTTCTGTCCCAGTGCCACTAATTCACCAAAAAAGAAGGCGCGGGGGGCAGGGGGGGGCGGCCCCGGGGGTCCCCGCCGTGGCCACGGCCCGGGCTGGGCGCTGCGGGGGTCGGTGGCGGGGAGCGGAGCGGCCACGGCCTCGGCTCCGTTCCGGGTGTATTTTTCCACGATTCGTTTAATTTGAATCTGCGGCGCCTGCGGTTGGCTCGGCGCGGGGGCTTCTCCTTTTTATTTTAATTCGAGGTGGGTGTTTCTGGGAGTGATAGTTCGTAAAAAATTTTTTTGACGCTTTAGCTTCTCCGGTCGAAGCGATCGCGCCGGTGGGTCGGTGGCGGCCGCCGGCCCCGGCGGAGGACGGGAGCCAGGGCTGCGGCAGGGTGCTGGGGCCGTGACGAGGCAGCGCACCGGAGCCGTGCCTGGCCCTCCCTGGCTCCGCCGCTGCGCTCGCCTCGGCTAAGGACAACCACGCTGCTCCCAGTAAAAGTCTCTTTCCCCTCCTTTCTCCCTCTTTCTTCCTAGGAGTTTGTCCCCGTCTCGAAAGCCCAGCAGAGGCACCAGCTGTACCGCCGGCCTGCGCCCGCCCCGGGAAGATGGGAAGCAAGGCTCTGCCAGCCCCCATCCCGCTGCACCCGTCCCTGCAACTCACCAACTACTCCTTCCTCCAGGCTGTGAACACCTTCCCCGCAGCTGTGGACCAGTTGCAAGGTCTGTACGGACTCAGCGCCGTGCAAACCATGCACATGAACCACTGGACATTGGGCTACCCCAATGTGCATGAAATCACCCGCTCCACCATCACGGAGATGGCAGCCGCCCAGGGCTTGGTGGACTCCCGCTTCCCCTTCCCCGCGCTCCCCTTCGCCACGCACCTCTTCCACCCCAAGCAAGGGGCCATCGCCCACGTCCTCCCAGCCTTGCACAAGGACAGGCCCCGCTTTGACTTTGCCAACCTGGCCGTGGCCGCCACGCAGGAGGACCCCCCCAAGGTGGGGGAGCTCGCCAAGCTGAGCCCCGGACTGGCCTCACCCCTGTCGGGCATCAGCAAGCTGTCCCCGGACAGGAAGCCCTCCCGCGGCCGCCTGCCCTCCAAGACGAAAAAGGAGTTCATTTGCAAGTTCTGTGGCAGGCACTTCACCAAGTCCTACAACCTCCTCATCCACGAGCGGACCCACACGGACGAGCGGCCCTACACCTGCGACATCTGCCACAAGGCTTTCCGGAGGCAGGACCACCTGCGGGACCACCGGTGAGGGACCATCGCGACCGGGGCCGGGCCGTGGGGGGGAGCCGCTCGAGGGGGTGGTAGCGGGGCGGGTGAGGCTGAGCCGCTCCGGGAGCTTTGGGCTGAGCCGCGAAGGCAGCAGGAAAAACCCCTGCTCCGACTCCGCGGCCGCGGAGGGGCCGGGGCAGCCAAAACCTGCGCTCTGCGTGGGACGGACACCCGCGTTGGGGGGTCTGGGGTGAAGCCCCCGGGGCTGTTGTGCTTCTGAAGTGCGGCCCTGGGGGTTGCGGGGAGGGGGACGGGGCGCAGGTGGGCGCTCCCCGGCTCGGCCCCCTCCGCCTCCGCACCCCGCGGCCGGTGCCGAGCGGCTCCCGCGGCCGTCGGGCGGAGGATCCGCGCTGCTTTCGGGGGAGAGCGGGCTGGGGTCCGGCCGGCAGAGCGGATGCCCTCCCGAGCAGGCAATCACGCCTCCGTACGAATTACTGCAAATGTTTTGAACCGATAGAGGAGTTTAACCACAAACAGAATTATACGGGGGCGGGAAGGGGGGGGGGGCGAAGGAGCGGGTGGGTGTCGTTTGCGGGGAGCTGGGTTTGGGGGAACGGGGCCCGGGGACGGGTGGGCCCCGCGCCCCCGGCAGCGCTGCTCACCCCTCGGGTTGCCTTCCAGGTACATCCATTCCAAAGAGAAACCCTTCAAGTGCCAGGAGTGCGGGAAGGGCTTCTGCCAGTCCAGGACCCTGGCGGTCCACAAAACCCTACACATGCAGGTGAGCCCGGCGCTCCCCGGCCTCCTCCGCGCGTGTGCCGCCGGCGTGGACCCGGCCCGGCGCGGCCCGGCTCGGCCCGCCGCGGGGCAGGGGCGGCGGCTGCCGGGGGGAACGGGGCTCCGGTGCGGTGGGGAGCGAGGGGGCTCCGGCACTTGACGTCTCCGTGCTTCCCCGGGGGGAGGGAAGCGGCTGGCGGTTACCTCCGCGGCCGCGGGAGACGGGCTTAAAGCCGGCGGGGACGCGGTTGGCGGCGCGGAGCGAGCCCCGGGGGTTGGTTTTGCCCACGCCGCTGCTTCGAGGCGGTTTTCGTTGAGGGCTCCAGCCCTGCCCCGGCGGCGGGGAGCCCGGCGGCGCGGAGCGGAGCGGAGCGCTCTGCCCGCCCGCCGGGACCGCGGCGGCCGCGGGGCGGGCAGCGAGAGCCCCGGAGCGGGAGGACGGCGCGGCGGCCGCTTTCCCTGCGCCCCAGGAGCGCGAAATGGCACGAATCGAGAACTCTAAAATACCCCTTTTGGGGCAGGACAGGACGAGTAGGCGGTCTGCCGTCTGCCCGGGGCTGCTCTCACTCGGGTCCAACCCCGATATTTCAAGTTGTGCGTTGCGATAAGAAAAAGTGCAGTAATACGTTAAACGAGGTAGTTTGTGAAGGATTAATCCTTTGCTTGCTTCAAATCTGAACAGGAATCTCCACACAAATGCCCCACATGTGGAAGAACCTTTAATCAAAGAAGTAATCTGAAAACTCACCTTCTTACCCATACAGACATCAAGCCCTACAACTGTGAGCAGTGCGGCAAAGTGTTCAGGCGAAACTGTGATCTACGGCGGCACAGTCTAACTCACACCCCGCGGCAGGACTTCTAGAGCAGCCAGGGACCCGCGCCCGCTCCGGCAGCTCCAACGTGCCCATTTTACTCAAGGACTGTGTCGCAGGAACTCACAGACACGCACGCACACGCGCACATGCGGAGACACACACGCAGACTCGGGGCCAAGCTTTCCTACCACACGTCTGCGAAACTCGTTTAGAGAGTGCGGACTGCAGGATCGGGCCCCTCTCCAACCCACAGCCAGGCGTAAAGCTCATCTTGTAGATACTCGAGGCTCATTTTAGAGCTCTGTACAGAATGTGGTTTTCTTCGTTTGTTTGTTTTGTATCGTCGTGTCAGATGCACATCGATAACAAGTCGGGGAGGCAAAGTATCTCTTAAAAGTGTATTTCAAAATAAATCCTTTTTTTTTTCCAAATACCTCCTGCCTTGTTGTATTATTCTCTGAACATTTGGGCTTTTTTTCCCTGCTGTGTCAATGCAATGGTAAAGCATATTGAATAAATTTCCTAGCTGGGTAATTGTACTGTCACAACAATTTTGGTGATCGCTTTTGTTTGCCCTCTTTCACTGTCGCTGTTGTGTTATCTTTTGTTAAGTAAAATGAAAGTGCCGTATTTGAGAGTTTATAGCTCTATTACTTAATAGTATGAATGTCTAAATATTAACTTCTGTACTTTTTTTATTTTCCCGAACGAATTTTTTTATATATATAAAGAAGAGAAAGAAAGAAATACTTGCAAATAAACAGATCTTAGGAAATAATGCATAGAGCCGTTCTTACGCCAAAGCGGCTTATTAGTAACTTATTTGCAATCAGCCCATATATTGTAAAAGTCATCCCTCTCGCGGAGATTGCAGTAGACAGCCTCCTGCCAGTAGACTTTGGACACGGGCAATTCACCCGCGCAGACAGGGACTTTATCCTGCAGAAGACGATTCTTTCCCGTCAGCTCTGGAAGCAAACAGCGAGGCGCAAATACCGCCCCTGCCCCGGGGCTCATCCGCGGGACCCCCGCCGGCCTCTCGCAGAGCAGCGGTGCTGGCAGCGGGGAGCCCTCCCGCATCTCCCCCCCCCCATCCACGCTGCCGAGCACAGGTCACGCCCGAGGGGGTGGATGGAGGGGCCCCCAGGAGAGGGGCTGTTCCCCCCTCCCGGGAGACCCTCGCCCCACCATGGGGGCCTCCCCTTCTCCCTCCTTCCCTCACCACCTCTGTAAGCCCCCAGCTGCCCCCCTGTCAAGGTGACTCTTGGTGGCCCGGCATTCCCACCCCATGGGCGGCACGCTTAGTGCCTGCACCCAGCATGTAGGTGGCAGGACGGTGGCATCGATCCCCGGGCTGCCCTCCCTTGTCACCCTTGTGAGCCCCCCACCAGTGCCTCTGGTCCCCTCCGGCAAGGCCTGGTGCCAGCGCTGAGGCATTTTCTCTGATGTGTTGCAGGGTGGCTTGGATGTGCATCCCCTCCTATGCCACCCCACGGCTCTTGTCACTCCCGGCAGTGTCTTGGGGTAGTTTGGGGCCCCAAAAGTTGTTCTTTCCCAGGCTGGGGATGCCCATCCTGCCCTACTCCTCTCCCAAACTAAGGACCAGGTTAGAATGCCAGGGAGAAATCTTCCCCTCGCCTTGCTTAGGGAGCCCTGTCTGCGGGGGGGGGGGGAGCAATCCCCTTGCACCCAGCTCAGTGGGAAGGGCTCCACTCCTGGGCCCCACCTAACAGGGGGCCAGGGCTCCGGGATGGTCTATCCATGGGGGGGGTCACAGGTCCCAGCAGGCCCATGGGGAGCACATGCTGAGAGAGCTTGGGCGGCTGCAGCGTCCCCATCCCTGACCCTCTGTCCTGCAGCAAGGAACCATACTGCCTGAACCCTGTTAATGAGTAGCAAGTCAAAACCAGCAGCGCCTGGGCTGCAGTCAGGCCATCAGTGCAGAAAGGGCTGCATTACTGCTTGCGGCTGCTCGTTATCTGTCTGTTGCCTACGCAGAGGGCTACCATGCCCACCCTGGGGCCAGGGGCAGGGACCCCCGAGCCAGCCCTGCTCTGCCCCAGGCCGAGGCAGCCAGGTAAGTTTCCACTGATGTGGCAAACATGGCAGTCTCAAACTCAGCCAAAATTTCTCAGGCAGTCAAGGCCTATCTCTCCATCTGCTCCTGTCCAGCAAGATGGGGAGGGAAAAAAATGTTTCTGCAGCCAGAAATATTGGTCTGCTGGCTGAAGAACAGCCTCCCTAGTCAAAGTTTATTTAAGGGCCATCTGCTCTCTTCCTCTTCCCCCCCCGCGACCTGCACCCCTTCCCTCGCTGGGGTGCTGCACCCCTGGCACTGCATTCCTCCCCCCTGTGCTGGCAGCCCCTGTCTTCCCTCTCCAAACTGCTATTCTCTCCACACCTCTCTCCATGGGCATCTATTGCTCCCTCTCTGTGGGCATCTTCCCAGTATCTGATTTCTTCCTGTCTGACATTTTTCTATTCCCAGTGCATTCCCGTTCTCCCAGTAGGTTATTTCCTCTAAGTTTCTCTATCCTTATTGTTCTCTGAGTTTCTGTCCCCAGGCCCTTTTGCATCCCCGAGTACGCACAGCAAGGCTGGGATAACTCTGTTCGAGTAAACACCCCTGTCAGGATACATATGGGCTTAGTCCGCTCCTCCTAGGCCAAGTCCTATGTGCAGTTTGTTTGGAAAAAACTTAATCAGATGAATGATATCAAAGGACTAAATTAAAATGATTGCATATAGCTAAGGTTTTATTTAATTGTTTGGGGTTGCTTGTTTAATAATCTCCCCCCTGAGCAGACACAGACAGTAAATTTATCTTCTGAGGATATCAAAAGTTCAGCAGCCAGAACAAAGCCCAAATTGCTGAAGAAGGGCAGTGACAAGTATCTCTGATGGTTGATCCCTGGACGGGTTTTTAAATTTAAACCAGTAGCTATCATCTTAAAATGTCAGAGGATGATTTAATATTTCTTTTTACTATCAATACACTTGCCTATGGCACTGACACGCTCCATTCACTTTTTAAAAGATCATCTCTCCCTGGGAAATTTCAGAGACAGCTATAAAGAACATGTTAAAATACACATACGGTTCATTGGTTTTAGACCTGTTGGGAACAGAAACAAGTTCTGTAAAGCTATCTTTTGGGCAGGGCTAGGGTTTTTATAGCCGTAAAGTGCCATCCTGACTTTCACAACACAAACACTAAATACATGAATATCCCCATGACTGCCATTTGTGTCTGTGTGAAGTATCTTCCTTCCTTCTGGAGCTCAGTCCCAGAACACAGCACGCAGCTCCACGCTTCCGCAGTTTCCTGGAGCTTCCCAAACCACCTCTCTCCCTCATTGCCCCTTCTTTTTTGGCACTGTTCTTTTTCTCCTGCGCTGGCACCGTTCATTCTGCACCTTTTGCTGTGTTAGAGGCAGCAGCTGCAGTGGGGTAGCAGGGAGAAGGACTAGCTGTGCTACATACTGGGAAGAAAAACCAACAGGTAATAAGATATGTGGCCATAATCTCCATTTGGGGGGGGGGCAAATCAGAGGAAAAAATTATAGTCCTTTAAGTTGCATCTCAAAACTGAGCTCTTTGTACATTAGTTGCTGAAATGGATGCTGTCCGCAGTTGATGGCGGAGCGGCTCAGCCCAGCTATGTGTGCATAACCCTTTTCTATGAGGTCATCTATTACACAGCAACAGCACGCCATGCTATTCCAGACCAGCACAGACTATTCCCGGTGCCAGCACAGCTTTGCTGGCAAAGCCCAACTTTGTACCGGTACCACCTCAGGAACAAGCACAGCCCAGATCTAAACAGGAGACATCCTAGCAGCGATCCAGGAACGCAGCACGGCTGTGTCTGGCTGGGGCTAATGGCCAGTGCTGAGGGTCCCACTATTTGAGCCATTTGAGCAAAACATGTGAAAAATCATTATTTATTGAACTTCTCCACCCCCCACTCCCCGTACCCCCTGCTTTCGTTTTTCCTCTTCCTTTCTTCTCACTGCTCTACTTGTGGATGTCAGCTTCAGGAGCTGCTTCTCTCACTCTGGCCTCATCCTGTACTGCACCCTGCCTCCCGCCTAGTCTTCCCTCCATCTCCTTCCCTACTTTTTTTCTCCTGTTTCTTTTTCGCTTTCCCATGTCTCACCATGTGCTTCCACCTCTTTTCCTAAGCAAATTCCCTCACTCAGACTTGGTTCCCTCTTTTTTGAACCAGCTTCCACTTGTTGCCTTGAGCTGTCCTGCAGCCACCAACCCATACGAGCTCCCCTCTCTTCACTAACCCAGACCCTGTTTTCCCTGTCTGGTACTTCTCACGTGCTGCTGCTCCTTCCTTGCCCTCTCCACTAATCGATGCCACATCCACATGGCACTTAGGAGGCGTCAGCGCACGTGCCCTAGATGTGCTCAGAGCATTTTAAGCACGTTGGGTCGGGCATGGAGCCAGCAGTGTGGACCCAGGAGGACCAGGATCTGCGGTGCAGGTGGCTGGTGGCAGCCCCGACTGCTCAGGGTAGGAGGACTGTTGGCAGCAGTGCTGCAGCCCCCAAACTCCACGGCCCTCATGGAGGTCAGGAGGAGCCAATGGTTTGAGGTGGAGGAAAAAAGCAATGTACTGGCCCCAAAATTTCAAGACTGATTTTGCAGTTAGTCAGTTAAGCTGCATTGGTGGCTCAGAGCCTCTAATCACTTCGTGCTTCTAATGTCGTAACTGCAGATAGTCCTTTATGTGTGGAAGAGTGATTTTGTTTACCAAGCTACATTACCAAGGATTTAGGCATATGTTGCTTTTATATTAATATTGTACTCTGTTTCCAGCATATCTTTCCCTCCTCACAGCATGTCTTTTCCTCCCTAATTACCAAAGGTTTCATTAGTTCTTTTTCCTACTTATAATGGTGTAATTATGGCAAAAATAGGGTAGCTACTAGCCAAAATGTTATTTTTGTTTAAGTTACTAAAGAGAGGAATACTTAGATTTTAAAATGTTTATTTACATTCAAAATAAAGGCATCACATCTGTATGAAACATACATTTTAATCTCTATTTCAAAAATCCAGATGCAGATGTTTGTGAAACTTTTTTCTAGAAGCTTCTAGTCTATCAAACAAGAGATGCAAAAATATTTATGCTGAGAACACTAAACATCTTTTCTAAATCTGCAGAATTAAGGCAATGCAAAATGTAGGCTGCTCCCCCTCCTCTGAGCCTCCCTCACAAGCCTGAGCACCCTTTCCCAGGCATGAGTTTCAGATACTGCACAGGAATTTATGCTAAGCGGAGTGGGACCCCAAAAGCATTTACTCCCCAGCGCAGCGGCCTCACACCTTCATCCCCATGCGGCTGAGCCAGAGCTATGCATGGCTGCCTTCCCCGGGAAGGCTTCTTCCTCCATCAGCACTGGGGCAAAACTTTGCAGTGCCGATTGACTTTAAAAACACTTTTAAAAATTTACTGATATGGAGAACACTGAGCGCAGCCTGAAGCGAGTGGTCTATGCAGCAGGGCCCTGCCAGCACAGCTGTACCCAGGGGAGTGCCAACAGGTTGCATCCCCAGCTGACACGCAGGCAGGGGTACAGGCAGGCACACAGGCAGCATGGTCTCGGTGGGGACCCTGCGAGCTGGACTGGGAGATGCGGTGGTACCCGGGGACAGACGGACGTCTCCTCTCAGACTTGGCCGTGCTGGTTGAAGGTGGCATCTCTGCCAGCTGCAGGCTACTGCTAGCCCCAACAGTCGGGCCTGGCAGCCGTCATGGTGCTGGTTTGGATTTTGAGGGTGGGGGGAGCGCTCCCACAAGCCATCCTGCTGGTGACTCCATTGAGGCCGCAGCAGATGGGTGTCGAGGAAGGTGCTGGGCAGTCCCTGTGCTGCTCGGGAGTGACCGAGGGAATCCCCGGGCCGTCACGGTCCATCTGCCATCGCCCTCCCCGTGGTAGGAGAAGGGGAGTAGCAGGAGTTTTGCTTCCCTGAAATTCTCGTAGGATCCAGAGAGTGGCTCCATCGCCTCACAGGGCTGAGGGCCGCAGCTGGGAGAAGATTACAAACGCCCGCTCTTTCAGCTTTCCCTCTGTGCAGAAATCCCCCAGGCTTCTGGCTTTGCGACTAGCAAACTTCACCTTCCCTGTGCAGATGGGCAGGAAACCTGCCGGCGCGGGCGGTGCCGGTGGTGCCTTGCGGTAGGCAGCGCTGCGAAACTCCCACTCCTCTGGCAGCGCCTTGACCTGCAGCTCCCTTGCTGCACGCTTGTGAGGGCTCTCCTACACACTAGGGCATTTTGGAGACCCATATGTTCGTCTGGGGAAAGGAGACCGAGTGATTGATTTTTCAAGCGTAAGAGGAAGTAAAACCTTTTTTTCTCTTTTTTCCCCTCGGAGATTATTTACGAGGCATTGTCTCTGATATTGCCAGCTGACATCCTTTGGCGTCACTACCACTCAGTGCACCGAAGATGCCTCAAGGTGTGTCAGTCGTGCTTCACGTCAGCCTGCCTTGATGTATCTCTGGCTGCGATTGAAAGGTACAGTTTCTAAATCTCCCGGTGACCCATTTTGCATGGATCACTGGTGTGCTAGAATGTAGCTGCTCCTTCCCATCGTGTTAATGCAAGTTTGCCTGCATTCAAAGCAGCCTGTGCTCCACGTGCCATGCTGAGCACACAGGGAGAGCTTGCGCTTGAGCCTCTGCGTGAGATGGGCACGGCTGCTACAGGCTTGGTGTCTTCTGCACCAGCTACGTGCTTTAGGTGCTTTCATTGCTATATCATGGGCCTTTTATTTAAACCTTGTAAATTCTTTGGCTTGATAAACATAGGCAGACAGCTGGATTATGTTAATCTGGGGCTCGCAGTCAGCAAGCACGGTGAATGCTCCCACGTCATGGAGGCACCTTCTCCTTCCCGAGTCCCATGGGGCCCCCCCAGGCTAAGCTGGGCAGCAATGCTCAGCACTCAGCGCGTCAGCAGGAAAAGGACCAAAGTGCCTGTGAGGGTGCAGCTCAGCACCCCCTATGGTCACAGGCTGCCTGCTGCAGTGCCCTTGAAGCTGGTCCTAATTAATACTTCCAGCACAACCCTGTGGCTGCCTGTGCTGTGCTGGCTGCGCGCTGCCCCGTCTGCCTGTAGGCTGGGCTGGTGAGGAGGGTGGCGGGAAGACAAACCCTCAGGGGTCCATCTAGAAGGCCCGGAGGCCCAGCTGTGATGGCAGATGGGATTCATGGGCAGCTCCAGCCCCAGGCATGCTCAGGCTGCCTGTGAAGGCAATGCAAATGTGGCGCACCTGCCTGCAGGGCGCCCTGGCCTTCAGAGCCCTTTCAAGGCCGCCTGGCTGGGGTACAATGTAAACCTGGCCCTGATTTAGTCCGGGAGCTGGTTCTGCTGGGATGAGTCATTTAACCACACGAGCACCCCATGACTCTACCTCTCATTTCCCTGTTGTGGCCTCCTTTTCCCACTCCACAGTGGAAATGATGGCCTGATCCTGTCCTGGAGATGCATGGGCATGGACTGCAGCTGAGAAATGCTAGGAAGACAAGGAAGCCTTCAACGGGATCTCAGTTACATAGGTGACAGAACAAATCTGGATGAATGGGTCAGAACCTCCCCATCTTCTTTTGTCATGTGCCCATTATCCTCTAATTTTATTTCATGGAAAAGTGGATCTTGAAATTAATGCTGCATTAAGAGGCATGTGGTAGCTCATACCATCACATGTCATGTTCTTGCCAAGCTACAGCCATATCTTTGTCATGATTCATATTTTCAAACTCCCATTAAAAAAATTAAAAACTACCTAACAGTTTTTCAGTAGTTCAGCTGTGGGCAAGTCACATGTTTCTAAGTCTCGTTTGCCTAGTTAAAACAAACTCTAGACACACAAAGTTTCTAATGAAAAATTAGCCTGCAATGCAGTTGCATGGTCCTGTCTTTTCCTGGAAGCACAACAGACTCAGTTCCCTAAAATCACTCAATAAGTCCAAATGAGCTGGGATTATGGTACAAGAGAGAGGGCTGTAGGTGAGGACCTCACTGCCTTCGCCCAAGTCTAGCCCTACAGAGGCAGCGTTCTTTTGTTTGTTTCAACGGGGTTATCCAACTGGGAAGTGAGAATACGGGCAGATGAACAAGTTACTGCAGGGAAAACAGGGGGTGTGAAAGTTCAGCATCTCAGCTACTGCCAAGAAACTGCTCTTATGTATTCTTTAACCCCCTCATAAACGCAAATTCACTTCCCCTTTCCCACAAGGGATGAGATACCTGGCTTTTGCTACAAGGTACCGCCAGGTAAGAGAGTGTATGTGGACGCTTGCCACCAAAGAGCAGCCAAACTGCAGGTTGACGTTACCTTGTCCTGCAGTTAGTTGGTTGTCTCCCTAAACTCTGGGGCACAACAGGTTAATTTCCCTAAAAGCCCCACGGCGAAGTCCTGATTCAGGTGAGGGAATGGCATGGGAGCTTCCTTGCTCAACATGGCCTTTGCCCCACAGCCACTTGCAGGCAGCAACCTGGTTTGACTGAAATTCTTCAGGCTTCAGCAACAGGAAATTGCAGATGAGAGAACGCGCTGTAAAGTGCACTTACACAGTTTCAGTCGCAAGCTGTGAAAAGTAGCAGCTCCCCGAGCTCTCAACTTTAACACTGCTATTAATACTGGTTTTTCTAATAGCATCAAGATCAATGGAGGATCAGGGCCTCATTGTAGTAGACACCCTCCCAGTGACACTCAAGAAACCCCCGTCCTACTGTCACACACTTTCCTGTATAAGCATCCCAGCAAACCACCAAGAACATTACAGTGTCCCAGCCACAATAAAGAGGGTTAGGAAGGTGACCGTATTTTAAAACCTGGTTTTGAGGGGTTTCCTCTGCCAGGCAGCAGCAGGGGTGCCCTGAAATGCTCTTCACGGCAATGATAGATGCTGTTCAGGGGCCATGAGGAGAGAAATAGCATTTTTGGCCAGTGCATTATTCCTTCTCCTTGGGGAGCCCCAGGGACTGTTCTCATACAGGTGTGGGTTGGAGCGCTGGCAGGAGAAGATCCCTGCCCCAAAATTGGGTGGGCTTTGTAAATGGCCCCCGAGGACTTAACACCACTCTGGTTTCCACACTGCGATTGCCGGTAATTTAGACAGTCTGTGGCAGTACAAAGGCTGGTCAAGATGGTTGAGTGAACTCCTAGGACTCCCCGCTGCACTGGAGCGTGAAAATATGTTCCCCCCAAAGCAGCCAGGAGAGGGGTGGGTGCATGGCTGGCAGGAGCAAGGCTGGCTGGCTTCTGCCCCGTGGTGAGGCAGGGACCCTTCCCGCTCCGTGGGGGCAACAGGCCCCGTCCTGGGAGCGGACTGGTTTCAATATGGGGCTCTCCATCTTGATCCAGTTTGGATGGGTCAAGACATGTTGAGACATGCCCTTTCAATATGCTGCATTTTATTAAAAACAAAGTAGCTGTGGGCCAGATTGTAAAACTAGGTGGGCCTCATTTGTCTGTCCCTACTGTAAGCCAATGAAACCTTCAACATATCCAAACTCTCACCTTTTTACCCATTTGAATGAAAAAGCATCACTAATAAAAGAAAATGACTCACCTAATGCTAAACCTGAGCTCTGTAGATCAGCTTTGATCAAATTCACTGACATTTGGATAACTGCATTATTATAACTAAAACATCTTTTAAAGTTTTTTTTTCCAGACGCTCATTCTTTAAACTTTGCTTTGATCACTGTGCATATCCTTTTCAGCAGAAATTTGTCCACAGAGGGTGAATTTTTTTCATTTGTTTTTCATATGGATTCTCTTTCCTTTGTTCGTATTTTAAATCAGTGAAGCTACCTTTAGAGCTAACCCTTATAATAAAAATGCAGCTACTGTGTGGCTTTTAACAACTCATTTAACCCATCTGTGTCTCAGTATTCTTGTTAGCAACCCAAGGAAACTAACACTTATTTATGCAATGAGGCTGATCGTAAGGCTTAATTAGATATTTTTTTGTAGGATAAAGTAAACATTTCAGAAAGGCAGAACAAGGAAGCGGTAGTCTCTGTTATGGTGGTCTAACACCACCAATTTGTAATATGTTACGACAGTAGTGTTACAGAATGCTGCGTAAAAGAATATTTCTTTCAGAAAGTAATTTTGAATTAGTTCAAGTGCTCCAGTTTCCAAATCAGAGACACGATCCGAGACGATTAAAATAAATGGAAGAGGAATGTGTCAGGGCAATTACAAATTAAAAGACTGAAATCACTGGAGCTGGAAGGGCAAAAATTCGCCTGTGTATAAATACGTGCCTGTGTATGAAGCTCAGCTTTAAAAGCTGAGGAGGGTAAGGTTTGAATTTTCTTTTCCTATGGAAAAAAATTCACACATCTATGATGCAATAAAATTTAGTTTAGCATTAGAAAAATACATTTATAACCAATTTTTCCCTTTCAAGCAAGCAGGAATACTATTTGTTTTAATTTGCTAATTATCGTTTATTGTAATTTGACCATCCAGCTGGGGAAGGTAGACGCCGATCGTTCATTCCCAAAGTGGGCGGCTGTCAGGCTCTAGATTCAAGATAGTACTTATTAGTGTTTTTTTACAGCATGGGCAGAGTTCTTGTTATAGCTTGTAACAGCGGTGGATTAACCGCAAATAATCTTCAAAACTTTGAAGTCTAAAGCTGTAGCACCTTTTACTGTATTCTAGAAAAAAGTGAATGAGTTCAAATAACCTTTGCTGGCGAGATTCTTCCCCTGTCTCGTACCGAAGTGCAGTCTTTAAGACTCATATGACTGCTTGCGCAGCCATTTTGCAAACACGTATGCACGTCATCTGACAGAACGAGCCCTTAAACTCTGTACAGCTTCTGTCACGAATAAAACTATTTATGAGTGCACACATCTGCAAAGATCAGGCCCTGCGAACATTAGCTCCACATCAAGCTTCTTAGGGATGCCTTGTTTTCCCAAAACACTTTAGGCTGAGGATCCCTATTAATATAAATCTGCTTTTAACAGGAGATAGTAATTTTTTAACGCAGACATTCTCTAATATTTTCATGATGTGGCTCATACCTTAATAGATAGCAGTTGTGATGCAGATCTAGCCGTGCAGCCCACAGTTGCATAACATATTTGCGGTAATGAGAACCCTTGCCGACATGGAAAATTAATATTAAGAAAATTAATGTAAGGAAAATCTTTAATGGCTTTTTGTCTGTGTCTAATGCAATTTAGCAGTCAGCAGAAGGAAGGAATTTAGTACCAGGTGAGTAGCCAGCTCTTCAGAAATCATGCTTCATTGACCACATTTTAAGACCTGCTGTTTTGACTTAGCGCATCAGGAGGAATATCTGCTTCGTAAACAACAGCATGAAACATCTCACTCAGGATCCTGCCTGGCAATCTCAGCTGTCAGAACCTTGCCCACAAGAAGTCCCTTGGCACAAATGCTTTTCATGTTGGTGCCCTTTCTGCCTGGGGAAGTGTTTTGAAAGCTCAAACTTCAGTAGGGCAAGAGAGCAGATTACTACTCAAATCCACCTACCAGTGACAGCGTGAAAAGAAATGTTATCTTTTCATTAGCAGCATCTGTCAAGTCCTCTGGCAAAACAGAAGTAGCAGTTATCCCAATAAGAAAGGCTGCTCTGCTTATTTATTGCATTTTCAAGAAGTGTAGTGTCATAGCAACAGAGCAGCATGCAGACACTCTTTGGCACAACAGGGGAAGAAATCCTGGATGGGGACCGATGTTCTTTGCCTGCCACCCCAGCCTCTGGCGCCTGCTGCTCGCCCAGCATACAATTGCCACCCCATCAGAGAACGCCGATGGTGGTATCGGCTTTTGTTCAAGGTGATCTGTAAAAGGCAGGGTGATTTAGATATTAGGGTCTTTTTGCCTATTGCCTGGTTTTCTCTTGAATCGTATATGAAGGAAGTCTGGCATATTTTTCCCTTTTTTGCTGCTAGGAAGGTAGGTACTAACCCCTTTTATTTCCTGGGGATTGTGGATGTTAGAGAAGATGGAAGCACAAGATATCTGACATGACATGACAGGGGACAAAGAATTCTTGGAAGAAAAGCCATTTTTTTCAATTTTGACAGCTTGAAATTGTTTTGGTTTGTTTAGCTCCTACCTAAATTCCTTGAAAACAATACTTAGCAAGAGGGAGGGATTTCTTGGTAAACATTGTGTATTGTCTGCTGTTTTTCAAGGACTGGGAAGACTCCTAACAGCCTTCTGAGTCCTCCCTGAGAGACACCAATTGCGAGAGGATGGGTTGCATTTGATTGATAAGAAACTTGTGTGTGTGTGTGCAAATAAGAAGGGCAGCAAATCCAACTCCCTTATCTGCCTGCCTTCTTGCATGCCAGATCACCTTTACCATCAGGCTCAGTCCTGCAGCTGCTGCTTTCAAGCAGGTCTCATCGACATCAGCCGTGGTTGCTGACCTGCTCCGGGTACAGAATCAGGCCCTGTCTTTCCAAATCCCTTCCCTTCACCCTTTCATTCCCACAGCCCAAAGGAAGTGGAAAATGAAAGTCAATTGTTTTCTGCACTTGTTCAAAATAAAACTGAGATGCCAGAAGTCTTCTGAAAGTGAAAGATAATAATTATTTTCTAAAACACTGACATCATCTTTTTTTTGAGAAAACCTCTGCCGCTCATCCTTTTGTTACTAAGAGTGCATGTAGGCACAGAGGACAAGGCTTGTTTTATCACGGAACTGGCTATCTTCCTGGAAATCCCAATGGACGCATTGAGAAATGTCAAGATGAAGGATCTTTCAGGATTTGGATAGCTAGTTTTACCCAGATCAGAAATAATTTATTGTCCATAACTAATTCAGAGAATCTTTAAACCAGATTGACTAGCAATATTTTAATATACATCATAATCTCAAATATTGGCAGTAGCTTAATCACATTGTTCAGAAACAATATATTTATAACACACACTTATAAAACATAAATATTGGTATGCATGCCCATCTCATTTATTTACATCCCCAAATATTTAAGATAACTTCATTCTCCAGCACGTGGATGATTAATTCATAATTATTTCATGTATGAAAAGAAACAGGGTAGTGCAAAATACTGTAAATTTTTTTTTCCTTGGAAGACTGATATAATTAAAATCAACTTTTGTGAGTTGTCTATTTTTTTTATATAGAGTAAATAACACATATATATTTGGACACATATACATTACCCCCCCCAATATATATTATGTTTTGTGACTAAAACAGTTGTATTTGTCATCAGTAAGAGCAAAACATGGACTCGATCCAATCACTTTGCAGTTTTCTGTCACATAAATGCAGTAAAGAAATATTAAAATTATATATAATTATACTCACCATACTATGGTAGAAAGTTTTCTGTCTAGATTTTGAATTCTATACTCATCTCCACTAGAAACCACTATTTTATCTTGCTTTACCATGTTCCTTTCCCATCAGAAAATTACTGCTTATATTCTCATAAAACATTTGGCAGACCCATAAAGATAAAAACGTGCACAAAGAATAGATGACAAAAGCTTATATTAAACAATACATATCAAAGAGAAGATACTCCACTTCCCTTTTGCTACCTCCACCCGTATATTCTAACATTAATCAAATCATTACTACATCATTGCTAGTAGCCACAAATGGCTCATATTAATTCATTTCTTTTCATTCAAAATGATTTTTTATTAAATCCTTAAGCATCATTATATCAAAATAAAATGCTAATAACCATTTTTAAAAGTTGATAAAGTAGAACATTCGAACTTTAGTCCTTTTTAGGTGAACCCAAAACCAAAAACATGTCAAAAGAGAGGAAAATCTAAATTTTCAATTAATCTTATCCAGAAGTTCAAGAAACGAATATCGAAGAGACTTTGTAATACCTAATATTCCCTGAAAATGTTTAAAATCCACATGTGAATATAAAATAACTTCTCGCTTGACTTCGTTGACCCAGAATTGTCAGTGGAATAAGAAGTTCAATAATTCCTAAAGGTAGCAAAGTGTGATTTGCTCTGATTTCAGCTTAAATTATCTGTTTGTCTATATCTGCCTTTTCTCTCTTTCAGAAAGCAGAGAGGATTTGTTCGTTCATGGTCTTTAAAAACACTGTCTTATTTTCATTAAGCTAAGCCCACTGCTGATGTAATTCTTGCATTACAAAGGTCTTAATTTA
>JANHGO010000063.1:32445347-32470188 GCA_024606505.1 Aquila spilogaster | reverse complement strand
ATTCCTAACACCCCAAATCCTGGTTTGCATTACACATTAGGGATTTCAAAGCACACCAAGATTTAATCATAATCAGAGAGTAGGGAAATCATTTCTACAACATTATGTAGCGTCTATTCTTTTTTTCTTTTCTTTTCTTTTCTTTTCTTTTTTCCTTTTTCTTTTTTTCTTTTTTCTTTCTTTGCTTTGTTATCGCTGTAACTAGTACTGCAAAATCGTACCGTCATTGTGTCATGCTACCATTGCAATGATCGATGAGCTATGCTTATGCATCTGGGAAAACTGCATAAGTTGTTTGGTTTGGGTACTATTTGGAGTTTAGGAGCTTGCTTAATTTTCAGACGGAGTCGAAAGACACCAGCTGTTTTTCTACTTAAATGCGAAAGTACAGGAGAAATTTTTCTTGATTAGCTTTACTAGAAATGAATCGAGATTACAACGGAGCACATGCAAGTATTTTACTTCGGCAGAAGTCTCAGTGTGATCTCGCTGCAGTGTGCGAACAGCGAACTGCAGAGTTATTTCACTGATCTCTGCAGGACAACGCTGTCAGACACAGAGCAGATTTGGAAAACCTCACACAAATTTTTAGCAAGAATAAAATCTTTTAGTTTGCTTTTGATCATCTGCGTTTTAGGAGATGTTGACCTGATGCTTCTATTCTTGACCTGGTTTTATAATCTGTCCTTAAGCAAACACTCTGAAAAACTGCCAAAGAAAGGCAGCGTGCAGTGACAGACTGACCTTTGGTACATCAACTTTTATGTGTTGTGTAAGACATTAAATTCGGTGGAAACGGTCTCCTTTTAAAATTCAGATCAACGATCTGTAATGAATTCATTTTTACTGAATGTAAATTAACTTACGTTTAATTTCTTGAATTCTGGGCATCTCAATAAAACCAAAGCTGGGAAAATGCATATTTTACATACTCAGGACTAAAGCGTGTTGCCTGTTTCCAAGTTGCGGAGTGTATCTGTAATGTTGCTGATCATTTGATTTGTTATTCCATCTTTTATCCTTATTTCCTATTATACTCTGAGCAAAATTCTCTGACACGGACCTGAGAAGAACAAGAGGAAAGCAGGGCTGTTCTTGGAGGGCGTGTTCATCTTTACATTTTTTAAACCTTTTTTTGATAGATTTATATCAAGGCTGAAGTAATTCACCCTGGGATGAAACTTGGAATCAAAACTTTTAAATACAAGCACATTTATTTTTCTTTTGATTTTTTTTTTTTAAAGAAAATTTTAAAATCAGTCGGCATGTTCTTAACAGCGAAGGTTTAAATCCTGATCCATTTGAAGTCAATGGGAGTTTTGCCATTAACTTCAGTGGAGCCAGGATTTCCTTCAAATGACAGAGAACAATTACATTTAGTATTTTCAGATGGAAAAATTGCACTTGTATAAATGAAAATTGTCTTTTTTTTGGGGAGGGGGCGTACATATTGTATATAATCCACAGCGTGAACTCATCCCTGGATATCTTTTTGTTAAGTTACTATCTTTTTCTCATTAAGATAAGTAACAGTTCAACATATGTGGTTACTTAAGAAATTCCTAAAGATCTTTAGTGGAGTCTTTTGGGATAAGATGTGAAATCAGCCGTTGTCATTCATGACAAAGATCCCACATAATTTTTCCTAAGAGTTCGGCATGCCATCTCAAGTGGATTAGAGTGGGTGATTGTATTCTGCCCATGCACTCATCAGCTGAAGTTTTGATCTGAGGTCATAGTTTTACTTTTCCTGCCCTCAGCTGCAATCCAGTATTGCTTTGCATTCAGTACATTTCATACCCTACACCTCTAGCCAGATCAGGGGGGATGCATGAACTTAATTAACTTGTTTCTTTCACAAAAGGATTGGGTTATTGTTGGCAAAATCCTGCTAGCCTTAATCAAAGGACCAAACGCAACTCCCAGAGAAGTTATTTGAGATGACATTGATGAGGCACACAGCCGTCACCTGCAGGGTGAGACCCAGGAGCCAACCTCTCTCCCTCCCAGGTAGTGCTCTTCAAAGGAGACTAATTGCCAAACAAACTTGGAATTTCCAGCTCCGGCTGTGTCAATCTATTTGTGATATTAAGGCTATCAAAGGCAAATTATGTGATTTCTGCACACGGGACTGGTGGTTCAACCCAGCCTGCCATAAACTCCCTACCTCAGACCATCTGATCATCTATGCTTCTTTCACTGTGGGTTTTACCCCACACACGTCACTTTTGGGAAGAGCAAGGTGGTTGTGGGAACAGCAGCTCCTTTCCCACTTCTGCAAAGCGTGGCAGTGCCCAGGTCTGCCTGCTTGTACCCATACCAAGCAAGCATCTCAGGATGTTAGAAACTGGGCAAGGTATACTGTCATATTCTGGTCCAAGAGGTGAGCCAGTACTTCAGGTCTTTTTGGGCGTTTCCTTTGGATGTGAGATTGAAGATAATTCTCTGATGCAGCGCTATTTATTTACGAAGAATAAACAGAGACTCTGCTTTCCTAAAGCGGAGGAGGAACCGACAGCATCATGAGACTTCTTTACTCAGCCTTTCCAGAGAGTTTTCTGCTTCAAGGCAGCTCTACTTTCTGGTTTCCTAGCGAGGCTCTGCAACAAGCACTTTGCCAGCTTCATCCCAGCTCCTTTCTCTCCTAGTTCACAGATTTTTCTGGACCTTTCTCTGCATTGCCTGTACACCTTGCAATTTCTACACTGAAATAGGCTCCTGCAAACCACAGGAGCACGAACTTGACAGACCTGGGCTTCTAGACACCGCTTTGCTCCCCAAAATGCTTCAGACCTCAACAAACAGGGTCACAGCCATCACGCTACTATGCCTTCCTGTCCTGGGCATGGCTGTACCATTGCTGTCTATGGCTCAGCAGAAAACTGAGTGACAAGTGTCAGCTGTCTGAATAAATGGCAAGTTTCGCTAGCTGTACGTGCACCATGGCCTTCTGAGCTCAAGCCTCTGTCCCACCACACTCATGAAGAACAGACACGATCACAAAGGCTCAGAACATGCTGACAGCGAGCACTGAGAAGAGGCTGAGCAATGTTGGACTTGGCTGAAGTCAGCGGTTGCTCTGTGACAAACAAGGAAACAGAGCCAAGATAGTGAAACGTTCGGTTTTTATTCCATCCTCCACGTATCACGTCCTCTCTCACCAAACACTTTCTGAAAATAGAGTCCCGGTACCTCGTGGCTGTTCTCTGTGTGTAAATGTACTGGCAAAGTGGTGCTGCCTCCACACACACACTTTCATCATTACATTCCTTTCATTTTTCTTCTGGGAATAGCTATATTGCAATGTTAATACTACCGATTGTTTGCGATGTTATCATGCAGTTATACTCCCATCAAATTTAATCATAAATACAATGTATGTTAGAATTTTTATATAAATGACCGAACATAATTATTTGCTGTCTGCATGAGGCATTTTCTAAGATTTTATAAACTATTTTTTTTCTTTTTTTTAATTCAACGTATTGCACAAAGTTTAACACATATTCCACTGCAGCTCAATGTCACAGAGACTGCCAGGCAGCCCTATGGCAATAGGTCATTACCTTCTCGAGATGTCGTTCATGTTGCAGTATCAATACTACCTGGTTGTTCATTGGCATATTTCTTCCACACCTGCTTCTGCAGGGAACTGCCTTCCCACCTTCTGTCTCAGTATTATATGTCTCATATTATATGCTGCGTTATCTACATGCAATTATCTTATTTTTAAAATACTGTAGTCTCTTTCGTTTGTTGTGCAGAGTAAACACTGGCCTCTGTATATCCATCCTTCTCTCTGTCCAGTGTTCTGAGAGTGAAAGCAGCAGTAAAGGTGGGGCTTCAGACATCAAAGATATCATACATCTTGAAACTAAGCGCTGCGCTAAACTCCCTTTAATGCTTCTGTGGGAAAGTGTCTCCGTATGTCATCCCATGTATTTTCTTTGCTATTTAAAGTAGTGCTTAATAGCACACTAAGCTGGTGGAAAACTATTTGCTTTCCTGGGTTAGTTTTGCTCTGGCTTAATACGGGGTTGGGTAAGCACCAGCATCGGGGCACGGGAGCTGGGTGGGAGGAAGAGGGAGCAGGGCAGCCAGCAGGTAGCGGGCTGCACTGGGTGAACGGTCATCCAAATGGGGGTTGTCCAGCTCAGTGGTTATCCAGCTCAGGGATTGTCCAGCTCAGTGGTTATTCAGCTCTGGGCAGCCAAGCCTTTGGCTGGCTGGGAGATGTTGAGGTTGCAATGCAGCTGCACTCTCACTTCATGGCAATTGCACAAACTCCCCATGAGTAAGCAAGGTCTGTTTCAGGGAAGCATTCCTAGCCATCTCTCACCCCTGTCTCCTTAGCTAGTCTCACTTCTCTTGGACTACCCTTCCAGCTTCATGTCCTCCTCTCTCCTCTCCTCCACAATTAAAGCCTTCTCCCGCAATGTTGTCCTCTCATTTATTTTCTTCTCTTTGCCTTCTAGTAGTTCTCCCAGCTCTGTAATCACTCCTGTAACATGTCCTTTGGAAACTCTACTTATGCTTCTCTGGACCATCTCATCCAGAAATAGAAATGTAGAAGTCATTAATGTGCTAATAACTCATAGACCTATTTACTTTCAGTGATCATTTTCAAACAAAAAAGGGCTATTTCTTAAATCTGGGCCAACACATAGCTGGGAACGCAGAGCTCCCAAGGCCAGTAGGATAGACACTCTTTCTCTTTTAGTCCGGTTGATTCTTTGGACTTCTAAGTCAAGTTCTTCTATAATTTCTCTCTCTCTCTCTCTTTTAAATTTAGGCTTATTTATCTCCTCTCTCATCTAAAACTACAGATCTTGCAATACCTTTGTCCTTACAGCTGTCATTTATTTTCCTTCCCTTTCCAAAAAACAGTGACATTTATTTCTGCTCCCTGAGCAAGAGATCTGGTTGAGAGGTGGGTCCTCCAGAAAGAATGTGATAAGACTGGTAGGACTGTCTTTCAATGCACAGTCTGGTTATCATTACGTTAATCACTTTATTTATTTATGCCATGGTGGTGGTCAGGAGCCCTACACTTGCACTAATACTGCAGTTGTATGAGAAAGGGTTACGGTAATGAAAGTCATAGGGAAACTAGTTCAGTCACAAATCTCTTCTGTCTGACCTATTCTCTGCCTTCCTGCATGTGATAAAGGGGCGTGAGTCTGTTTGCACGAATGCACCTGGTACTTCCCTGCCTGCATGTTATGCACTCCTTTACTGTGGTATCCTAGGACAAAATGTAAGATGCCTTCGAAGAACATTTTTATGGGAATAAAGGTGAATTTTCAAAGGTGACTTTTAAATAGGAGACAGATAGAAAATTTCAGGGCTTCTGCTAGTGTTTGCCTTCAATATAACATTAATATGGATGCATTTCACATGGAAACAAACTCCAGTCCTAAGGGATGTGTATGGCACTTAGAATTATTCTGAGAGGTTTTTCTTCCGGTTGCGGTATTTTGCAAAAACCTGCACTTATGGACAGGTACTTTCGGTCACAGAGTGCTCACTACCTGCTATCCAAAGGGTATCGCAGCACTTGTGTCTGGAAAGGAGGTCCTGCAGTTCCTCATGAGGCAGGCTGCCACCGTGACAAGGGAACTGCTTTGCATTTGGAGACATTCACAAGGAAGGGATTTGACCAGGCTAATTCTGTACAGCCAAGGTTAGAAAAATGCCGGTCCATAAGAGAAATCCAATTTCACTTTCACTTTGTCGGTAGCGCAACTTTCGTTCTAGCCCAAGGGGTGAGAACTGCTGATTCCTTTACATTCTGTTTTTTAGTTTTGAAAATTCAAATGCAAGAGAAAGCAGAGCTCTGACATCCTGAGGGATGAGTTTCCTGCACTGATCTGAGCACAGCTACACCAGTACAAGTGCAGGTAGTGCTGGACTCGATCCCTGTGTTTGTGCTATATTGTTTCCCCCTTTCACTGAGTGGAAACTCACTGGATTATTTCCATTAGGAGGAGAAATTGATGATAGGAGTCAGGAATGCCTTTGGTTTATTTACAAAGCGTGCACTGAGAATCTTGTTTCTCTGAATGCAGTAGAAACAAACAACAGGCACTCCTCTTACTCAGAGTTTCCGAGCCTGCTTCTGGTGCGGAGTGTGTTCACTGCAGAGCTGCGCTGCTCTGTCGTGTCCCCTTGCAGGACAGCTTCTCCAGCAGCAGTTCCTTAGGACAGACAGACAGGCAGACGCACGGAACACCCCGCCGGCTGCTTCCCAGCATCCGTGTGCCCCAGCTGACTCCACTACAGTGCATCCCGCTTTAGCCTGGGCTTGGCTGCAATTTGGGGTGGCATCTTCCAAAGTCTTCAGGCTCCTGGGCATGCAGGCGCTAAGCTGCCGTTTTCTTTTAGCTTGAAAGACAGACACCTGCATCAGCTTTGCTGAAGAATGTGGCTGTAGATTAAAAAAGATCCACTGCAATGGAAATTCTATATACACAACCTACCACCACCCATGCACCCATGAGAGTGCCCGAGCCTGTGGCAGAGCCGAGCTCCTTGTAGCACAGCAGAACTGCTGCCTCGGCTCAGAGTCATCTAAATAATGCACGATTCTCAGTTCCTTTACTACAGGCAAACTTTCACACTAGTTCTACAACACCACAGCTGATCTCAAATGTGTGGTGGGAACTTTTGTCAAGGGAAAAGGAATAAATATCGTCATAGAAACTTGACAGTTGAGAATTGTTTCTGAATGCTTGCAACAAGTCAACGTTCTCAAATTTCAAATGAGTGCAGATTTTTGCAGCATTGAGCCAGTCCTTCCCTAGCTCTGCTCGCCACATCTTGATAGGAAGGTGCAGCGAATCATGTCAGAAGGAGATTCTTCTCCCAGTGAAAAAAAAATCCCACCACATTTCAAACCAAATAAGTAGAGAATAAGGGCAACACAGTTGCTCTGCGTCATGTATTTCAGCTCACTATCTTAACACTCTTTTCCACCTCAAGTAATGCTTACTTGTGGCAAAGAACATTGTTAATTGCAGGTGTAACCCATGTCAAACCCATGGTGTAGAAATGGGAGAGCAGTTGGTAGCAGGGTGTCCTCCCAGAGCTGCATCTCTGCAGTGCTCCCATACCTTCCTCTCAGGACAAATTGCCGATAGCCTCAAGTGCTCAAAGGTTCACTTTTTCTCTGACCTCTGTAATTTCCTGATCTCTTTAATTTAAGTGTTTTTGTATGGAAAAAAGATCGACTGGTTCAATTTTAGGTGCGCATACACTACTCTAAAACAACTCATAAAGTATCAGTGGGGTGCAACAAGCATTATGTTTATCACATTTACATCAAATAACAGAACAGCTAGTAGTTTATGAAACCCGTTCTTTGAACCTGATGTTTTCAGTGATTCATTTCATGTTTATTGGATGCACACATTGCTTGTGTTTGTCAATAGCATTGAAAACTATGACTAGATAGGGAAAAATAAACACTTTAAAACATGAACAGACTGCATTAGTAGCAGTGGAATGCATCTAGTTAACTAAAGACATTGTCCTCAGGCACTAAAGAGATCATAATTACAGTTGCAACTCCACCTTCTGGCTTATTTTGCTCTGAGGAGTCCGAGAGTTTGGATTCTTTATTTTGAATAAATGTGGATACTTCCTTCAGGGTCTGAAAAAGGAAAAACTGACAGCTACATTCCAAAAAAAGCTTAGCTGGATGGAAAACGACTGCTTGCAATGCTAATGCGCTCTTAGTTTGGCGGCGCAAATCAGTATCATCTCTTGAAGAAAAGTGTGTAGCTAGGAATAAATATCAGACACGAGACCAAGAGTTCTCTTCATGTCATGAGTTTTAGATTTCTGTGGGAAAATAAGCAAAGATTGTGTAAAATCTTTTTTAAACAACCTTCAACAAATTTGTGGGAGAAAATGCAGTGGAAAGCTCTTCTAGTGGCATTTACACAGCTTCAAGAACACTCCATGAGAGCACTGAAATAAAAGAATCAGATGGAGAGTGAAAAGACAGCTACATCCTTGACTGATTTTGCTCAGTGATATCACAAAGACTCATTTTTTCCATAGTTCTCTCCTCGTTTATAAAGCTCAGGTTCTGCCACAGATGCTCTCCTATCCCAAACGCAGTGCTTTTAGTATCTGACATTCCTCTTTGCCTCTCCTATCTGTAGCAACTAATTTTCAATTTAGTGTCATTGGGTTCAGAGTAATATCAAAACTTGTACTCGGGCAGAAGGATCTGAAGCATGTAGCTCTTTCTAAAAATGACACCGCTTTGGTTATAAACATCTTTTTGCATCGTTAGAAATCAATAGAGACTGCTAGTCAGACATGGGGTTCGATGGAAAAAAGTTATAATCTCATATAAAGACAAACACCGGCGGTGGAGCAGTGATAAATGAAGCTGCTCAGGCTCCCTGGCATGTAGATTCAGTGGAGAACATTTTACTGAAACAGTTTCTATATCATGTTTGGCCTCGTGAATGTTCAGCGGTAGAGGCCAAATCCTGTCCTCAATCAATCTCTGCAATTCTCTTCAACTGTGCTGCAGCTTTCATCTGTTTTCTTACATCAGATTCTTTTGCAGGAGTTCAGCCTTGCCAAGCATCTTGAAGTTGTATTACCAAGTATGTTTCAAGCACAAATCTCAGCTTCATCACCAAAGACAAGAACCTTTGCCCGAGTATAGGAAAGCTTGCTTTATGCGAAGTACAAGGGAAAAAATGGCAGTTTTGCAGCACTCTGGGCTCTGGTCCTGGCTTTTAAGGCTATAGTATAAGCAGAGGTGTTAAAACAAAGTAGGGTTTGGACTTTGGGAGAGGAATCAGTGTCAGTAGGAATCTCTGAGATGTTTCCGGGTGAAGAGAGCAGTGTGACTCTGGACCAGCCTGTCTGTGGGGCTTGGGAAAGAGCTTCTTAATTCTCTCTACTACAGCCCACATTTGGATTCTGAAGTCACAGCTGTGCCCTGGGATGGATGCCGTTTCCACCCCACCTCCCCTGGATGTCTGCCCTCTCTTCCTTCCTTCTGGGCAGAAATGAATGGGGAACAGCAAAGCTTTTGTTTGCCTCAGCTTGGGACTGGGCTGGGGCACTGGTGGGCTAACCAGAGTGTTAGGACCTCCTCAGAGGAGAAAGGGCAAATGGAAAAAAATGTGAGCAAAGGCAAAAAAAATGGGGGGCCAGGAGCACAAGAGCTGAGGGCTCACAAGTAGATCCAGGTCCGCAGCGTGCAGAGGACCCTTGAAGATGCCCACCAGGCTGCAAGAGCATGGGTCACCCCTCAGTCCTTTGCATTTCCTTAGCTAGTGTGCTGAACCTGGGAAAAAGGGTAGGAGGAGGGAAGCTGAGGAGAAAAAGCAGCTGACGGCCATTCGTGAGCAGATGAGAAAGGTATTGCCCTTCCCTCTACTGAGAGTGGGACTGCTCGTTTGAAAAAGGAACATCTGAGAAATAAATGTATAATAACAAAATAATTTAAAATTACTGTCTCGACACAGCTATGACTAGCAGACGTCAGTCAGGGGAAATCTGCCTCTACATTCCAGTCACTGGAACTGTATTTCTATTGTGTTTAAACCAATTCAGTCAACCCCACTTAATTTCCATTGTTGAGAGAGTCTAAAAGAGTCAGGAAAGTAAGAAAAGAAGTCTACTGGAAAGATATACTGAGAAAGAAAAGAACATTTTGAGAGGAGGAAAAAGTGGAGGAGACTGAAGTGAAGAACAGAAAAATTGGACGCTAATAATTCTTTGTATTTTTTTTCTCAACACAGTTTTTGTCATTTGTGTATTGTAACTACCCACCTGTACAGTAACTATAACACACACAGTGGACAGAACAACCTAATCTTCCTACTTTTCTTTGCGTCACCTCTATGGGAAAAATGCCAGAGGAGAAATTTATCTGACGTCTTGTCATATCTCTTTGTGTTTTAAACCTCTCCAAAATGAAAGAGTGAAGCAGTTTGTTTGACTTGCAGAAGGGGTTTTGGCTTACTCCCCATGAAAATATGATTATAAATTCCTCCTGCATTTACTGTTGGCATATTCTAAACAATCGAGTCCACTGATTACCGAGTTATGTAAGAATTCTTGTGTTATTTGAGACTTAATATATCAGACGCTGTGTAAAAGTGACATACCTATTTTTTAACATCTAAAATCCGAACTAAAGAGAACTTCTGTTCTGTGGGCTTTTTATTGCAGGCTGGGGGAGGAGGAAAGAAAACTGTGGGAATTCTTGCCTCATAGTCCCAAGTTGATGCTTTCAGTGCAATTTTTACCCACTTGCAGCTGGGCTGTGAGTATTGCTACTCTGTGACAGTGATGTTGATGTCCTTATTTAAACCTCTGGGACTCAGCCTCTGCATTTGATTCAAGATTTTGAAAGTCTTGGCATCTATCCTGATGCTTCTTGATGAATTGTGAGACATGAAAGAAACTGCATTTTGCCCATTCCACTTTTTACCTTAGTTGTGGCACGCCACATTATCTGTCACAGATGGGAAAAACACATGTGAATGAATGTAATCCATTTATTGGTTTATGGTCACAAAGTCCTCAAGGGAGTGTTCCAAATCCAGAATGCTGGATTTCCTATTTCAGTGAGTGAGCAGAAAGAAGTCTCTTCCTATTCACTGCATGTCCTGCACTATTTGGTAAACTCATCAAAGGTGAAGAACAACCACATATAAAACTATTCCTCCCAGACATTTCTGAGATCTTCAAAATGCAAATGAAGAGATTATCTGCAGAAGGATGGCACAGCTGAAGAACACATTTTCAGACAACAATGCTGCCCCATACTGTAGGATAAGTAGTTCTATGTATTCTGTTGTATCTCGTGTATGTTCTATAGCATTTGTCCTGCTCTGATGTCCTCTTATTTTTTAATATTACTGACATATCAAACCTGAAATGTCAAACCTGAGCCTTAGACATTTAGTCAGTGAGTGCTGTAAATGCGATCTTTCTGTAAGTTGCTCTTTGGTTGGAAGCTCTCCTTAAAGAAACGTAAAGCATAGCTACTAAGAGCAAAATGCACTCACATTGTCCTTTAAGTGTGCTTCAGTTTGTTCACAGAAGGAATTAGTAAAAGTCGTATCAGAGTGAACAAGCAGTCTTCATTCTAGTCAGTTCAGTTTGCCAATTGTGGAACAAGATTTTCTGACACGGGGACATCTGCCTAATCAGAAAGTTGTGGAGATGTACATCCATCTGCTGGAGCCATTGAGCATCCAGTAGTATTTGGATATCTCCAGGTCACGCTGGGTTCCCACCATGTTCTAAACCCACAAGGTGTTTAGAATGGATCATAGATCCCATTTGATAAAATGTGCAAGTGAGGCATAATGTGTAACTTATTAAACTGATAGCTCAGGAATTGATTACTCATTGGCAAGAAGCTCATAGAGCAAAGTGAGAATGTACTGAAGAAGAACGTATTAAACAGATTTCTGCAGGTAGGCTGTGTGGTCTCCAACACTAACAGAGGAAGCAGGAAGTCCAGTGCTCCGCTCTTAATTCCACTATCAGCTATTTAATAGCATTGTTTACTCTTATCCTCACAGTTTGTCCAACAGTACCACTTTGAAGCTTTAAACATGGGACCCCAGTGGAATCCCTTCTTCTTTAGGATTCAGTTTCTCTATCTCATCGCTGTATTTTGGAACCGTATTGTTAGGATGACTTGGCAATGTTTGCTGAGCACTTTGAAGAAATGAAGCAGTGTATTAAGTTATAAGTAGGGTTGTTATTTAAGAAAAACTTCATTATTTTTCAAATGCAAACACTTTTGGCAAGATGATAAAAGGAAGAAAGAAAAAGGGAGTGTAGCACTGAAGACAGTGTGCTCATTTTCTTCTCACCAAACAGTAAACGCTTTAGGAACACTGCATTCTTTCATTCTCATCTCGCACTCAAGAGCAGTCATTTCATATCTGTATTTACCCTTCTTAAGCCATACTCTGTGTTCATGCTTTTCAGCACTTTATACATTTATTTAAGGATCAACTCAGAGCACTTATTCATCTTATTAGGAAAACACATTACATTCACACATCAGAGCCTGCAACTGCAAAGCTACTATAAATCATAAGATATCACTGACACCCCCCCTTTCATCTTCTCAGAGATGCAATGCTCTTTGCAGGGTTTTGCTTTTGCTGAGGTTGCTTTGCTACTTCCTCCTGGGGACTGAAGTAAACAGTCTTTCCTTTCCTTTCTCAGCCAGTATCTTCTTTCCTCCTGATAGCGCACGGCAGCGTGGCTGTTAGTTGTTGCTGTATACAGGTCAACCCATGCATCCTTGGCATTCCAAAGCAATATCGCAGTGACAACTCCTTTACCAAAAGGCAATGCTCTTATCAAAACCATTAATATAATTTTCATGTGCTCAGATTCTTATGGTACTTCTATCAGCAATACATTTACCGTATATTTACTGCACATATTCTTTTCTAAACAGAAGCAAGGAAGATAAAAGCAAGGAGGTGCAGCTCAAGACATGACATTTGTGTGTTATGAAGAACTGCATAAAATGTTGACCTTGCTTTCAGTACTTTTGTGCTGAATTCAAGCAGTATAAGACAGGAAAATACACAGCGAGAGGAGTTAAGTAATTCAAGCAAAAGGAGAAAATCGTAACGTAGAAGAGACAACGTCGAGAACAGAAGAAAGTTGTTTAGCGGGATCAGAGGTGGGATGGCATCATAGGCAGCCAGAAGAAGGATAACATTTGGAGGATGTCTGCAGAGATGCAGTCAGGACTATTCAAAAACAACAGGACCCAAAGATATTACCCACTGTGTGAGCCCTGCTGGTAATTCTGTAGCATACTTTGGCTCCATGCACAAGTCGCTGCCTGCCGGCTCATTAAGTCAATCCGCTTGCTTTTTTGTTGCTGACGATAAGCACTGAAATGTTTGGGGCAATATGTGACACCATCATTCAAACTGCGACCTAGCTGTGGGGAGATTAATGAGGCTCTATAGCTCTTCGGAAATTTCATTTTGCTGATTATGAAAACAGAAGTATAATTTCTGAAAAAAATAAAATAAAATAAAAAGGTGATAACTTCTCATGAGCTTTTCTTTACAACAAAGCCCCAAAGCAACAGTCTGATCTGGGCAGTTCAGGTGCAGTTAGCAGGTGTGAATCAGCAGTTAAGATGTGACGCAGCAAGCTACAGCGTACTGTGGCAAATTTCTTGCTATTTTCTGCTTTGAAGTCCATTGGTCGTTTAGTTATCTGTTTTCTGAAAATCATACGTTAGCTAAAAAGTCTGATGTGTTCTGTGGAGCTTATCACAAGATCCTGACCTGACGGTGCATTAAAAACACGCTGGAGATAAATCGTTTGTCTGCCTTTCTGCCTAATAAAGTCAATGAGAGGCACAACTCTGATTTCAATTAAGCTGATCTATCCAGAATAGGAATGTAAGGTCTTTTAAAAAGGCATTTTCTGAAAAGATTCATTTCCTGCTCCATAAAGGGGAAATGGCTTCTTTTTGAATTAGAATACATTATCTTCTTTGGGGTTTGCTGGCTTACGTCTCCACGGCGTGAACCCAGTATTCACGCAGGATTGTGTAATGGTAAAAGAATTTGTCTGGAACAGCCAGCTTTATGATTGACTGGTGAGATTCTGCTGAGGAAGATCTGAGTGAAGATAACATTTTCAAAAGAAAAATATTGCTGGCACTTGACTACCTGTTCTGTACAGCATTTATTCGCACTTGTCAACTAACCAAAATAAAACCTTCAATGCTGCCAATTTGTGACCTTCTCTGCTATAAAATATTCTGTTACTAAATCAGCACTTCTCCGCTGTCTGTGTTTGTCTTAAACCTTTCTGTGAAACAGTATCTACCTCCTCAGAGCCATTTACTGCTCTCGCTGTGTACGCAATGAGAGTTCTGTGCAAAGATCAAGGGGACATTAGGTGTAGTTACATCCAGGTGATAGTGATGTAGGGTTTACTTTAGGGTTGCTCATTTATTAGGATACATTCTGTGTGTTCTTACTTAAGGACAACTCAGCGGTATTGGAGCCTGAACTCATTGTTCTCGACATTCAAATGCTTTTTACACTGAATAGGTAGGATGAACCGGGTAAATGTTTTGAGCTTTTGTAAGGTAATTAGTTAGAGACATGTGAAACTGCAGTTATGCTTTACCAGCTTAATACAGACGTAAACCGAAATGCCTGATTTGTCCTGATGAAATAATAAGAAGACGTTAACATTTCTCAGAATAATCTGTGATGAATAGGAAGTGTTTTTGCCTATGGCTATGTTGTGCTAGGGTCTGATTATATCAGAGCTCATAAATTAGAAAGTCAGAAGGGACCACTGTGATCATCTGGCTTGGCCTCTTGTACAACGCAAGCCATGGGACTTCCCTGAATTAATTCCTGTTTGAACTGGAACACAAAGTTTAGAGAATCAGCCAATCTCAATTAAAATATTTCCAGTGATGGAGAGCCCACAGCAACCCTTAGTGAATTGTTTCAAGGAACAACTATTCTTGCCCTTACATTTTTGTGCCTTATTTTCTATTTTGAATTTGCCTCGATTCAGCTTCCAGCAATTAAATCTTGTTATGCCTTTGTCTGCTGGACTAACTGTCATTTGTCAAAATCGTATCCCTGCCATAGATCCTTAAGGACTGTGATCATCTCATCTCCTAGCCTCCTCTTTCTTAAAATAACAGATACAACTCCTTGAGTCGATTGCTATAAAACATACATTCAGATCCAGTAATGAGTCCCCTGGCTCTTCTCTGTTGTCTGAGTAATCGATCAGCATCCTTTATGGATGGTGGACACCAGGAATGGATTCAGTCCACCATGAGTCCTACCAGTGCTAAATCTAGCAGGCACAACACCTTCCTCACTCTTCTTAAGTGCTCCTGGTTGGTCCTTTAGGATCCCTTTCGACTTCAGTACCCATTGAGAGGTTGTAATCAGCAAATTATTGATCCTTACTCCCAAATTCACTTTCAGAGTCACTTTTTTACTCAGACAAACTCTCTATCTTGTAGGTGACATTTTAATTCTTGGCCATGTAATTTTCATACAAGAAGAAAGGGTCTACATTCCTTGAGGTTTGGGTTGGTTGGTTTTGGTTGGTGTGTTTTTTGTTTGTTTGTTTGTTTGTTTTTAACCAGCATATGGAATCATCTGCATCTGCCTGTGAATGAGTTTTATTCTCAGCAGTAAGATAGAAAAGAAAATGGAAGTCTCTCTCTTGGCACTGCATGTGAACGTAAAAAGGCAACATTAAGAAGTTAAGCCAACGCTTAAATGTTAAGACTAACATTTAAGTAGAAAATGTATATTAGAAGAGATTTTATCTCCTTTATGTAGTACTAGATTATGCCGCCCTGGAGGGGGTTGCTCCAAGTCCACATAGCAGCGAGAGCCTGGATCACTCAGAATTCAAGCAGGACACAGGGAGAGTCAAGATAACTCAGTAACCTGGCAGTGTTCCTTCTGCCCTGTGTGCTGTCTGTTCTGACCAAGAGCCTCCCCAGTCGTTCTGGAGTACAAGTAAGCACCCTCACACCACTCCAGGCAGCGTCACCAATAATCTGTGATTTGCATGGGCACCTGCGTAGAGCAGTCACTCGTCCCCAGAAGACAAGTGAAGCTTGTGCTGAACCTTGCTCCTGTGCAGAGTCACTGCTGTTGCAGGAGCTATTTAGATTAAAGCTGACACAGGTATCGCTCCTGATGCTGTCATTGTATTTACTGTGTCAGCATAGATGGGCCTTCACAGATATCGTTGACATCAGCCAACAGTTTTTTACAGGAAATTACTCCTTGATAATACCCTCGCAGCAAATATATATATATATATATATACTAATGTCCCCTTTACTGCATTTGTTTGACATAGCAAACTAAAGTGCAATAGCACGGCCACTTCATGTGCCTAGTGCTGTTACACACCCTCAGAGCCCTAATGCCTGTAGCACCACGCATGTCTTAACGCTTTTAACAACATCTCTCTCTTTTTCCTTCCTTAACTGTGCATGGGATCTCAGGTCTTTTCCTCAGGGCTGGGTGAGCTCTTGCTCCACACCGTGCTGCAGCACAGGGTCCTGGATGTTCCCTGTAGGAGTTTAATGAGTGTTTATCTGCTGATAGTGCCAAGAGGCTGTCTCGCACCCAGGCCTTCCGGTGGCTGCAGTTTCTCAATGCAGTGCTGATGCAAATATCCTGGTGTTGTAATAGTAATGGCTCACAGAAATACATGCTTGTCCACTGCTGTGTTGTATCAACAAGAATTTACTTCTTCAATGCCCAGAGATTTTTCAAGATCACAGTTTGTCCCGGGGAGATACCCGATTACAACACAGCTGGGGCCGCGGATGCAGAAGTATGCAGACAGCACAGTGTGCAGCCTCGGGATGCAGGCCCAGGTCTGGGCACACATAGTGCCTTATTCAGGAAGGGCTGATACTTACTCTCCTTGCTTTTTGCAGACACACGGTCCCATGCTGTGTGCAGGTGACTGCAGCCACCCCTGCTATCAGATCTCTGTTTAAGGCAGTGCCTCTCAGCTGTGAATCTCAGCTCCCAACATGGAGCACAAAAGCAGTCATTCAGGCTACGTTTACACTCATCTGTGACAGCACCTTAACTTTGCCTTTGCAAGAGATGTCTCAATACATACCCTGTAAGCTAATTCTAACTCAAAATTGTAACTTCTTGTGGTGCATTTGCTCTAGAGCTCCATCCCTATGGCGCTCCGAGGTCTCCTGGGGACGCCGCAGCCTTTCACAGCCTCTCTTGTGCTTGGACCACATTTCCCCACATGCTCACATCTGCTCACCAGGTTCCTGGATATCCTTGATGTAGCTTGGCCAATCTGTTGTGTCTCTGCCTCTCCAGATACAGGCTTCTATTCCTCAGCTCGGCTTTATACTCAAGAATTTCTATTTTTGATCATCCAGCTGCCCTTACATACTCTAACCTCTGTGCCCAATTCTTCTTCATTGTCCCACCATCCTTGAGAGGCAAGCAAAGTTTTTCCCTAATGTCTGGCTACTCAATCAGTAAGCAAGACAGCACTTGAAAATCTTTATCTTGCAAAATTTGTTGTCAGCTATTTCCCAAATCCTTACCTTGACACCAGCTGTATAAGAGTAAAAGAAAAATAGACACTTCATATTTACATTTGTAGAAGGCCTACTTTTACTAACCCTCTGGTTAGAAATGAAGTATGGTTGAATTCTCTCTCTGTCAGAGTGCTTTTTCCCATTTTCTATATTTTCATGCTGCAGCACTGCTCTAGCTAAAAATTCTGTGTATATAGAGACAGCCTCAGAGGTTTGTGCTGTAAGTTGTTTATGACTTTCTGTCCTTAAATATACACTGCATCACAAGACACTCTTTCCAGTGCATGTTTGTATTCAATTGGTAAGGGTGATCTTGACACAAAAGGATGTTTCTGTCATCAGTGTGATGCCTCAGTCCCGCTTCAGTGGCATATTATATGTTTGCACATTGGTTAGAGTCATTACATTTGAAGTTGAGAGATACGTTCCCTGATAAGTGTAATGGCAGCATCGTGTCAAAGTTGCTTTCTTCCTAAAGGATAAATTTTAGGAGGAAATCCTTTTTGCAGAGGGTGGTGAGGCACTGGCGTGGGCTGCCCAGAGAAGCTGTGGGTGCCCCATCCCTGGAGGTGCCCAAGGCCAGGTTGGGTGGGGCCCTGGGCAACCTGAGCTGGTGAGGGGCAGCCCTGCCCATGACAAGGGGTTGGGACTGGATGGTCTTTAAGGTCTCTTCCAACCATGCTATGATTCTATGATTCCGTGATAAAGTATCTTCCCGTAACTGGATCAAGGGTTTCCCATACATCCAAAAGTCTTGGAAGAATTGTCAGTTGACTTTTATCATAATCTAGAATGGGAAAGGAGAGAAAACTGTGTGGAAAAACACAAACACAAGTAATAAAACCATAAGCAAAGAAGTTGACCACAGTAATGAGAATGCAGTGAAGAAAAGTGGCAGCAGTCAGCCTTCCTTGCTTCTTCTCCATATCTTCCCTGTGCCCACCACCACCCCCTGGGAGGCCGATGCTCCTTGTCCCTGTCCCCACACCGAGAGCAGCGGTGGTGCCCAACCAGCAGCCAGCCACGTCAGGCAGCTGGCATGCTGCAGCTCCTGGCCGTGCAAATGAGCCAGACAGGGCCTGGCAGCAGGATGGCGCAAGGCAGAACCCGTCCGTTCAGGCACATGTCTCCTGCTCGTCAGCCCACGCTGGCTCAGGCAGAAGTTTCTTCATCTGCAATGTGGGCATGTCCTAGGCTCCTGGACATTTTTTGGTGCCTGAGACTAAGCAATGCTTTTAAGGGGCTTTCTGGGAGTTCAGGCTTTAGGGACATCACGAGTATCAGCTTCTCACACGCGTAACAGAGGGGGAAGCAGACACTATGCAGATTTTGAACAACATCAGTATCAAGCTCTCAAGGAAAACCACCAGAGAATCATGGAATTCTAGAATTATTAAGGTTGGAAAAGACCACTAAGATCATCAAGTCCAACTGTCAACCTGCCACCACCATACCACTAAGCCATGTGCCACATCTTCAAGTTTCTTGAACACCTCCAGGGAGGTAAGGGTCTATCCTGTGGCATACCTGGCAAACAGGTGAGCCAGCCTGGGAGCTGTTTGCCATAGGAGAAATTAGTTGACTATAAAAAGGATGTGGCATCATGTAATGCAAATAATAACTAGATGTTTAGACGGTGGCTGATATTTCTGTCTGAAATGACACAGGTATTTAATTGATGGTCTAGTCCAATCCAACTGCTGCCAATGACCAGCTGTAGCTGGCTGCTAGACACTGGGTCTCAGAGCTGCAGCCTAGGTCTATCCTACTTTCTATTCTTGCTTTATTTGTAGGATAGAAAACATTATGAGATTCCTGGGGCACAAGGAAGGTGCAAATCTTTCAATGCTTGCTGATGGGCATTGACTGCTTCCATGGCTGCCATGGTGAGCCAAGGTTACCTCTAAAATGGTGGACTATCCTGAAGTTCCACCTGTGTGGTGGGGCACTGAAAGGAGAAAGCACAGCTCTGACTGACTTCAGCCAGATCCTTGCTTAAAGGATCAGAGAGGGAAAGTCTCATGGGAGCTCAGAGGGTGTTGGCAACAGGCGTATCACAAAGGCCAAGAGCCACAGCTCTGACAGGCTCTTGGCACGGTGTGCACTGAAACACTCCCTCCACATCCTCGCTGTGTGGCTGGTATATGCCATGCACAGAGGCTCATGCCCATGGCCGTTTTGGCTGAGAAACTGTCTGGGCTGACAGTGCTCTCTGTGGGTGCTCTCCCTCCCATGCAGTGCAGATGGAAAGATGTAGCTGCAATGTACTCATGGATCTGCACTGCCATGAGTGCTCTGCTACCATCAGTGCCTTATGTAGGTGGGCTAGAAAAGCCTGTCCCAGCACATGGCTGGGAGCCATGTCTTCTTGCTGACATCTACATGGGCAAGAGGAAGAGAGGTTACCTAGAGAAACGCCGTAAAATAGGTTCCCCCAAGTCCTCACAGAATTAGGCTCATTGAAGAGTTTGTGTTTTTGTGCCACATAGTCAGCCCTGAGAGGGGTTGGTGCCATTGTACCATGTAGACAATAAGTAGTCAAGCACGAGTCAATAGTTACATTTGTCCTTCCTTGCACTGCTTTAGGGAACCTCGCTTCTGTCACGAAACTGCTCTTATTCTGAGAATATTCTTTTTCCAATACTTCGAGTTTTTAGCTCCTTCTCGGACATGCCTGAGGACAGGCACAACTGCATAAAACCCAGGGCGACAAAAGCATGCTGTAAATCTGAAAGTCCTCTGACAGTCGGCACAGCTTTCTCCTAAGATCAAGTAAGGATACTGATCCACACTGGTTGCTCAGCAAGCTGCTACCAAAGACCCCTTGTCCCTTTCCTTTTCATATATACATACATGCATATATATAAACAGAAGAAAACACCATAAATCTGTCATATATATAAACAGAAGAAAACACTGTAAATCTGCCTCCTGGAAAAAAAAGGAAGGATTTTCCAAAGTGGAGGAGCAAACTCGCTCCCCTACGATGCTCCTCAACTGCTTTCAGCCCTGCTGATAGCTCATCACTCCAAACCTGAATCTATTTACTTGAAAGGATCTGAGGGTGGAACAACCAGGAAAGGAGAAAACACATGACAAGGACGTTCCATGCAGATGTGGAAAGACGGTCTAGAAGAAAGCGGGGTGCATGTGCTGAAGAAAGGTTGAACATGTGTTGCAGTGGGAGGCTGCATTACAATTCCCACATAAACTGGTTCTGGCAAAGAGCCTGTGAGCGGGGTTTGAAGGGATTTGTGGAGCCTGCATGTATGAACACATATTGGGGAAATCTTCATGTATCCACAAATCCATTTTAGTTTTGAAGTGCTGGTGTAATGCACGCTCATAGGAAGGAACTGGAGTGCGTGCAAGTGAAAGAGGAGAGAGGCTGGTTCTGTGAATATGCCAGCACAGTATCAATGCATAATTTGTGGCGTGGGAAGGAGCTCACATAGAAGACTTCTATGGTGATGAAAGTATGATGGAACATCTGGGTTAAAAGATGAACACAAAAAAAGCCCACAAAGAGTCAGACTGAGGAACACAGGGAAGAGGAGGAGCGATAGGAGAGATCTGGAGAGAAAGGGTGAGAGCAGAGAGCAGCAGGGAAACAACCCCTGAACAGCGCAAGAGGAAGCACCTCAAAAGAGAAAAAAAGAAGAAATTTAAAATGTGCTATGGAAACAGAAACGTGCTCACGGCTGGGTTCGGTTGCTTCATACCCCTCTGATGATTTTATTGTAATTTGGACAACATTTTTCTTCACTGTCATAGAATCATAGAATCACAGAATGATTTGGGTTGGAAGGGACTTTAAAGCCCACCCAGCTCCAACCCCCAGCTGTGGGCAGGGCTGCCACCAGACCAGGTTGCTCGGGGCTCCATTCAGCCTGGCCATGAACGCCTCCAGGGCCTCCAGTTGACAATCCACCTGAAAAAGGACATTTCTGTAGCTGCACCTATGCATCATTGCTGCTGCTGGAACGTTTTCAGACTGGCTCACTGACTTACCAAAAGGCTTCTGTATCTTAAAAGTTCCATCTTTAGGAATTTCACCGTATGAGGGGAAATTCTGTGCTTTTCCTTGTGCAGTTGATTCACTTCGTGGCCACTTCGGGAAAACACGAGAAATGTAGAAGTTTCCCCGAAGATTCCCACTGCACCCAGTCAAGATTTCAAGCAGAGGGGCTATAACCAGCACAGGTGAGGGGAAGGGCAGAGCCGGCTGGAAAGGAGCTGAGGAACTGGGGATGGTGTGAAGGTGAATGACACACAGTGAGGGCAGCTGCGAGGGGGGCTGCAAATGTTAACTGAGGAAAAGCAGGGTAAAGAAGGGGAAAAGCTTGCGAGGCAATGAAGTGATATGCAAACTAAAAGTGATGTAAAAATAGAATTTAAAGGGAGAAAAATAGTAGATAAATGAAAATACAACAGAATTTACCTAGGAAATCTAGAATGGTGGGGAGGAACTGAAGGAAACTGCAGAGCAAGGCAGAGGGAAGTAGAAACAATAAAAAATGAAAAGATGAAAAGCCAAAAAGTAAGCCACTGAATAGCTTTCTAAGGAGTAACCATTCACTGAAGCCAGTGTTTATTTATTTATAGGTGTTATTAGGGAAGAGATGCACTGTACATTTATGTAAAGCCTGTGAGGTTGGAAAGAAATGTTTAGACAGGCACTCCTGCTGGAAGATAGGGCCTTTTATTAACACGGAGTTAGCCCTCTGTAGCTAATTACCGAACACGCTATGCAGGGTGTATTGACACTGAGGAGTGGACAGGAGCACAGTGGGCTCAGTGAGGTGTGGGGAAGCGTTTCCAGCTACACCCACACTGGAGTAAGTCCCAGCTCTCTTCCTTCAGAACACAAGGCAAGGCCCCAGTGAAAGCTAGCAACAGAGATGGGCCTATACAGTGAGATTTCAATCCTGCAGCGCATTCAAAGGGGATGCCATGGAAATCAGGAACTGGGCTCAGTTTCTTGGACCCCACTTGTAGGTGTACGCACACATTTATTTTACTGCAGCAGTGCAGATCTTTGGGCTCTGCTCGGGTTCATGTTTAATCAGAACACTGTCTAGTTGTTCCATACATTTTTCACCCCAGTTTTGCATCATTATCGGTAGTAGCAAGCGCTTAAATCTCGGTATTAGTAAGCATATGCCCACTGACTTTGCCTGCGTGTGCAAGGGCTGAGCATTCCTAATAAGGCCTTCCAAGTGCCTTAATTCACAGAATAAATTGTTCCTTTAGTGTGAAACCGTACCTTTTCTTGGTTAAACACAAGCAGCTGCCTGGACTTCTCATGCATTTTAAGAAAGACAACAAAACCGCCCTTTTGTTTTACTTTGCTTAGGCTGTACCCTCATTCCTTCTATTTCCTATTTACAGTATTTAATGTAGATAGTTTAAAATGCTTATAAGAGCAAGGCAGGGAACAGTTTAACCTCTGACAAGGGCAGCATTTTTAAATTTAACTGTAAGCACTTAGTTAAGAAAAATCTGTTTCCACTTTTCTGATGGGATACCTTTAAACCAAACGCAGGTTAACTGCATGCAGCAGAGCCACGACGTTGCCCTTGCCGGAAAGGCCACATCCACAGCTCCCTGGTCACACGAGCACTTCTTAGAACTGGGAGGTTTTTTTTGCAAGCAAAAAGCAATACTCGTGCGATTTTAGGATTTGCAGAACTTGGCCTCCAGTTAACCACTTGGCAATGCTCGTGCCTCCATAATATTTGTACTCCCAAGTAAAACCTCCTAAGTGGTTTTTGATTCCTTCTCAGTGTCAAACCCCTTCAGAAAGAGGAGCTTGCCAGGTGATGAACTTTCCCGGGATTCAGAATGTTTGCCGAAATGATAACAAACCAAGCCCCTCAAAGCTGAGTCATGGAATTTAGGAAAACAAATCTTTATGATGGGGTAACCTAGGGACTAATGACTTCATCTTACTTCCTCTATGGATTTACATGAATGTAAACAAGAAGACTTTGGCTTGGAAAAGCTGATTGAAAATTGAAGGCTCATCTCATCACATTTAACGGGCCGAGTTTCTCAGCCTTACCAGAGCAGAATTCCCAGTGTTGTCATTGGACGCTGAAGGAGCTGCTGCCTGACTCAGGGCTCAGCAGCAGGAGGCATGTGTCCACAAGGGTCTTTTATTCCCTTCCATTAGTATTCTCAGCAAAGCCCTTGCTTCCCTGGATGAAAGCAGAGAGACCTGTGTGACCTCTCCAGCCATCCTCTTGGGGCCAGTAATGTCACTTCACACAGCTTCACCACACTACAAGCCGACGCAATGTTAGTAACCCTGCCTGCAAGGAGAAGATAAAGCCCACAGAGCTTTCATTCCTCATACCATTCCTCACGTAAGGCTAACAGTGGGAAAAAAATAGAACAGGTACTGTAGGCTCCCAGCAGAAATACAACTGTTCACAAGTCCATGGCATCCCTATCTGATTATCCAGAAGGGTTTGGCAAATGTCCAGAAGGAATGATATGGTTGTCTGCTCCTGTGAGAAGAAACAAAATGTGTAAAGTTTATTTCTCTCAGTGACAGACACCCGTGATTTTTCCTGGGTTTGCCAACAAAATGAGCTCCAAAATGCTGGGGGTAACGATAAAGCCCTGGAGAAGCCCCTTGTGCAAGGGATGCAGCCCATTACCTGAGGCAGCAGAGAGGTGTACTCGCAGCAGTACACTCGTCATAAGCTGAGCCCAACAACTCCCCTCTCCTGTAAATCCTTTATCTTTCTCAAGACCCCTCTATTTAACATCAAAATATTAAGTATGATTTTATTCTGAATATGTTTTCAAATCTGTCTTCTCAAATCAGGCTACTGATTTTACAAGAGTCCAATTAGATGACCCAGAAGAGAATGTTTTACAATTTACTAATAATCTAAAATGACCCCAAAATAGCTGCTTTGTATTTAATATTGACACAACTTGGCATCTTGCTCTCTCTGGAGCTCTCCTGCACAGTTCCCCCTATCGAATCTATCCCAGATGCAACACTGTGTCTGTGGATGTTTATATCTCTTTGTTCAAGACCTGCGCTTGTTCCTCCTCTGAAGAGGAAGGGAAAGCTTTATCAGGCAATTTGTATTTTTGGTTATTTGTTCTTAATATATTTCAGGCTTCTAAACATCAGTCTTAGAGGCCCTCAGAGCAGAAAGCAGGTAAGACAGTTCATGATAAATGAAATTTATCTCATGAATATCAGTACCTCATTTGTGTATGTGTGTGTTTTCCCCGTTGTCAAGTTAATTATTCTTGGTAATAGTACTGAGTCAGGCACCAGAATGTATCATTGCAGACAAACCCATGTTATTTATGCATTTTCACTAATCTAATCCTTGCTGCAGGCAAGATTTTAACCTCGTGAGGGGTTGCAAGCTGCTCACGCACGCAGTGGCTCTTCCCAAGGAACAGGCAGTGTGCACATAGACTCGCAGCTCTGGTTCATGCCATGCTCTCCGTCTCCTGTGGGCAGAGGGAAGAGCCACGACCACCTCAAACACCCAGAAGATGAGGAGGATGTTCTGCGTGAGGTTCATTTAGGAGGTGACTGCAAATTCTTTTCTGGGGGCAAGAAGAAAGGGAATAAACTCAGAAAGAAAGAGAATAACTCAATTACAAACTTTCCCTTCCCTTCCCTTCCCTTCCCTTCCCTTCCCTTCCCTTCCCTTCCCTTCCCTTCCCTTCCCTTCCCTTCCC
>JANHGO010000063.1:32427155-32445247 GCA_024606505.1 Aquila spilogaster | reverse complement strand
AAATTTTACTATCCTTCCTAGCAATGCCAATGTCCTGGTGTTGTAACAGTGTCTCGGAGAAACACGTGCTTCCCCATTGCTGTATTATATCAACAAGAATTTGCTTCTTCAATGCCCTGAGTTTTTTCAAGATCACAGTTTGTCCTGGGGAGATCCCCAGTTACAACAGGTCTCCCATTTAGAAGGCAGTCAGGTTTTTGGTGGTAGTGAGTTCTCATCTTTTCATATGCACTGGTCTTCCTCATCCTCTCACCGCCACTAGTGACAGTAGTGCTGTGGCTATGGGTGCAGAAATATGCAGACGACTTTGTGTGGAGCCTCAAGATGCTGTTCAGGCTCTTGGTACATGTATTTCTTTATTCAGGAATGGCTGACTATATATTTTCTTTGCTTTTTGCAGAGATACAGTCTCATACTGTGTTCAGGTGATGCAAGCACCCAAGTTAACACACTTCTGAGTGAAGTTACTGTTTCTCAGTTGGGAAACAGTCTCAATTCACAACATGCAGTATGAAAACAAAGTAATATGGGCTAAGCTTACACTCAGCTGTGACAGTGCTTTAACTTTGCATCTGCATTTGCAAGACATGTATGAATATTTACTGTGTAAGTAACTTCTAGGTCAAAGTTGTTACTTCTTGTGGTGCATTTTCTCAAAAGGTCCATTCCTACTATGCTCCAAGGCCTGCTAGGGATGCTGCAGTTTTTCATAGTCTCTTTTGCTGTTTGGACCACATTTCCCCATGTCTCACATCTGCTCACCAGGTTCCTGGATACCCTTGATATAGTTTGGCCAGTTTGCTATGCCTCTGGCTCTCCAGATACAGAATTCTCTTCCAAAATGGCTCTGCTTTATTCTCAAGATTTTCTATTTTCAGTCATCCAGCTGCCCTTACATACACTATCTTCTATGCCTGATTCATCTTGATAGCTCCAATATTCTTGAGAGGCAAGCAAAGTTTTTCCCTGATGTCTGGCTACCCTATCAGAAAGCTAGACACAAGCACTTGTAAATCTTTGTCTTGCAAAGTTTGTTTTCAGATATTTTCCAAATCCCTGCCTTGAAACCAGCTGTATAAGAATATAAAAAAGGAAAACTATCCACTTCACACATACATTGGGCAGAAGCTTGCTTTTTTTTTATCCCTGGTTAAAAATGGTATATAACTGGATTTTCTGTCAGAGTAGTTCTTGCTCATTTTCTCTGTTTTCATGCTGCAGGACTGCTCTGGCTAAAAATTAATTCTGTATATACAGAAGTAGTCTAGTTTTGCAGTGTCAGAAGCTTTTGTTTAAAGTTGTTTATGACTTTTTGCCCTTAAACATACACACGCAACTGTATCGCAACACAGTCTTCCCAGCGCATGTTTTTATCCTGTTGGTACGAGTGACCTTGACACAAAAGCTATGGAATATTTCTGTCTTCAGTGCAATGCCTCAGTTCTGTTTCAATGGCATCATATTATATGCCTGCCTATTGGTTATAGGCATTACATTTAAAGGTGTGAGATATGTTCCCTAATAGGTGTGATGGGAGCATCATGCTGAAGTTGTTTTCTTCCTATAGCACCTTTCTCCAATAGCTGCACCAAGGGTTTCCCATGTATTCAAGAGTCTTGGAAGAAATATCAATAGATATTTCTCATAATCTATTAAGAGAAAGGCAAGAAAATAGTATGGAAAAGCATAAACGTAGGTAATAAAAATATATGTAAATAAGATGATGATAATATAAAATGAGAATGTAGTGGAAAATATTAGACAGCAGTCAGCCTTCCTTCCCTCTTCTGCATCTCCTTCTCCTGTCCACCACCACTCCCTGAGAGTCAGATACTCGTTAGCATTGTCTCCACGTTGAGCCCAGCAGTGATCCCGCAGCTCTCAGTGAGCCACGTCAGCAAGCTGGCATGGCACAGATCACTGCTGTGCAAATGAGCTAGACAGGGTCTGGCAGCAGGATGGCGTAAGGCAGAACTCGTTCGTTCAGGCACATTTCTACTGCTTATCAACCCACGCCAGCTCAGGCAGAAGTTTCTTCATCAGCAGCGTAGACATGTCCTAGGCTCCTGGATATTATTTAACGCATGAGGATAAACAATGCTTTTGTGGGGCTTTCTGTGAGTTCAGACTTCAGGCACATTGTGAGTACCTGCTTTTTCACACACATAATACAGCAGGAAGCTGCTACTATGCAGGTTTTAAACCAAAGCAGTATCAAGCCCTGAACAAAACCCACCGGATAAGAGTCTGTTCTGTGGCATAACCAGCATACAGGTGAATTAGCCTGGAAACTGTTTACCATAAGAGAAATTAGGTGACTGTAAAAAGGATGTGACATCATTTTATGCAAATAATAACTAGATGCTTAGAACGTGGCTGATATTTCATTCTGAAATGATACAAACATTTAATTGACTGTTTAGTCCAATTGCTACCAAAGACTGACCATAGGTTGGCTGTAAGACAAGCACTGGCTCTCAGACTTGCTGTCCAAGTCTATCCTACTTCCTACTCCTGCTTTACTTGTAAGACAGAAAACACTCTGACGTTCCTGGGGCATAAGTAAGGTGCAAGTTTTTCAACATTACTTGCTGATGGGCAGTGACAGCTTCCCTGGCTGGCAGGATGAGCTAAGGTTACCTCTAAACTGATGGCCCTGGAAACATTTTGGAGTTCCTGAAATTAAGCAAGCAACATATATCTGCACAGGAACCCCATATTAAGTTGGGCTCTCACTACATATCACTTTCCTCCTCAGCTCCATTGTACCTCCATTTCCATCAGAAAGAAACTTAGGCACCCTGTCCAGAAGAGAGTTGCCTTGTGTTTTAACCAGATTCCCAGTTTTAACCTGAGGAACCAAAACCCTGGGGTACACCAAACACACACATACCAGGATATCTAAATGCAGACTGAAGAGCTTAATCTCCTTTTTTCTTGTAAAAATTTCCCGATGAAGCTGAGGAGTAAGCTAGGTTGGTATTAGGTTGACTGGAGAGCCTGAGAACAGCTTGAGGGCTGAAGGCAGCACGTGTGGATTGGATCACACAGTTTTGCTGTGTGGTGGAGGCACTGAACAGAGAAAACACAGGGCAACAGACAGGTCCAATAAACTTTAGTCAAGACTCTGCTTTTAAGCGCATCAGTGATCAACAAGGGAAAGTCTCATGGGAGCCAAGAGGGTGTTGGCAAGGGGAACATTACAGAGGCCAAGAGTCACAATTCTGAAGGGCTGTTGGCAAAGTACACTTTGAAACACTTCCTCTGTATCTTCACTGAGTAGCTGATGTGTGCCATATGCTGAAGCTCTGGCTCACCGGTCACGTAGACTAAGGGCCCAGCTGGACTGAACCACGACCTCTGTGAGTGCTTGCCTTTCCTTCTCATGCGATGTAGATTGGAAAGGTAGCTGCAATGCTGAGAGTGCTCTGCTGACCTTCAGTACATTAGGTAGACTGCAAAAAACTGTTCCAGCACAAAGGCTGGAAGGCATATCTCTGTATTGTCCTTAGATGGGTGGGCAAGAGGAGGGGAGGTTACCTGGAGAAAAGTTGTAAAGTATTTTTCCTCAAGTCCTGATAAAATCAGGCTCTTTGTAGAGTCTTTGAGCCTTTCTGTGCCACTTAGCCAGTCCCGAGAGGGGCTGGTAGCATTGTACCATTTACACCTCAGTCATTAGTCGCATAAGAATTGACCGTTATGGTTGTCCCTCCTTGCACTGCTTTGAGGAACTTCACTTCTGTCATGAAACTGCTCTTATCTTAGTTTTTAGTTTCTCCTCTGACATGCCTGAGGGCAAGCACAAAAGCCTAAAACCAAGTGTGACAAAAGCATGCTATAAATACTGTCCTCTGCAAAGTCAAATGAGCTTTCTCCCAAGGTCAAGTAAGGATACTGGTCCAGGCCAGTTGCTCAGCAATCTGCTACAAAAATCCTACTTTTCAAAACAAAGATGTTCCTTGTTCCTTTCAGGAATAAAAAACTAAAACCCCTCTCCTGAGAAAAACCAGGAGAGTTTTTCCAAACTAAAGGAGCAAACCTGTCCGCCACAACACTTACCGAACTACTTTCAGTCTAGCTGATACCTCATCACTCAAACCCTGAACCTCTTTATTTTAAAAAGTCATCTGAGGATAGATCAATCAGGAAAGGAGAAAAGACGTGACAAAGAGGTTCTGTGCACATGTGAAAAATGATCTAGAAGAAAGTGGGGTACATGTGCTGAAGAGAGGTTGAACATGTGTTTCAGTAGAAGGTTGTATTACAATTCCCACATAAATTGGGTCTGGCATAGAGCCTGTAAACAGGGTTTGAATAGATTTGTGGAGCCTGCATGTACAAACACATATTGGGGGGATCTTCATGTATCTACATACTTGTTTTAGTTTTGAAGTGCTGGTGCAATGTATGTGCATAGGAGAGAATGAGAGTGCATGCAAGTGAAAGAAGGAGAGAGAGAGGCAGTTTCTGCGGCTATGCCAGCAGAGCATAAATATATAATTTGTAGCGTGGGAAGAAGCTAGCATAGAAGACCTCTACGGTGTTGAAAGTATGATGAAACATCTGGGTTAGAAGATTAACACAAAGAGAGCACACAAAGAGTCAGACTGAAGAACACAGGAAGGAGAAATAGCAATAGGAGTGATCCAGAGAGGGATCCCAGGGAGGGACAACACACAAAAGGCAGAAGAGAAAAGCAAGGGAAACAAACTGTTGTATATTGTAAGAGGAAACATCTTAAAAGAGAAAAAGATAAGAAAGTTAAAAGGGAAGAAATAGTGTGAAGACATTGAAGAAATACAAAGAACATAGAGTCAATTTTTAAAATTGCTTTTGGTAAGCTGGAATTTTCTAGGGTGAGGATTTTCTGCTTGGGGGTTATTACATTGGTGTAAAATGCACTGCAGAGACAGAAAAGTGCTTACAGTCAGTCCCAGTTGCTTGCTACCTCTCTCATGATTTTGTCTTTTTTAAAATTTGGACAAAAATTCTTCTTCATTGCCTTGACAAGCCCCCTCAAAAAGTAGCTTTTTCTAGCTGTTACCTATGCATCACTGTGGCTGGCTGGTGTTCAAACTGCCCCATTTACTTACCCAAAAAGATTCCCATCTCTTAAAATTTCACAGATTTTGCCATGTTAAGGGAAATTCTCTGCCATTCCTCATGCAGTTGATTGTCTTCACACTTTTGCAGGGAAACACGATAAAAGCAACTTCCCTCCTGGGCTTGCCTGAGATATTTCCATACCATTCAGTCAGGATTTCCAAGTACAGGTGGGATATAAACATAAAGGGTGCAGTGAAGGGGAGCACCAGCTAGAAAAGGGGATTAGAGAGCCAGGGAGAAGAAGGATGTGGAGGTGAATAAAACAGAGCCAGGACAGTCAGGAGAGACACTACAAAAAGTGGAACAAAAGAAAAGCAGAATATAGAATCAGAAGAACTTGCTGCATAGAGGAAATGAAGTGACATGCAAACTGAAAATAGAGTAAAAAATTAGAATATAAAAGGAGAAAATTAGTAGGGAAAAGGAAATACAACAAAATTTGTACAGGAAATCTATAACAGTGGTAAGAAACTAAAGGAAACTGTGGGGCAAGGTAGAGAAAGGTAGAAAAAACAAAATAAGTAGAAGAAAAGCAGAATAATAAGCCAGTGAGTAATTTTTAAAAAGTAAAAATTGACTGAAGTCAGTGTCCATTTATTTATAGGTGTTGTTAGGGAAGAGATGCACTATATTTTTATGTAAAGCCTGGGAGGTTCAAACAAATGTTTAGACAGGCACTCCTGCTGGAAGACAGATTTTTGTTTTCCTTAGGCCTTTTATTAACACACAGTTAGATTTCTGTAGCTAATTACACCACTGCATTACTGATCATGTTATGTAGAGTATATTGACATTGAGAGAGGGTGGACAGGAGGCACAATAGGTTCAGTGATGTGTATATAAACATTTCTAGCTACACCCTCAAGGGAAAACGTTCCAACTCTCTCCACACAGAAAACAAGCCAAGACCTTCGAGAAAGTAAGCAATAGAGATAGGTCTAAGCTGCAAAATTTTTAATCCTGTCCAACAAGACAGAAAGGGATGCTATAGAAATTAGGAATTGGGCTTAGTTTTTTGAAAGCCACTTCTATTTATAAACAGCCCCATTTATTTTACTGCAGTGGTTCAGATCTTTGGGCTTTTCTTGGATTAACTTCTAACCAGAACCATGCCCAGTTATTCTATATACTTTTTACCCCACTTTTGCAGCATTATTTGCATTAGTAAGTACTTAAGCATGTGCATACGGTCATTGACTTTGCTCATGTGTGTAAGTGCTCGCCATTGTTAATAAGGCCTTCTAAATGTTATAATTCACAGAATAAATTGTTCTTTCGGTGTGAAACCATACTTTTTATTGGTTAAACACAAGCAGCTGGATGGACTTTTTATGTGTTTTAATAAGGACAACGAAACTGCCCTTTTGTTTTACATTTTCTTGTGCTTAGATTGTACCCTCATTCCTTGTACTTCCTATTTACAGTATTTAATGCAGATAGTTTAAAATGCTTATAAGAGTGAGGCAGGGAACAGTTTAACCTCTGACAAGGGCAGCATTTTTAAATTCAACTGTAAGCACTTAGTTAAGAAAAATCTGTTTCCACTTTCCTGATGGGATCCCTTTAAACAAAATGCAGGTTAACTACATACAGCAAAGCCATGATTTCAGCCTTGCCAGAAAAGGCCAAATCCTGCAGATTGCTATTCACATGAGCAGTCCTTCAAATTGTGAGTCTTTTTCAAGTAGAAAGGAGTACTCACGTGATTTTAGGATTTGCAAAATTTGGCCTCCAGCTAACCACTTGGCAAAACTTGTGCCTCCACAATATTTGCAGTCCCAAGTAAAACCTCCTAAGAGGTTTTTGATTCCTTTTCAGTATTAAACTCCTTTAGAAAAAACGTCTGCCAGGTGATGAACTTTCCTGGGATTCAGGATGTTTGCTAAAACGATAACAAAACAAGTCCCTAAAAGCTGAGTCATGGAATTTAGAAAAACACAATTTTACAACACTGTAACCTAGGGACTAATGACTTCATCTTACTTCCTCTATGGATTTACATGAATGTAAACAAGAAAAAGAATTTGGCTTGGAAAAGCTGATTGAAAATTGAAGGATAATCTAGTCATTTTTAATGGGCCAAATTCTGTAGCCTTACTAGAGCAAAATTCCCAGTGTTGTCATCTGACGTCTAAAGAGTGTTGCCTGATTCAGGGCTGCAGCTCTGTAACAGGAGATGCACATCCACTAGTCTTTTTATTCCCTTCCATACATATTTTCAGAAGTGAAGCAAAGGTTTTCCTTTCCTCTGCTGAAAGCAGAGAGGGGTTCCTCATTTTCATCCTATTTGATAAGAAGTGCTGCACCATGCCACTGTCTCTTCTTGCCTGGTGCAACGAGAAGGCCTCCTCCTGCTTCAGCCTACTTTGCTCAGCAGATATTTGAGGGCAATACGTGTCCTAATCTCTCCAGCAATCCTCCTGTGGCCAGTAATGTCACTTCAGATAGCTTCATTACATTGTCAGCTAGCACAGAATGAAACTGTATTCAGAATCCTACCAGGAAGGAGAAGATAAAATCCACAGAGCAGGCATTTCTCAAGCAAGGTTCCCAGTGAAAAAAACCCAAAACAGAGCTACTGTAGGTTCACAGCAGAAATACAACTGTTTACAACTCCAAGGCATCTCTATCCGATTATCCAAAAGGATTTGGCAAATGTCCAAAAGGAATGATACGGTTGTCTACTTTTGTGGGAAGAAACAAACTGGGTAAAGTTAATTTCCTTCAGTGACAGACATCTGTGATTTTTTACTGGGTTTGCCAATGAAACTAGTTCCAAAATGCTGGGGGTAACAATATAGTCCTGAAGAACCCTGCATCTGAATCTTAAATATTATTTTATTCTGAATATATTTTCACTCTCTTCTAAAATCAGGCTACTGATTTTGCATGCGTTGAATTAGACAACCTAGTAGAGAACATTTTATGATTTAAGAATCCTCTAAAATGACCCCAAAATAGCTGTTCCATGTTTCATAATGCCATAATTTTGCATTCTGCTCTCTCTAGAGCCCTCCCTCTCCTGCACTGTTCCCCCCCATGGAATCTATCCCAGATGCAACACTAAATACCCTTTATCCAAGACCTATGCTTGTTCCACCTCTGAAGAGGAAAAGAAACCTTTATCTGGCAATTTGTATTTTTGGTTATTTGGTTCTTAATGTATTTCAGGCTGCTTCACATTAGTCTCAGTGGCCTAGATGGCATACAGAGCAGAAGGCAGGTGAGACAGTTCATGATAAATGAAATTTATCTCATGAATATCAGCACCTCATTTGTGTACGTGTGTGTTTTCCCCGTTGCTGAGTTAATTATTCTTGGTAATAATACTGAGTCAGACACCTGAATGTATCATTGCAGACAAACCCATGTTATTTATGCATTTTCACTAAACTAATCCTTGCCACAGGCAAGATTTTAACCTTGTAAGGGGTTGCAAGCAGCTCATGCATGTAGTTGCTCTTCCCAAGGAACAGACTGTGAACAAACTTAGACTTGTAGTCCCTGTTCACATTCTCCCTTTCCTGTGGGGAGGAATAACAGACAGAGCCACAACCGCTTTAAAATCTCTGAAGATTCTTTGATACAGATGAAGTTTTATGTGAAGATTACTTAAGAAAAATAATCCCGGGCCAAGGAATACATCTTTCTTAAAGTGACTGTAGTTTCTTTATTAGGGACAGAAAGAAAGAAAAATACCAGCTCCCATTCATGATGGAGATAATCCCCGCTGTCATGCAGCCACCCAAGAGAGTCGAGTCCTGTTTGCTCCAGTGCCTAATTCCAACTGAGCAGAGCACATCTTGTCTCCGCTGGCATTTCCATTTGAAGGACCTTACCACCCAAAACCTGGTAGCTCTCTTTTTCCCTTTTCGTCCAGCAGAGAAGAGCTCAGCCTGGTGATGCAGGGGGCTGGCGGTACACCTCTGTGGGCAGGCAGAGCCAGCTGCCTGCCGCTGGAACGCAGCGCTGAGTGCTGCTGGCTTAAAGCAGAGTTACTGGCAGCAAAGTTGCTACGTTAAAGCACACACTCTTACTCAACAGAGCTGTTCCCTGCGTACCCTGGAATTAGAGCTCCTTACTTTTCGGACCAAAAGCCTGTTTTTACTATTGTTAGCACTGCAGAGCCATGGAGCTCTGGGAGGGTGAGCTGGCTTCTATTCTGTTTTGCACATCATCAACAAAATTGTCAGCTAATTTCCTATTGCAGAATCTTTATTACCAGCAATGACCTATGAGGCAGAATGAATATTTTTTACTTTCAAATCTCAGGTGGAAGCTGCAGGTTGGCAGCTGGAAAAAACAGATTTTTGACCTGTAAACTCAGCAAATATGATATGGAAGTCGTTGAAAATGAAAAATAAGGATCATAATTTTGTCCCTGTTAAAGAATAACTGATTTACAAACACATTTTAAAAGTCTGTTTGTTTTTTCTTTTCTTTTTTTTTTTTTTTTTTTTTTTTTGGTCAGCTGTTCTTTAAGGCTCTGTTAAGTCCCTTGATTTCAAACTCATGTTGAAACATATAGTTTTGCTAACCCTAAAACTGGCATCCTACAGGCATCAAAAATAATGAGACTGGCTTAAAAATCTTAAGTTCCAGAAAAAATAAGGTGGACTTTTTAAACTTCTAACCTTTTATCAAATTTGTGTTTGTATTTTCAGATGTTACAAATGTGAGGTGTAGAAACACACTTAAAGAAAAAGAAGCTTAAAACGGTCATGGGTTCATTCATGTCCAAGAATGGCAGTTATAAAGGAAGAAGCAAATATTGAAACTCAAGATAAAATCTTGAGACTTTTCAAAACTAAGAACCATCATCCCCCCAGACCAAAAGCAGCTCTTATTCTGGAGTTCAGACTGTAAATCTCCGCTAAGAAGGGAGAGCAAAAATACAGCATAATAGTGTCATTTCTTAAAAAAGGAATTAACTTAAAAATACCCTGAAAGTAAAGGCACTCAAAACTCAGCAGCTGGTATGAAAAATACCTGAAGCACTGGAAGACTTGCAAGTGCAAATTAAGGTATACTTTTCCTAGCTGTTCCTAAAGTGAAGGAATTTTGTCTCTAGTCCTCTTTGCCCAGTGAATACCCTTTTTGAGGTGAAGACAGTTAAAACCGACTATCTCCTTATGGTTCGTCGGGGTCAACAGGAGTTTTAAATGTGAAAGGACTGCAGCACTTAGTCCTTGTCTAGTTAGCCATTATAGCAAGACCTGTTGACCGTACAGCTGCTTACCCTATGCTGATATTTTAGGAAGTCCACAAAACAGTTTAAATTGTTCTGAGATTAAGAAAATCATAAAGAAGAAAAGGACATAACTGGAAAGCATCAGTCCTAGCGGAGAGTGGACTAAATCACACTTAGCCAGGGAAAGTTTTCAACTACGCTGTCAAAAAAGAAAAAGGGAGACATTTGCACAGTTTGTACCCTACAGTACAAAAACCTGTCCCAGGCAAGGATCCAGTGGCAGGAAATGTAGCGCAATTAAAATTTGGAAGGAGGAATAAACAGCAGTTGAATTCAATTTCTGTTAGAAAGCTCATTGTAGCTCTAATTCTACAGAAACTACAGCCACTCAACATAATAACAGGTGGAGATCCTAGTGCAACTTCAAAAAGAACAAGAAAAGTGGAGATCATATGAAGGACTCCTCTACTCCCACAAAAAGAAGCACTGAAAATAAGACATTGGTATAATGTGGAGTAGGTGTTCACTCAGAAAACATGAAAAATTTATAGATCCAGAGGGTATAAGGTTTTCCTTACTATAACACTTCTCCAAGGTGTAAAATATGATTTAAAGAAGGACTTATCCTATTGTTCAAAAATTAGCTACTTTTGCTGATACAGAAGCTCATGACACACAATTTTATCAAAGGTTTGGCTGAAATCCAAATAAATTGTTCTGTGTGAATTTCTGTATTTTTATCAGCTTTGCAAAACTCTAAAAAGATAAAGTCAAGATAGAAGACTAATCAAACAGAGAGTGCTTTTTTTGCCATCCCGAAAGGCAGTGAACTAACACAGTTAGTAAAACTAACATGGGTGGAAGCAGTTTGCATGAAATTATTGTCAGCAACTTTGCTCAAAACACAATGTAAAACTTTTCTAAGATTTGAAGTGCCTGTTACACTTCTGAGAATGATTTTATTCCTTTACTATCCCATTTGTTCCATTTACTTTTGGCCAGGGCCTGAACGTACAGAATGGCTGACTTTCTCGTGCTGAGTGCAACCTTAAGCCAAACCAGTCATAACTTTTTTTGACAGCTGTTCCCTTGAGTTTTCCAGCACAGATCTTCATACTCATAAGAACCTGAGAAGCTGGAAAACTTTTAGATTGCCGGGTGTTCTTCCAGGCTGAACTCCTGAAAATCATTGCAGGGAAAACAAAATTAACATACCGTGTTCATTTTATTTCAGAATACATAACTTTCCTGAAAAAGGTGAATAGAAAAAAGATACAAAATAGCCCATATTTGAAAACATTTGGATTTGTGATGCCTTCACTGCATACTGTACCTTTAACTTGATGAGAATTATCTGTGTCCTGAGACAGTAGCCATTTTGTTTGCAGTTGCTGTTAGGCAAGAGAGGTGCACTCCGTTTCCTCCAAGAACAGCATTACTTTTATTTCTTGGTTTTCATCTTGAAATTAAAAGAAAAACAACTTGAAGACTGAGAGAAAAGTGGAATGATTTTGTGTGCATAGATACATATAAAAATATATATAAAGCCAAATATATATACATAAAGTAAATAAACATAATCTATAGCCATATATAGTGTTGTTATTTGGTACTTGCCTCCATTTTCATATACGTTTTGTTGGAGAGAAAATAAGAAGCCCTGCACTAACAGATGTTGCAGAGCTGCAGCATGGTGTCCACAACACCCTTCTCCAGAAGCAGTTGAATACACAGAAATTCCAGGCTTGATCCTTTATAATCACATCAGGTGTTATTGTTGGTTTGCAAATCATCAACATACATAATCTTAGTTTTAATCAAAAATCCAGCTATAGACTTCACTGACAAAATTACTCAAATTTTGAGTAAAAAATTCAGACTTCAACTGCCTGTGCAAACCTACATTTTCTGTGACAACTGCCAACTTCCACAAGTGCAATAAGGGAAACTCCAAAAGGTGGAAGAAAAACCCCTTCCTTGGTATCCCTATCAAGCGAGCCCATTTTGTCCTTTGGAATAATGCATTGTATGGTATTTTCTACCTTGTTTGGTATAGAGAGTTGGAATTTATTGCCAGGCTTCCTGGCAGCAAGCTGTGCAGGTTGCAGGCAGAGGCTGATGGAGGTGAGTGAATTAATGTGGTGGCTGTTTGGAATGTCGTCCAGCTGCCAGGGAGAATTATGTTTGTTTGCCTTTGGCACAAGTGTGAAAGGAACAGCCGTAGATTTCAGAAGTGTGAGTCTACATTTTTATATCTAACACTAATGAATACATTTTTTTGTATCCTATACATTTGGGGAAATAGTAGAATTTATTTGTAGATTTTATTTACCACTTGTGTGGTAGAGAGGGAATGTTTCCTCAGAGACCGAACTTGTATTTAGAAAAGAAGAAGGAAAAAAAAAAAAAAAAAGACCTGACTAATCCAAAACGGTGTCAGTAAAATTTACCTTCATCTCACCATATTTTTGCAACTATATCTAAAAAGTCAGATCAAAGGATGGGGAATTTCAGCAAGGTTTGAAAAGTTCTTCGTGTAACCTTTTTTGGGGGGGGAAATGTCACTGAAAGACAGAATTTTGTGTTTGATTTTTGCTGGAATTTTATTTCTTCCAGTTGGATCTTTCCTTACCTATAACCTGTCAGTTATCCCTACCCCAACCTCCTGTGCTATCAACAGAGGGATGATAATGCTATTTGTAATGTGCTCTGATGTGAAAAGTGCTATAGAAGATTGAATTGTTGTTGCTGATAGGACTAGAAATTTCCCCCACTAGATCTGTCAATAGCTGACACTAAAACAACAAGGTACAAAGTGCATTTGAAGACTGTCAGACACCATTGCTTTTTTGTTTTCTCTAGCAAACTATTCCTTAGATAGCTGACTTGACCTAGCGTTGTTTAAAAAGATCAAGGGCTCAGTGGCCCAGAAAGAAAAAAAAAGATGGAAAAGAGTAATATTAGTTACTCTATACTATGTAAAGCCTAATGGTCTCTTGTCGCATTATAGTACATAAATAAAACTGTCACTTATCTCTCTTCTGTTGGTCTTAATAATATAGAAAGGAAAAAAGCTTTCTGGTTTTGGTTCAGTAATGAACCAAAAATAATAGTTTGCAAAATTATTTTTTTAAATAATTATTGGAAATAATTATTTGCAAAAAAACCCACATTATACGACAGATTTTAAAAAAGAAAATAATGAGTACTTATACCTAGCTTCTTAGTTTCTATGTGCAGACATGTAACTTACGCATATGATTAGGAAAATTTCAAATGAAAATCAGCTTTGCAATTTAATTTTAATGACTGTAAATTTATTGTTTATATGTTAATTGATTGCTGTTAGGACTGAAATATACTATAACATAATTCAATGACTATATGAGGATAAGCAAATATGTTGAAATTAATGAGAAATTAATTTGTTGGATTAATATTCCTCAAACCCTTGTTTGATTCTAACCATTTAAAAAAAGTGTTTGCAACCTTGATCAGAGCCTATTCCCTTCAAGGAAGGAAAGAAAGATGTATTAAGTGGCATGACCAGCAGGAGAAAGAAAAATAGATGTAAATTTGTAAGCAGGACTATGTTCTGGTAGGATGAAGATGTGAGATATCACTTTGGAGATGGGATTGGGGGCAAAGAGGCAGGGACAAGAACAAAGAAGAGGAAAGCAAAAGAAAGAGAATGGGGGGGAGGGGGCAGCTAAAGGAAACAAGAATAAAAAGAATAATAGAAAATAGGGAGTGGAAGGTAAAGAATGTCACAGAGAAGAAGAATGAAAAATAAGGGTCAGTGGGGACAGTGAAAGGGCATAAGAAGCCAAGGGAAAGAAAATAAGAGAGAACTACATAAAATAAGGGCAGGATGAAAAAGCTAAAAAGGGATGAAAAGAAACCTCCCCAAATGAGCGCTAAACTGAAGGGAGAATGGTAAGTCTCTCTTGGAGCAATCAGTGTCTCCCAATTACCCATATGCAAGCCCTCTGAGGCACCCTGTGGTCATAGCTGTGCAGCCTTGATGCCACGATAACTATCTGGAGCTGCGGTCCGGTGTCAGAGGGAGCAGGAAAAGATGGCAGAAAGAGTCCTGTGGCAGCAAAACCTCACGTCTCCCCGAGCTGAGCGCTCCTGCCAACAGACCCAGCTGCAGCCAGCTACAGCTGGAGTCACTTGGTACTTGGTACTTGCTCTGAGAGCAGGGTGAGCCACCCAAGAGCAGCAGGGGTGTTGCAGCCAGACAGACCTCTGCAGCTTCCCATCTCCTTTGTATGCCGGTGCCTGAGGAGGTGAGGGTGGAAGGACAGCTGGAGGACAGAGCAGCAGGAGAAATAAGGAAAAGCAAAACCTATTGTAAAAAAGGTCACAAAAAGAGGGCAGAAGAGGGAAGAGAGTACAAGAGAAGAGCAATTAATGGTCATGGCCTGTTTACAGGAAGAAATGACTCGTACTACACACATAAGTGACCCCTATGTGAGCTGTAAGTAGGAGAGGCACAGCAAGTAGCCTGCTGTTGCTCTATGAGCCGAGCAATGTACATGAAAGCACAAGAGTGACACACATTTCTGTCTCAAAACCAGCCACTCTTAAATGTGGAAATACTTCTGCTAGGGCAGTTCAATGGAGAATGTAAGTATCTGTTCTTTTCTGATCAGCTTTGACCTTTTCCCGAAGGCAAGTCCGGATTTATCTTCTCGATGTATGTTGCCAACATGACTGTATATGTCAGCAGAATAATTAGTTGAGTCAGTAGAGCTCTGGGAATAGACTTCCAGTTGACATGCACTCCCTCTTCTGGTTGGCATTTGCCTCTACACACCAAGGTCAAGGTAAAGACAAATTTGGTTCCTCTAGCTTTTAAAAAGAAAGAGTTTTAAAACATTCTTCTCCCTCTATTTTTATATGGCTGTGAGATCCCTGCTGCTCATACCACCCTTGGTGGACCGATAGCACATGAAGATTGACACCTTATGTCTTTCAGACAAGAGGTTTTACAATCCATGAAGTCCATTCACGGATTTGTTTGTCAAAATGGTATTTCTGTTGTTTTACTGATATGAATGTGCATTAGTGCCAGTGTTTTCTTCCCCACAAGGACAGGTCGCTCATGGTCCCTCACACAGCCATTCCCAGCTGAGCTCTGGAACACAAGGCAACCAAAACTTGATTTTGGAGAGATCTGATACATGATCAGCTGGGCATTATTACAGGTAGTCTTGCTAGTTCACCTTATCTGAATGCATAGATAGTGGGGAAATGCAATGCTAAAATGTATCCTTGGTGAAACAGATCAATCTGAGAATTTCTTTAAAAAGAACTCATTCGTTGTTTTGGCTGTGACCTGTTACAGTATAACCATGTGAGGAAGTACCCACAGTTTGTAACAGGGTGGGTCACTTCAGAGAGCCAAAAAATGCTGCATTCATAGCTACGTTTGTTAGGGCTGGGTGGCCTCTGGTGTGACCACCAGCCACAAGAGCTCCAGATATCTGATAGCATGCCTAGCAGTTTGAGTTAATGAACTAAACTCAATAGCAATTGACTCCTGAATTCTAATCCTGTCTCTAACACTGAGTCCTGGTCAAAATCTAGTTCCCGATTTGCTTCCACATCTACAAAGTGGGAATAATCCATACTTATAATACTTACCAGGCACACTGAAGCAGATCTTCGTCATTTACACTCCATATCATCTGTTAAGCTGCCTCTGCTTGACTAGGTCATGCCTCTTTGGTGCTACCACATAAATGTTAAAATTAACTATCATCTGACCTTCAAAAAGGGCAGCTCCAGTTCCCTGCCCCCCCCCCCCCTTTTTTTTTTTTTTTTTTTTTTGAAAATTACCCTTTGAAATACTGTTTTAATAAAAAAAGAACAGAAGAAAAGTCTACTTGGCCAATTCTTATGTCAAGATCTAGGACAGATTGCTGGATAGTATTTTACATTCAGACTGGAATTATTACTTTGGCCCTTAGGCAAAATGTACCAGAAACTTGTCTTGGGTCATGCTAGCAACAAATGATGAATAAAGTAAACTTTTTTTAATATTAAATATAGTCTGTGAGTTTTCTCAAACATAGAGACTAAATTTAGACAATTGTCTGGAAACAAACTCAGAGAAAATTCAGACTTTTTTTCTGTTCATCAGTTTTCTAACTGTTCAAATTTAAAATAAGCAGTATCTGTCAATTGCTATTTCCTCTTCTAGAAAGTTTTCTTTACTGGTTTTAACTGTTTCCTATCATTATCACAGTTCAGTGCTTGCACACAGTAAAGCAGCTGAACAAAATAGGCACCCACTAACATTTCTAAGTCTTTTTCAACCCACAGGCAAAGCTATATTCCATTTGTCCATAAGAATTTCTCTCAAGCTTGTTGAGATTTCTTTTGGGTTTTTATTACATGAAATCAATATTCAAATATATATTAAGTGAAATTAAATTATCAGCTAATGTTTGCTAGAGGTTATATCTAACCTGGAAAAGTTAATTTTTATAGTATAATCCAAATGGAAATGTAAGTTGTATGAGAATTGCTTTACTATCATTGTCTACAACACTACTGCTGAAAAAGACAGCACAATGTTATGGCATTATTTTTAGGATGCAAAATGCTCAAGGTACACTTAAAAAAATTTGCTGATATTGCTATTGCAGTAATACAGATATATCTCAAATGCATATGTGTCTCAAAGTCTTTTTATCAACACTGTATTGTTTGGAAGGAACAAATCAAATAGTGATAACTTTCATTTGAGAGGAAATAAAGCAGAGCTGATGGGGTTCGTACTCATTCAGCATTTCTTTTCTAACCAAACACCATTCATCAAACAGAAAATTTGGTCCCTTGGATACCCGATTCCTTGTAAACCCAGAGAAAAGCAACACTTTAGAGACGTACATCTTGGACAAATATTTTGCAGCTATAACACACAAACAACTCCAGTGACAGGAATTCTTGTCGCACATTATAAAAAACTGAGATATAAAACTGTCACACCCAGCCCTTTTGCTTACATCATTGGTCCCCAAACTCTGCTTCATGAGTGCCTGCTGAGTATATTGTGGCTGCTCAGGGAATACCACCGGGCATAGGTTTAGAGAGTCCTGTGAGGTAGCAGAGTACAGCACCATGGCCTGTCACCTGCCTTGTGATAAAATACACCACATGGGTCCCCTAGGATATAATATATCTCACAGCTAGACGATGCTCCACAAGGAAAAATCTTAGCAAGCAGTGCTGCCTGTCCTGCTGAGGGAGGACTGGAGTTGTCCACCTCAACATCAGAATGGAATTTCAGTCAAAATGAGGAGGAAGGGCTTCACTTGCTTATGGACACCAAATAATGTGGTAGCGAGGAAATTCATCTTGCCTAGGGCATGTCCAGGTTTAAATCACTGCTGTCAGATTTGAAGCAGTGTCTGAAATGGGGATTCACCATGACAGGTAACTACTTAGCCCCAGTTGTGTGTCTGTCTCTGTCTCCTTCTTGGACTGTCTCGCTTTCAAACACACTGAAAAGTCTTGATTCTGCATCAGAATGAAACCAAATGCCAAAACCTCAGAATTTTTCACGAAACAGAATCCTTGTTTCCTGGCCAGCCCTATTATTGAACCTTAATATGATACAACATGTGTCCATATTTGCACACATGGTCCACAGCCCCTACACATGTGTAAATCCTACTGAAGTCATGTATAAAGGATCAGGCTCTAAGGCTGTTATAGAAAAAGTTCATGTTTCACTGACTTTTTGGTATTCTTTGAAGATATTACATTAAGAGTAAATATA
>JANHGO010000063.1:32410972-32427055 GCA_024606505.1 Aquila spilogaster | reverse complement strand
CCCCCAAGACCAAATGCAGCTTTTATTTGGGTGTTCAGATTGCAAACCTCTACCAAGAAAGGAGAGTAAAAAAACAGCGGAATAGTGCAATTTCTCGAAAAAACAAATTAACTTTAAAATTACCTTCAAGTAAAGCCATTTAATGCTTGGCAGCTGGTAGGAAAAAAACCTCAGGGAAAGACTTGCAAATGCAAATTGAGATACGGTTCTGGTTGTTCCACAAGTGCAGCAGTTTAGTCTCTGGTTCTCTTTACTCAGTGAATGCCCTTTTTGATGTGAAGACAGTTAAATCCAGACTATCTCCGGACAGTACCTTGAGGTTAATGGGAGTTTTAAATGTGAAGGGGCTGCAGCACGTAGTTCTGGTTAGGTAGCCGTTCCAGCAGGACCTGCTGACTTATCATCTCCTCAGCCTACACTGATATTTCACCAAGACAGTGGAGGAGTTCAAACTCTTCAGAGATTCAGAAAACCAAATTGAAGGAAAAGCACATGACTGGAAAGCATCAGTCCTCACGGAGAGTGTGGTAACTCGAACCTATGCAGGGAAAGTTTTCAACTATGCTGTCAAAAAAAAGAAGAAGAAGAAAAAAAAGAGACATTTACATAGTTTATGCCCTGCAGTACAAAATTCTGTCCAAGGCAAGGGTCCAATGACAGGAAATGCGCTGCAATTAGAAGTTGGGAGTAGGAATAAACAGGGGTTGAATTCAATTTATATTGGAAAATTCATTCTAGCTCTTATGCTACAGAAACTGCAGCCACTCAGCATAATAAACAGCCTACAGGTGGGGATCTGAGTACAGCTTCGGCAAAATAAGAACAGTGGAGATCACATGCGGGATCAAAAGCACTGAAAATAAGTCATTGTGTAACGTGGAGAAGGTGTTCGTTCAAAGAAAGGCTGAGAAATTTATAGATCTGCAGGGTATAAGGTTTAACTTCCTGTAGCACTTCTCCAAGGTGTAAAATACATCTTAGAAACTTCTTATCCTATTGTTCAAAAATGAGCTACTTTAGCTGATACAGGAGCTCATGACACACAGATTTATCAAAGGCTTGGCCGAAATCCAAATAAATTGTTCTGTGTGAACTTCTGTATTTTTATCAGCTTTGCAAAACTCTAAAAAGATAAAGTGGAGATAGAAGACTAATCAAACAGAGCGAGGTTTTCTTGCCGTACCTGAAGGCAGTGAACTAATCCAAAGCCAGCAAAGCTAACGTGGGTGGAAGCAGCTTGCTGCTTGAAATTATTGTCAGCAACTTCGCTCAAAATGCAAAATAAAACTTTTCTGAGACTTGAAGTGACTGCTGCAGCTCGAGAACAATTTTATTCCTTTGCTCTCCCATTTGCTCCACTTTCTTTTGGCTGAGGCCCGAATGTAGAGTGGCTGCCTTCTCTGTGTGCGGAGCGCACAAAGCCAGAACAGTCAGAACCTCTTTGACAGCCGTTCCTTGGGGTCTTCCAGCCCACGTCTTCAGGCTCACAAGAACCTGAGAAGTTGGAAACCTTTTGGATTGCCGAGTGTTCTTCCAGGCTGAAGTCCTGAAAACCATTGCCGGGAAATCAAGATTAGCATATTGCAGTCATTTGGTTTCAGAATACACAACTTCATCCCAAAAGGTGAACTGAACAAAACAACAGAATAGCCAATATTGCGAATCTTCGGATCTGTGGCGCCTCTGTTGTGTACTTGATGAGAAGTTCTCCTTCTCCTGAGATGCAGATGTTTTGTTTGCAGTCACTGTGAGGCAGGAGCTGTGCACAACGATTTCTCCAAGAACAAGATTGTTCTTTAATTCCTGCTTTTCATCTTTAATTTAAAATAAAAACAACTTAAGGACTGACAGAAGAATGGAACAATTTTGTGTACATATGAACATACATAAGTAAATAAACATGATCTATAAACATAGATGTTATTACTTGGTAGTTGCCTTCGCACATACATCTTGTTGGAGAAGGAATAAGCAGCACTGCAGTGACTGAGGTACAGAGCTGCGATGGGATACCCAACAGCTGACTCCAGAGCAGCCGAACACACAGACACTGTAGGTAGATCCCCTGTAATCACAATCAGGTGTTATCAAGCCGTCAACATACACTCCTAGTTTTAATCAAACCAGCTGTAGATTTCACAAAATGACACCAGTTTTGAGTAAAAAAATGACAATTTCAACCTCAAAGGCAAAGCTACACTTTATGTGAGCAGCTCTTGACTTCCACAGGTGCAATAATAGAAACACCAAAAGCCAGTAGAAAAGCCCCTTCTTTGGTATTCCTACCGAGCGAGCCCATTTTGTTCTTCAGAGTAACGCACTGCATGGCATTTTCTACCTTGTTTGGTATTTAGACTCCGAATTTATGGCCAGGCTTCCTGGCAGCAAGCTGTGCAGGTTGCAAGCGGAGCCTGGTGGAGGTGAGTGGATTAATGTGGTGGCTGCCTGGAATGTCGTCCAGCTGCCAGTTAGAATTATGTTTGTTTGCCTTTGGCACAAGTGTGAAATGAACAGTCCGGGATTTCAGAAGTGTGAGCGTACATTTTTATATCTCACACTAATGAATACATTTTTTTGTGTCCTATACGTTTGGGGAAATAGTAGAATTTATTTGTAGCTTTTATTTACCACTTGTGTGGTAAAGAGGGTATGTTTCCTCAGAGACCAAACTTGTGCTTTAGAAAAGAGAAAAGAAAAAAAGGAAAGCAAAAAAAAAGAACAAGAAAAAAAAAAGACCGGGCTAATCCTAAGTGACGTAATTAACTTTACTCTAATTGCACTATTTTTACAGCTATATCTGAAGTCAGATCAAGGGTTGGTGAATTCCAGTGGGATTTGAGATGCTCTTCATTTGGCATGCTTTTGGGAAAAGAATCACTGAAAGATGTAATTTTAGCTTTGTCTCTCTCTGTCGGAGCTTTCCTTTACCAATGACCTATCAGATATTCCTACCCTCAGTCTCCTGTGCTAGCAGCGGAGGGACAATAATGTTGTTTGTAACATGCTCTGATGTGAAAAGTGCCGTATAGGACTGAATTGTTGCTGCTGAGAGGACCAGAAATTTCCCCAACGAGATCTGTCAATAGCTGACAGTAAAACAACAAGGTACAAAGTGCATCTGAAGGCTGTCAGACAGCACTGCTTTTTTGTTTTCTCTAGCAAACTGCTCCTTGGATAGGTGACTTGACCCAGCACTGTTTAAAAAGATCAAGGGCTCAATGGCTCAGAAAGAAAAAGAGATGGAAAAGAGTAATATTGGTGACTCTGTGCTATGTTGATTCTAATGACCTCTTGTCCCATTGTAGCATGCAAACAAAACTGTCACATCTCTTCTGTTGGTCTTAGTGGTATAGCAAAGAAAAGGACTTTCTTTTTTTTCATTTTGGTTTGGTTCGAAAAATCAAATCCAAAGAGCCACATTACAAGAAAGATTCTTAAAAACAAGAACTGAATATTATACCTAACTTCTTACTTATGTGCGCAGATATATGACTGACATATATGATCAGAAAAACTGCAAATGAAAATGAGATCTGCAAATGCATCTGAATTTTGTGAACTCCGAACTGTATCCTTTCAAAATATCTCCATCTCGTTAACAATTGAATTGTAGTGATTTTAGTTTTGTTGTTTATATGTACACAGATTGCTATTAGGAGTGAGATATACTGCAACATAATGCAACGACTATTTGAGGAGAATTAAGCACATTATATATTAATGAGAAAATAATTTGTCAAATTAATATTCCTGAAGTCCTTGTTTAATTCTAAACATTAAAAAAAAAATAAATGTTTGCAACTCCGATCAGAACCTATTCCCTCCAAACAGGGAAAAGCGTGTGTACCAAGTGTCGTGAGCAGTGGGAGAAGGAAAAGCAGATGTGAGTTTTGTAAGCAGGATTATTATCAGGTAGGATGGAGGTGTGACTTTGGAGATGGGATCAGGGGCAAAAGAGATGGAGACAAGAAGAAAGAAAAGGAAAGTGAAAGAAAAAATGGGAGAGGGGGGCAGGAATGGTAAGAAAGAGTGTAGGTTAAAGAATGTAACAGAGAAGAGCAAACAGTGTTGGCTGGTGGGGGTGGAGAAGGAGAATAAGAAGCAGGGAGGTGGGAAGGAATAAAAGAGAAATAAACAAAACATGGGCAGACTGAAAAAGCTAAAAAGGAAGGAGAAGGAAAAAACACACAGATGAGTGCTGAACTGGAGGAATAGTGATAAGTCCCTCTTGGATGAATGAGTTCCCAATTACACACATGAAACCCCTCTGAGGCATTCTGCAGTCATAGCTGCATGGTCCTGATGCCAACATAACTATCTGGGGCTGTTGTCCAGTGGAAAAAGAAAGCAGAAAGTTTGGTGAGGTGTGGAAATGCCACCCCTGCCACACAGAGCAGAACTGCCGAGCCCAAGGCACCAGGTTACCAGCCTGGGCTCATGGTGAGCTCCGCAGCCTCCATCATCATTAGATGCTGCTGCTTAATGAGGTGAAGGTGGATGGAACGTTGGAGGAAGGGGCAATAGGAGAAGTAAGGCAAAGCAAAACTTGTCCCCAAAATGGGTGACAGGAAGAGAGTGGAAAAATAGAAGAACGTTGAGAAAGAATTGAGAAAAGTGATTGATGGTTATGGCCTGTTTGGAGAAAGGAATGACTCATGCTACGCATATGTGATTCCTGAGAGCTGTAAGTAGGAGAACACAACAAAAGCTACCTACCTATCATTCTCTCATTAACAGCAAGTTGCTCAGGAAAGCATAAGAATGGCACGTTTCTGTCCCAAATCCAGCCACTCGTAAGTGTGGCCACCCTTCTGCTCAGTGGGGCATGAAGGTACCTGATTCTGGATGGCTTTGGCTTTCTGCAGAAGACAAGCCATGATTTACCTCCTGTATTTATTCTGCCAACATGGCAGTATTTGGCAGCAAAACCACGAGCTGGGCAGGGAGCGCTGGGAGCAGTCTTCCAGGTGACATGTGCTCCCTCTCCTGGCTGGCATTTGTCTCTATGCTACAACACCAAAGACAAATTCGGTTCCTCCAGGTTTTTAAAAGAAAGAGTTTTAAAACATTCCGTTTATTGTATTGTATATATTTTTGGTATTGCTGCCAGTCGTGCCACCTTTAGTGGATCAATGGAACACAAAGGCTGACACCTGTCTTTTGGACCAAAGCTTTTACAGTCCATGAAGCCCACTCATGGCTTAGTCTGATGAAATGGTATTTCTGTTGTTTTACCGATAGGATTACACATTAGCGTTACCATTTTCCTCCCTGCATTGACAGTTACCCTAACACGGCCATTCCCAGCAGTAAGGCAGGGCTGCTGCTCTCCTGGCTTTGTGAGGATCCGAGATGTGGGCAGATGAAGGAGAAAACCACTGCCTCCAGAGAAGCGAGTGTCAGGGCTGGTCAGCTTCGGTGTGCCAGCAGCCACAGAAGTGTCAGCACCTCGCAGCCCAGCCCAAGAGCAGCTGGCTCTGGAATTCCAGCCCTGTCCTGGTCTAAATCTAGTCATGGTCTCCCTGATTTGCTTTCACATCTACAAAGTGGGAATAATCCGTATTTATAATACTTACCAGGCACACCAAAACAGATCTTCAGCATTTACACTTCATATCATCTGCTAAGCTGCCTCTGCTTGACTAGGTCATGCCTCTTTGGTGCTACCACATAAATGCTAAAACTTACCATCGTCTCATCTTTGAACAGAACGGATCCAATTCTGTGTCTTTTTTGGAAAACTACCCTTTGAAATACTGTTTTAATAAAAAAGAACAGAAAAAAAAAGTCTACTTGGCCAATTCTTATGTCAAGATCCAGGACAGATTGCTGGATAGCATTTTACATTCAGGCTGAAGTTATTACTCTGGCCCTTAGGTAAAATGTTCCAGAAACTTGTCTTGGGTCATGCTAGCAACAAATGATGAAGAAAGCAAACGTTTTTTGTTTTAGATATCGACTGTGAACTTTTTCAAACAGAGACGAAATTCAGACAATTGTCTTGGAAATAAACTCAGAAAAATTGGATTTTGTTTCTGCTCATTAATTTTTTAGCTGTAAGCAGTATCACTCAACTGCTATTTTCCCCTCTTGAAAGTTTTCTTGACTCATTTTAACTGTTTCCCATCATTATCACAGTTCAGTGGTTGCAGACAGTAAAACAGCTGAACAAAATAGGCATCCACTAATATCTCCAAGTCTTTTCCAACCCACTGGCAAAGCTACGTTCCATTTGCCTGCAAGAATTTCACTCAAGGTTTGCAGAGATTCCTTTTGCATTTTTATTGCATTAAATAAAGATTAAAATACATATTAAATTAAATCATCATATAATGTTCACTAGCACTTACACCTATTCACAGGAAGTCGGAAAGCCTTTTTTTATATAATCCAAGTTGAAATACGTTTGTTTTTTGTAAGAATTGCTCTACTATCATTATCCACATCACTGTGGGAAAACTCAGCTCAGTGTTACGGTGCTATTTTTAAGACACAAACTGCTCAAGGTACACTTAAAAGTTTACTGATATTGCTATTGCCATGATGTATCTCTCTCTCTTGGATGCATGTATATGCAAAAATCTTTTTATCAACACTGTTCTGAAGAAACAAACCAAATAATGTTAACTTTCTTTTTAAGAGGAAAACAAACAGAGCCGATGGGGTTCATACTCATTCAGCATTTCTTTTTTAACCAGACGCCATTGATCAAACAGAAGATTTGCTCCCTTGGATATGCGATTCCTTGTGAATCTGGAGAAAAGCTGGCACTTCGGAGGCATGTATCTTGGAGAAGCATTTTGCAGATACAATGCACAACCACCTCAAGTGACGAGAATTCCTGCAGCACATTGTAAACACCTGACATACAAAGCCATCACCCCCAGCCCTTTTCCTTACATCACTGCCCCAAACGCTGCTTCATGAATGCATGCTGAGCAGATGGTGGCTGCCTGGGGAATAGTGCTGGGCAGCCCTGGCACGTAGCAGAGCACAGTGCTGTGGCAGTCACCCACCTTGTGACAGCGCACACCCCCTCCAGTGCTAAGTGATGCTCTGTGAGCCAGAGTGCAGCAGAACACTGATTCTTGCTCAGACCTGGGCAGGAGCTGCCCACTTCAAAATGAGAGTGGAATTTTGTTTAAAAGAAAGATGCTTGCTTCGTTTGCTTGCAGATGCCAAATTGTGTGGAGTGAGGAAATCCACCTTGCCCAGCACACTTGTGGGTTTACATAGGCGCAGTCAGGGTCTGAAGCAGTACCTGGAGCAGGACTGCACCGTGACAGGTAACTGCCCAGACCTGTGGTCAATATGTCTATTTCTTGGACTGTCTTGTTTCCAAAACATTCTGAAAAGTCTTCATCAGGATGAAACCAAATGCCAAAACCTCAGAATTTTTCACGAAACAGAATCCTTGTTTCCTGGCCAGCCCTACTGAACCTTAATATGATACAATATGTGTCCATATTTGCACACATGGTCCACAGCCCTTACACATGTGTAAATCCTACTGAAGTCATGTATAAAGGATCGGGCTCCAAGGCTGTTATAGAAAAAGTTCATGTTTCACTGACTTTTTGGTATTCTTTGAAGATATTACATTAAGAGTAAATATAGAGAAGTACATGTTATATGCAAGATTTTCAGAGAACATTTAACTTCCACACCAGAAGGTCACATCTAAGGCAATATGGTCTTGGAACAAGTTCAAAGTTGTCACACTTGATAAAAATAGCTTAAAGGGCACATAACTGTGCTGGAATACGGGAAAACAGTGGAACATGAGAGGGAGAATGATTGAAGGCCCCACTACTAATTATGTACATACTTTGCTGCTATTGAAAGCTAGGTTTCCAAGCATGTACATGGTACTTAAGTTAAAGAGAAGTGCAAGCAATTAAAAGAATATAAATGCCTTTGCATCGCTATATCTAAGGAAATAACATTTTACAAATATAATTCTCTAGAATAATGGAAAATCTTTTACTAATAAACAAACAGAGGATAAATTAACTTTGTTCCTAGTTTCAAAATTATGTTTATACACTTACATTTTTGCATTACTTATTAAACTTTGTGTAATACTTTCTTGAAAAAAACCCCCTATACATTTATTTTGCTAATATAAGAAACTACATTCACTTTTTTTTATGTTTCATTTGAAACTGTAGCAGTTATTTTGTAAGGAAATATAATTGATAGTTTCTTCTAACATCCTGAAAGGACAGATGTACACAACAGGGAGCTGAACTTTAGGAAAACATAAATTATACAGGAAGATGGGCTGTTATAGCACAATATGTGGTACATTATGAACAAAAGTTTACATTAAATTGCCTCTTGAAATACACATTGTATCAGCTTGGCAGTCATTAGCCCTTGGGATTTTGTTCTATGTATTGGATACCTGTTAAGCCAGACTCAAACCACCTGATGATGCTTCAGCCATACATTTAAGTGAGCATAAAATGAGATCTTATAGCCCTTCTGCAAACTGATTCACTCGTGTGAAAGTCCCACTAAAGATTGTTTCATAACTAGCAGGACACTCAGTAAGTCATAGGTCATATGTGTCCTACACAGAAAGCAACACCATACATCTTCCAGTTTCATGTTTTGATTTATTGTATTGTCATCTTAATTTTGTCTCTGTGAAGAACATGTCACGCAGAGGAATCTTTTGCTTTGCTTTTAATTGAGACATTTGCTATATTTTGCACATACCTTTTAATGATTGATGGCATGGTGCAGTCTTTGTGCCAAGACTTCAAAAAAATTAACGCTTGATGATTGTGTAATGCAATACTTTTGACTCAGTTCTGCCCAGAATTACTACATGCAGGACTCAGTCATGTCCTGATCCTATTTATCTCAGTGAAGCTCTTAATGATGAGAAAACAAAATTGCTATCATCTTCCATGCTTGGAAACAAATTTTTCGTTCATCCACATTCTTCCCTGTAGAGAAACTGCCTCAGATACAGGGTTTTTTTGACCAGGTTTTTTCTCATAGGAGACTTATGTAAATTACCATGTAAGGTAATTTATTTTACAGCACCAGTCTGCAAAATGTATGTTTTGTGACAGTGACAATTTTTTTGCCATAGCAATGAGGTACTTAAGAATTGAAGGTATCCCATCAACCAGAGAAAGACATCCAAAAGCAGAGGTATCTCATGCCTTCCATGATACAAATAGGTAACAGGAAGATCTTATATCTTTGATGATTAGGAAGCAAATGATAGCAGAAGTGCCTAAAAGCCATTCTAAGGATAGAGAACAACCAAACTCCAGGAGGTGCACTGGATACACAGAACTCTCTATACTACCCTTTTTAAACCTCTAACCACGGGAGAAGGTTACATTATATTACAGCAAAGAAGCAACAATGTAATTTATGCTGCTCAGTTTAAAAGCATCACATTTTTATACAATAACAAAAAGGCAGAGAGTCTGAGTCATTAGAAAAATACTTGCACAGCTGGTAAATTGTATTTTCTATGGACCTTCTACATGTGATTCTAAGCGCTAAGTATACACATTATTAAGGTCAATCCAAATCCAGGCTGCTGAAAAATCCAAAGTGTTGGAGGATTTAGGATCTTCCTGTGGGTTTTGTTGTAGCCTCCACAATCTATGCTTTCATTAAAATAATATATGTTCTAACTTTCCAGGTTCTGAAAGGAGCCTTTACAACGTTAACCAGTGCACTGTCTCACAGACCATACAGCCAACAGATTGAAACAATACTACCAGGATATGTAGAATAATAACAATATTTATTCTGTATTTTTGTCTTCTTAGAACGGATTGACCACTGATTCAGAAGCAAAGAACTATTGTGATATGGCCCTGGCTTCTCACTCAATTGGAGATGGTAATGTTTTAGTGGTTTTAGTGCTAACCATCTATGAAAGAGCACAAAAGGTAGCATGCCCCCGGAGAGCAAGACAATCAGGGTGTGTGTGTCTGTTACAACCCTGTTAAGAGGGATTATACTACTCTGTTCTTTTGTCTTTGTAAAGTGAGAGTGAAACAGTCCATCAGAAGTTTGCTTAGCTGGGAAAAATGACACATCTGCTGTCCATTTTTTTTTGTCTCGGTGTCTGGAAAGAAGTGCTTCATTTCTTGTTGCATCTGGACAAAGACAGACCTACCGGAGGTGCTCCCAGCTCCCTGAAGTTTCTAGGATGCTTTGGTTTAAACTCCTGCTCTACTCAGGCTTGGGTTCACCTACTTGCCCAGTCATATTTATACACCACATTTCTTTTGGCTGTATTTCTCTGTGGTTACTATATCCCTCTCTTTATCTAGTGTACAATTCTGAGAACTGCAGTGAACAGGAAGGCTTTTAGTCCTCTTGCCAGTTCACATAGTCTGCTGCTGGGAAGCTCTTGAGCTGGGAGAGATTGGAAGCCATATAATTCTCCATGAGCCAATGCCCATTGCTTTTAACTCAAATGGTTTTAAAGGCTATCCAAGTAATGCAAACTGGTTTTGCATTACTCCAGTCCAATGGAATGGATCTCATTGTAAAGATTTTGCTAACAAAATTATTTGCATTGCAGCAGAGCTAAATGCTGCAGTCGGGAATCAAAGTAATATTTGACAAGACATTGTACAAACCCAGAACAAGAAGATGGTCCCTGCCTGAAAAATACATAACATAAAGGTGTCATCTGGCTTTATGCTTTCCCCAGATGTAACAGTTGGCATGTGTTTTGTACATCAGCTTTGCCACAGGAAAAAATGTTGCACCTAATTACATCCTAAGGTAAGAGATAACATGGAGATATGACTGATGGATGGGGACCCCAAGGAAATAATCATATGACAGTGATCCACCAGACAGGGAGGGTATCAGTTCCCTTGCTCCTAGCTGTTGTCATTTTGGCAGACATCCTGGTGACAGGGAGTTTTAAGAAAGGAGATGACAAAGTACAGTGAGGGTCTTTGTAGATGCTTAAAACATGTTGTCTCCATGTATGAAAGATTGCTAAGGTGATAAAATACACAGTGTGAAAACTTGGTGTGAGGATGGTGATTTGCATCACTGCCAGAGCAGAAGTGAGTATGGATCTGCTGCAAGAGTAAAGGAGGGAGAGCAAGGGTAATGTACTTGAAAGAAATGCAAAGCATTGAAAATGAAATCCTTTGTGTCTATTGTGATAAACTCAGACAACTTAATGGAGGGATGCAAAGGGGAGGTTGATACTTTGTAGAGAAGAGAAGTGGTGTAGATTTGCAATTGTCAAGTGGTTTAGAAAAGGATGCTGTTGTACCTCAGACATAAGATGATGAGAACATGAACTTTATCTTTGCTAATTAATAGCAGCTGCCCTGCTTTCAGAAGTTTTCCATTAGTAAAGTTTAGGTTACCTTGATAATTATTTTGTCCAGCTTCCCTAAAACAAGTATTCATCCTTTCTCTGTATCAAATTTGTATATCTGAAAGAAGCAAATACACTCTCCTATGAAATACAACTATTTCTCCCTTTTCACACATATTTGTTTCTTGTTGAAGAAGAAACTGTGTAAAACATGAGAGAAAGCAGAGGTAGGAAGAGAAAATAGCCTAAAATAGCTCAGATTTTTCCAGATAATTTGAGACCAGAATTAAAATCAGCAGCTGTGTTCTGTTGGGAAGAGAACTTCTTTTCAGTACACTAAATTGTTAGGCCTAATTTGCATTTCTAGAAATGTCATGTGTTTGTTTTAAAAGACAATAAAGGTGATAACAAAACATCTGGATGTAAGGGTATGAGATCCATTACCATAAACCAGGTCATTCATGTGGTGTCAGCCTTTGAAATAAAAACTAAGAATTAATATTTGAGAGTTCTTTCGATCTCACAGACTCATGCATATTTGTTCTTAGGTATGAGATATCTATGTAAAGCTTGAACAAGCTATCAGAAATCCAGTGTTCAGATGTCAGCAAGCTTTATTTTTGCAGTCTGTGTCACAAATGTAAATTACTAATAGATTGGGTTAGTCATATTTTCTTCATTTCTCACATAGACCTTAAGAATTTCCAATACAGAGCAAGATTCAGAAAAGAGTGAGAGCCATCACTAATAAAATTCTTTGCAATATCTCATACAACCTTTTAATAACGTCTCACTTAAATCATGCTATTTGGGTACTTTATAAAACAGTCTTTCAAATTCTGGCTATCATTAATAATCTGGGGTAAGTCAACACTCTTCCCATTCTTCCAGGTTTTAGATTATATGGAGAAAATAATAGGTGTATATCATGTAATTGAAATGCCATCAAGAACACTGATTTGAACTAAAACTCAAAAAAGTGTAAATTGGGTGGTATACTTATTCATCTTTAGTCTAATGAATTATATTTATCTGTACATAAAGAACTGTTCACTGTATTGTGGCCAGATGATACAAAAAGCATAACAAGGAGTATGACAAGAAGTTCTTGTACATCACATCAATGCATGTTGGATACAGCACACAGGAAATCAATACCAATTGCTAGTGTGTGTGTTACATAAAAGTATGGACTGAAAAAAAAAAGTAAATCCTTGAAATAAAACACAAGATATGCTAGATATGCAATGCTGCCTACTCAGTGAACTTAAGATTGAAAGGAGAAGTTTCCACTTTCTCCAAGTTCTATTTCATACCTAGATTAATGTTGTTAGCAATATTGAATCTAAAATGTGGACAGAAAATTACATGAATGAAAAGAAAGAACCCAGGAAAGCAAGTAATTGATAATGGCTGCCTAGATAGTAAGAAGCACTTGCTTAAAAGCAAGAACAAATCCACAGCGTCTCAAAACTTCTAAACAAAACAAAAATGTCTCAGGACTGCAACCTGATGAATAGATGGTGTACTTTATCTCCTAATCACTTTTTCCAGGTCTCTTCTACATCCTCTGTGTTGTATTCACCTGCTCTGTCTTCTCCTCAGTTTAAAATTCAATCAAATCGCTAGGCTTCTGCCTTTCATTGCTGGTGCAGTCTCCTTTCTGGCATCAGGGGATGGTCATTGCCCATCTTTTCAGGCTGCCACTTCCTGAAAACCTCCTGCTGTATGCAGACATTTTTCCCAGACTCTACATCTTGTTTTTCAGGGACAGAGGGAATCCTGAGCAGTCATTCCATCAGAAGTGGGATCCTTGCAGAGATTTTATAGCCATTGATTTTTGGAGAGGTGTGAAACAGCTACTTAATTTCATGACAAAATACATCAGAAAATAATTTAATGCTAACATCTGTAAATTTTTTGAGAGAAAAAAATAAGCTACTTAAGGCCTGTAAGTTATATGCTAGGACAAAGAGCTAAAAAATTGCCAACAGTTCTGGAAATTAAAAAAAGCCTCCCTCACATAAAAGATCCAAGTATCTCAATTATATGCTTTACATGTTCTCTCTTTAGTCCTTTGTCTCTTTCACAGTCTGATTTCAATTCATACAGACTGATTTCAGTGTTCGGACCCATGTTACTTATCTATAAATTTCAAGAAACCCGGGAGATCAGTGCCGAAATAATAAAGATTTTATTCACACCGAGCTGTGGCTGCCAATCAGGTTCCAAGGGTGGCTTTTTGGAGCTGACACACATTTTCTTGGCTTTGCAGTTCTTGTAGCTGTTCAACATGTCTGATATTCATTAATATCAGCTCTACAATATGCAAATCAAATCTAAGGACATTTTCATTTACATTAAGAAGAAACTTTAGAACAGACTTTAGCTCCTGCAGAAATGCTCCTGGCTCCAGCTGCAGGACAAACCAAAGAAAGGGCATCACGGGGTGTTATAGCTTCACTGAGAAACTCATTTTGCCAATAAGTAATGAAGGGAACTGGATTTTAGCATAATTCAAGCAAAAACATTCCCAAGCTTTGCCATTTCTATCATCATCCTCTAAAGAACCAACCAACGACACAGAAAGAAGCTGTCAGTTACTTTTTATCTTTTGATAACATATAATATTTTTAAAATCAGGAAGAATTACAATAGCAGAGTGATATTTAGAAATAGCTATTTGAGATATATTTATAGTATACGTACCTATTTCATATTTATTGAAAATAATTTATAAGTATAAATATATAAAATTATATATTTGTATTTTATTTTAAATATAAATATATAAATATCAGAGAAAAGTGGTCATTTAACTCTTGAAAAGCAGGACTATTTTAAAACAATGTATGCTAGAAGCTGTCACTAGAAATACATGTGTTTTGCATGAACAGTACAGCAACAACAGTCAAGCAAAAACCTGTGTGAAACTCAGTGCATAAATCTCCTCATGCCTGGAGGCAGTAATAAATTACATGTTTCTTTATATATACATTTTAAAATTGTCAAACATACATTTCATGTACTGGAACCAGAAATAATATCTTCGTGGCTGACTTTTTTTGATGTATTCCATAATTAGGTGTAGAAGTTGAAGATAGCTCTTTATACCCAAAGGATACATAAACCCTTGAAGCATACTGGAACAGGTCAAATATCTTTATATATCCTAAAATTTCACTACTGCAAGAGAGGTAATTGTTTTCCTTTGTTAGCAATTCAACAAAAACTTGGAAAACATTTTCAAGTTTTAATTTTCCTGGTTTAGATGGGCATGCCTGCCTCTTATGATTTACCTGGAAATTATACTCCTAGAAGACCCAAGCTACATTGCTTGTACATTCCCACTCTGTTCCGTTCAGGTTTCCTATCTTATCTTTCATTCATTCTGGTGTGTGAATAAAAGTGCAGTACCACAGGTATTCTGGAGACGCAATATAGCCTCTGTATTGGAGGTCTAATAATCCCCAAAGCAATCTGAACATATGTAAAAAGAATTTATCCATGCAGTCTACATTTTAAAACACCAGTTACTGTAGTTAAATCCTTACATTTGAGTGCACCGTCGCTCTCTAGACCGGACCCTTTCCAACCTAACCCTGCTCACTCATGTTAAGTTGGTTGTTAGTACATTGCACGCCCTTCTGAAGAGGGGGTTTGTCAGACTTTTGCCCCATTAAGTCAAAGGGAACACTCACTGACAGAGGAAACACTGGGGGAAGCTGGTAAAGCCCCGGAGCCAGGTTAGCACCTGAATACGCATAAACGTCCCTCACTCCCCAGTGTCCTGAGCATTCTGTCCCCAGGCTGCCACAGGGATTTAAATTTACCAGAGATTTAGAAAGTGTTGGGAAAAGTGATTTCCTAAAAAGCCAGATGAGGCAGCAATGAGCTGGGATTATGTATCAAAATATACTTGCTTCCAGAACTTCATGACCTTTGTTCACTAAATTAATACCTTTCAGTTTTACTTAGTGTGAACTTAACTGTTTGAACAGACTCTTGCTCATAACCATAGTTACAAATTCTCAATTTATTTTAATTTTATTTTGAACACTGATTTTCCATTTTAAAGGTACACAATTCAGTCTATTTTCCTTAAGACTTGAAAAAAACTGACTACTTCAAGCCTACAGCTGAAAGTTTTTTCAATATGATTTTCAGGCAAAATTTAGGGAATAGAAGAACAAATAAAACTTAAAATAGACAATCATTTGCACCTTTAAATCTAGAATATATCTAACATTCAGATTACAATGAAAGCCCACGTGCATTTTTTTTTTTAATTTGGTTTTATTTTTTCCAAATTTCAAATCTGTGTGCATTTTGGTGAACTTGAAAATAACCCCATAGTAATAAAAGTGGCATGGCAATTTTTGTTTCCCAGTTTTTGATGGTTATATATGATTTAATAATTAGATAACATGACATCACTAATAAGCTATTTAATTTGAATGGTGAAACAGATTGATTTATATTGCTTGCTTTTATTGATGTCGTTTTTAAATGTCTGAAAAATATTAGAAGATACATAATTTTAGTCAGTTTAGTCATAAGCTCATGAAATTCCCAGTAAAACAGAAAGGGCAATTCTTAATATATTTATAACATATTTTTATATGTTTTAATATATACACATTTATATACATTTATATATCACAGAATCATAGAATCGTTTAGGTTGGAAAAGACCTTTAAGATCATTGAGTCCAACCGTCAACCCAACACCACCATGCCCACTAAACCATGTC
>JANHGO010000063.1:32379735-32410872 GCA_024606505.1 Aquila spilogaster | reverse complement strand
TGTAGCCTCCACAATCTATGCTTTCATTAAAATAATATATGTTCTAACTTTCCAGGTTCTGAAAGGAGCCTTTACAATGTTAACTGGTGCACTGTCTCACAGGCTGCACAGCCAAACAGGCTGAAACAATACGACCAGGATATGTAGTCTAATACAAATATTTATTCTGTATTTTTGTCTTCTTGTAATGGATTGAGCACTGATTCACTGATTCAGAAGCAAAGTACTACTGTGATATGGCCTCGGTTTCTCACCCAGCTGGAGATGGCAACGTTTTAGTGGATTTAGTGCTGACCATCTATGAAGGAGCACAAAGGGAGCACACTCCCTGAGAGCAGGACAGACAGGGTCAATCTGTCTGTTACAACCTGGCTAAGTGCATCCTGTTTGGTTCTTCCCTCTTTGTAAAGTCAGAGTGAAACAGTCCATCAGAAGTTTATTTAGCCGGGAAAAAAGACACATCTGCTGTCCATTCTCTTTTTTTTTTGTCTCCCTGTCTGGAAAAGAAGTGCTTCGTTTCTTGTTGCAACTGGACAAAGACAGAATGACTGGAGGTGCTCCCAACTCCCTGAAGTTTGTAGGATGTTTTGGTTTGAACTCCTGTTCTACTCAGACTTCTCTTCTACTACTTTTCCACTCATATTTACACACTGCCTTTCCCTGGCTGCATTTCTCTGCAGTCACCGTCCCCTTCTATCTAGAGTAAAATTCTGAGAACTGCTGCACAGGAAGGCCTTTGGTTCTCCTGCCAGTTCACACTGACTACTGCTGGGAAGCTTCTGAGCTGGAAAAGATTCATACACAGCTTTAGAAACTGCATAATTCTTTATGAGCCAATGTCCATTGCTTTTAACTCCAACAGTTTTAAAGGTTGTCCAAGTAATGCAAACCCTGTTTACATTATTCAAGTCCAATGAATTGGATCTCATTGAAAAGATTTTGCTACCAAAATGATCTGCACTGCAGCAACAGCTAGCAGTGGTAGTCACAAATTAATGTAACACTTTACAAGATGCTGCACCAATCCAGAACAACAAGACGGTCTCTGCCTGAAAAATATACAGGATGAAGGTGTCATCTGGTTTTATGTTTTTCTCAGGTGTAACAGTTGGCATGTTTTTTGTAAATCAGCTTTGCCATAGGAAGATATGCTGCACCTAATTACATCCTAAAATAAGAGAAAACATGGAAATATGACTGATGGATGGGGAGCCCAAGGCCATAATCATAAGACAGAGATTCACCTGAAAGGGGGGTATCAGTTCACTTGCTCCAAGCTGTTGTCATTTTGGTAGACATCCTGGTGACAGAAGGAGATGACAAAATAGAGCAAGGGTCTTCATAGGTGTTTTAAACATGCTGTCTCCAAGCATGAAAGATTGCTTAGGAGAAAACACAAATTGTGTGAAAAATAATGGATTGTGATTTGCGTCACTGAGAGAGTAGAAGTGAGTAGGGATCCACTGTAAGAGTAAAAAAGGGAGAGAAAGGGTAATGCCTCTCAAAATAATGCAAAGCACTAAAAATTAAAATCCTTTGTGTTTATTGTGACAACTCAGACAACTTTGCTGGGTGCAAAAAGGCAGTTGTTATGCTGTAGAAAAGAGAAATGGTGTAGATTTGTAATTGTCAAGTGTTGCATAAAAGGATGTGTTGCAGAAAAGGATGTTAAAGTAGCTGAGAAGGAGATGGTGAGAAGAGAGAGAGTATGGAGAAAGGAAGACTTATTCTTGGTCAAATAGTATCTGGTCAGAGAGCATCTAGACAAACTTGACACACACAGATCCATGGGCCCCAATGGAATGCACCAGTGAGTGCTGATGGAGCTGGCAGAAGTAACTGCTGAACCACAGTCATCTACAAAAGGTCATGGAGAATGGGAGAGGTGCCTGAAGACCAGAGGAAAGCCAATGTCATTCCATCTTCAAAAAGGGCAAGGAGGAGTAAACAAGAAAACTACAGGCCAGTCAGCCTCACCTCCATGCCTGGGAGAGTGATGGAATAATTTATCCTGGATGTCAATTCCAAGCAAGTGGAAGAGAAGATTATCAGGAGTAGTCAGTATAGGTTCACAAGGAGGAAATTAAGCTTGACCAGTCTGATAGCCGTCTATGATGGTCACCACTGGCTGGGTAGATGAAGGGAGAGCAATGGATGTTGTCTACTTTGAGTCCAGCAAGGCTTTTGACACTGTCTCCTATAACATCCACATAGGTAAGCCTAGGAAGTATGGGATAGATAAGTGAAACTGTGGGGTGGATTGACAGCTGGCTGACTGGCAGAGCTCAGACGGTTGTGATAGGTGATATGGAGTCTAGTTGGAGGCCTTAGCTAGCATTGTTCTCCAGGGGTCAGTACAGGATCTGGTCTTGTTCAACATCTTCATCGGTGATCTGGGTGAAGGGATAGAGTCCACCCTCAGCAAGTTTGCTGATTGTACAAAGCTGGGAGGAGTGACTGACACATCAGCAAGATCCAACAGTTTGGAGAGTTGGGTGGAGAACTTATGAGGTTCAACAAGGGGAAGTGTAGAGTCCTGCATCTGGGGAGGAATAATCACATGCATCAGTACAGATTAGGAGCTGACCTGCTGGAAAGGAGCTCTGCAGATAAGGACATGGGGGTTGTGGTGGACAACAGGTTGGCCATGAGCCACTAGTGTTCCCTTGTGGACAAGAATTCCAATGGTATATTAGGGTGCACCAAGAAGAGCATGGCCAGCAAATCGAGGGAGGTGATCCTACCCCTCTACTCTGCCTGGGTGAGGCCACATCTGGAGTTCTGTGTCCAGTTCTGGGCCTCCCAGTTCAAGAAAGACAGGGAACTACTGGAGAATCCAGCAAAGTGCTACAAAGACAATGAGGGGCCTAGAGCTTCTTCCTTATGAGGAAAGGCTGAGAGACCTGGGGCTGTTCAGCTCCAGAAGGGAAGACTGAAGGGTGATCTTATCAATGCTTATCAATATCTAAAGAGTGGCTGTCAAGTGGATGGGGCCTTGCTCTTTTCAGTGGTGCCACTGGTGCCCAGCAACGGGATAAGGGGCAGTGGACACAAACTGGAACACAGGAAGTTCCATAAGGACATGAGGGAAAAATTTACTTTGAAGGTGACAGAGCACTGGAACAGGATGCACACAGAGGTTGTGGAGTCTTCTGTGGAGATGTTCAAAACAAGCATGGACACCTTCCCGTCCATCGTATTCTCAGGAACCTGCTGTAGCAGAGTGCAGCACTAGAAGATCTCCAGAGGTGACTTCCAAGCCCTACAATTCTATGATTCTGTCAGATCTTTCCATCTCATAGACTCACACACATTTGTCCTTAGGCATGATCTACATGAAGTTTGAACATGCTATCAGAAACCCAGTGTTTGGATGTCAACAAATGTTATTTTAGCAGTCTGTGTCACAAATGTTTCAGTTAGTCAGATTTTCTCACATAGATCTTAAGAGTTTCCATTAGGGAGCAAGTTAAAGAAAAAAGTGAAAATACATTTTCTAATAATGTTCTCTGCAATATCTCATACACCGTTATGATCATCTCTCACTTAAATTGTGTTATAAAGGTTTGCACACTCTATAAAACAGTAAATCAGATTCTAGCTGCCAATAATAGGCTGAGGTTAGTCCAATGGTCTTTCCACCCTTCTTCCCACCCCTCCAAGTTTTAGACTACATAAAGAAAATACTAGGTGTATAGCATGTAACTAAAATTGCAGTGTTCTTAATGAACATTGATTTGAACCAAAACTCAAAGAAGTGTCAATTGTGGGGTATAATTTTTCTTTGGACTAATGATTCATTTCTATTTGTACATAAAGAACTGATCAATATATTGTGAGAGGATGTTGTAAAAAGCAAACTCTGAATTTCTTGCGCATCACATTAACGCACGTTGGATATGGCACACTGGAAGTCAATACCAGTTGCTAGAGAGTGGGTCAAGTAATCATACAGACTAAAAACAATGTATGTCCTTGGAATAAAATACACTATGTGCAGTGATGCTTACTGAGTGAGCTTGAAACTGAATGGAAAGTTTTCCACTTTCTCCAACTTCTTTTTCATACCAAATTAATTATAGTAATATCGAACCCAAAATGTAAACAGAAAATGACATGAATGAAAAGAAATAAATCAGGAAAGCAAATAATTGATAATAGCCACTTAGGTAGTGAGAAACACTTGATTTAAAGCAATAACAAATCCTCAGTGCCTCAAAACCTCTAATCAAAACAAAATTGTCTCAGAACTACAAAATGATCAATAGATGGTGTACATAACTCCAATCACCTTCTCCATGTCTCCTCTACTTCTTCGCTGCATTCACCTGTCCTATCTTTACCCCAGTTTAAAGTTCCATCAGATCATTAAGCTTTCTGCTTTAAGCATTAGAGCAGTCCCATTTCTAGTGTCAGAGTTTGGTCACCCATTGCCCATCCTTTCAGGCTGCCATAGGCTTCCTCCCAGTCCCCTACTGTGTACAGCTGTTTTTCCTAGGCTCTACATCATGCTTTTCAAGCGTAGAGGGAGTACTGAGCAGTCTCATTGAAAGCGGGACCCTTGCAGTTCTTTTATATCCATTGATTTTTGGAGAGGTGTGAAATAGCTAATTAACTTTATGATTATGTAAATTTTTGCAGAGAAAAAAAAACAGGCTAAATTAAGATCCTTAAGTTACAGGATAAGTTTGTATAAACAGTTAAAAAACTACCAAATACTCTGAAAATGACAAGCACCCTCATTGAAATAAAAGTTCCAAGTATTCTGATGGCATGCTTTCCGTGTTCTCTCTTTAGTCCTTTGAGTTTTTTATAGCCTGACTTCAATTTATATAGTCAGACTTCAGTGTTAGGACCCATACTTACTTACCAACAAAGTCCAGGAAACCCAGGAGATCATTGCTGAAATAACAAACATTTTATTCACACAGAGCTGTGGCAGCCAATCGCATCCCAAGTGTGGGTTTTTGGAGCTGACACATTCTCTTGGTTTTGCAGTTCTTGTAGCTATACAATGCCTGATATCCATCAATACCAGCTCTACAATATGCAAATCCAATCAAAGTACATTTTCATTTACATTAAGAACTTCAGAGCAGATGTCAGCAGAAATGCTCCTGGCTCCAGCTGCAGGACAAAGAGCACTGCACACAGTCACAGCTTTACTGACAAACTCATTTTGCCAAGAAATAATGAAAGCAACTGGATTTCAGCATAATTCAAGCAGAAAAAGCACTCCTGAGCATTGCCATTTCTATCTTCGTCCTCTAAACAACTACCTGCTCTACTACGAAATGAAGCTGTCACATGCATTTTATCTTTTTATAATATATCATATTTTTGAAAGAAAAAATACAACAGCAGGATGTTGTTTATAAATATTAGTTTAAATGTATTTATAATATGTTTATATATATATTACATTTATTATATAAAATTATATATTCATATATAATATTTATTATGGATATATTTATATTATAATCATCTATAATTATTTTTATTTATTTATAATTATTTATAAATGCAAACATACAATATAAAATTAAACTTATTTAATTTTGTAAATGTAAAGATATTAACATCAGAAAAAAAGTGACCATTTAATCCTTGAAGAGCAGGGCTATTTTAGAAGAACGTTGTCATTACAGGTACATATGTTTTGCATGAACAGTACAGCAATAGTCAAGCAAAAACCTGCGTGAAACTTTTAGTGCATAAATCTCCTCGTGCCTGGAGGCAGTAATCAATTACATGTTTCTTTACAAATACATTTTAAAATTCTCAATCATACATTTCATGTAATGGAACCAGAAATAATACGTTCTTGGTTGACTTTTTTTTGATGTGTTCCATAATTAGGTGTAGAAGTCAAAGATATCTCTTTTTACCCAAAGCATATGACAACTCTTTAAGCATATCAGAACAGGTCAAATAGCTTTACATACCCTAAAATTTCACTACTGAAACATGGGTGACTGTTCTCCTTTGTTACCAATTCAGCAAAACCTTTGAAAAGACATGAAAGTTTTCACTTTCCTGGTCTAGATGTACATGCCTGTCTCAGAATGTGCCCAGAAATGATACTCCCAGATGACCAAAACTACACTGCTCATACGTTCCTTCAGCTCAGGTATCCTATCATGTCTTTCATTCATTCTGGTATATGAATAGAAGTTCAGTACCACGGGCATCCTGGAGAAACAATATAGCACCTATACAGAGAACTAACAATTCCAGAGGTAATCTGAATGTATGTGAAAGAACTTATGCATGTAATCCACATTTAAAAGCACCGATTACCATAGTTAACCTTTACACCTGCGTGTCCCCAGCTGTCCTGACCAGCCCCTTTCCACACCTGCACTGCTGGCTCTGGTTGAGGTGGTTTTGGTCCCTTACATGCCCGCCTGAAGGGGATTTGTAAGGGGGATTTCCCCTTTAGCTCACTGATGGGGAAACAGCAGGGAAGCGTGCGAAAATCCTGAGACAGCTCAGCACCCTCTGCGGATGTGTCTCACTCCCCAACACACTGAGTGCTCCATCCATCTGTTAAAGGAATTTAAATTTACCAGAAATTCAGAACATGTTGGGAAAAGACATTTCCTAAAAAGCCAGATGAGGCAGCAATGAGCTGGGATTGTACATCAAAGGCTGCTTGTTTCCAGAGCCTTGTGAATTTAGTTCACTAAATTAATGCTGTCCAGTTTTACTTAGTCTGGACTTCACCACTTCAACGAAGTTGTGCTCATAATCACAGGTAAAAACTCTAAATTTATTCTAAAAATAGGCTTTTTCTTTTTGAACTCTGATTTTCCATTTTACAGGTGCTACAACTCAGTCAATTTTCAGAAACATTCTAAAAAAATTACTACCTCAAGACTATATCTGAAAGCTTTTACAGTATAATTTTCAGGCAAAATTTAGGGAAAAGAAGAACAAATGAAGCTTACGATAGCCAATTGTCTGCACCTTTAAATCTGGAATATACCTAACACTTGTATCATGATGAAAGTGTAAGTGAAAATGTATTAAAAGTTACATTTTTTTTTCCTCTCAATTTCAGATCTGTGTGCATTGAGTTGAACCTGAAAATAACCCCAGAGTAATACAAACAGTGTGGTGATCTTCTGTTTCCCACTTCTTGATGGCTGTGTATGATTCAATAATTAGATACATGACATCACATAAGCAATATAATTCTAATAAGGAAACAGGTTTGATATATATTGCTTGCTTTTGTTAATGTTATTTTAAAGTCTGAAAAATATTAGGAGATACATAATTTTAGGCTGTATAGCCATGAGCTCAGGAAATTTCCAGCGAAACAGAGTGGGCAAATTTTATTATTATTGCAGTAAAATGAAAACAAGCAATCACCATGAAACGCTGCACATTAACTAGTCCCAGTTTCAGCATCTGACACAGGTGGAAGAAGCCCAAGCCTTTTTTTTTTTTTTTTAATTTCTTTTACAGGCATTTTTAAAATATCTCAGTATTGCTTATTTAGGGTCACCAACTATTTTATGCCATTAATCTTTTGCTGTCTTTGGGGTATCTCACTAGGCCACATAGTCACAAAGTAGTATCCTACATGGGTGGACTGATGGCTCCTGGGACCACCTGCTTGCATTTGTGTCACTGCACTTGGAGGCTTTGGAGCAGGATGGGCAGGATCCTCCCACAAGACAGATACCGACAGCTGTTTACCTGGTGAATCAACCCTGTTAATGTATTCAGTTAAGGGACACAGCAAAGAAGTTTAAAGGATGGGATTTTTATTTTTTCCCAATGAAAGAGTTCTTCACAGGCTGTATCCCAACATTCTTTGTCAGTAACCTCAGATTCCTGCAGACAGCCTGGGCCAAGCTATCTCCAAAAACCTCTGCTAACACTGCTGCCCCAGGCTGTCTAATATACAAGCAGTAGGAGACTCAATATCTGACATTAGAAGCATAACAGCTGTCAAACTCAATGTCATTGCAGGGGGCTTTCCAAAAATGTGCTCTGAAGAAAAGGTTTGTTTAAGTTTATGAGCAAAAGATGTAGAAGAAAAATAAATGAGGCCCTGGGTAACCTGGTCTAATGTCTGATTTAGTGGTTGGTAACCCTGCCTTCAACTTAGGTTGAAACTAGATGATCTTCGAGGTCCCTTCCAACTCAATCTATCCTATGATTCTATCTATTTGCTGCACAGGTTTTTGTTTTGTTTTGTTTGTTTAAGTCTAATTAAATGTCTAATTTCCTTGATTTTCCCCATGACTGCAGCCTCTGGTAGTGGGACAGCCACTTACTCATACTCTATCTTCTCTTGTCTCCTGATTTTTTATGAACTGTTTTTCCCTTCCATTTTGTGTTTCATTGAACTCACATCTGTTGCAGAAAGTAGCAAATCACACATACCAGCAACAACACTGAAGCCAGAAGCCCACCTACAGCCTCTTTTACCAAGATGTAGTCCTGTGCAGATAGATGTATTTCCTTTCCTTCCGTTAGGTCCTGTCACCTTCACATTTCTGGCCAAATGACACACAATACCGTGCATACCTCTCTCCAGGTTAAAATCCAGCTTTTAATGGATTCAGAATTACTCAGATCAGCTATCATATGAATGGAGATGTGTACGTCACTAGATCTACACTTTTTGGTTCTACCTGTCCTACACGTTTCACTGGATTGCTGAAATACTGAACAAATCAGGCTAGCTCAGGCAGCGACCCAACGCTGACATTCCCAGCAAACATGCCGTTGTTGCTGCAGTGGGCCCACATTAGTTCCCCTGTGTGTTACCTGCAATTTCCCTGTGAACTGAGCTCTCATCCTCTGCACTTCAGGAACCTCATGTAACTCTCTCCGACTACTTCCCTGTCAACCATTTCCTTTGTGTCAAAGACTGATTCCTGCACAATGTCTTCATATGTCTTCATCATTTTTTTTTTTTTTTTCTGTATTTTTTCTCTTCTGTAGAAAATAAACTATTCAGGGCGTCAACGTACTGGAACTGGAATTGAAATGGAGGTAGTTATATGAAATGCTAATACCTGCCAGGAAAATTACAGAGTTGTTCAGAGCTACTAGGTCTGCCAAGCAGCTGCCAGGAATACTACGTGTCTCCCCTACTCTTCTAGTTTACTGATTTTCACCAAAATAGGGCGTTGTTCTTCCATCCCAAACTTTCAGAAAACATTCCAGTGTTGATTGGATGTGTCATTCAAAAGCAATCACATAATGGACAAAGAAACAGAGGAATGTTTTTCTGTTGAATATGGAGGCTTTTGATGTATGCTTAGGGTGTGCTTCAACATTATGCTTATCTGTTGGCATATTCCTCTGGTTTGTCAATGCAATTCTACAGGGAGGCTGTGCTATAAACAAGGTTGCTTCCGTTAACGCAGATTATTTCACTGAGCTGGCTCACAGTGCAGACTCTCAAAAAGTTTTATCAGTGAAACTCAACACACCACTCCCACAACTCTAGCACAGAGACAGAAGTGCATAGCAGTTATGAAAAGTAACTATTCAAGAATGTTAGCACTAGAGAAATTGCAAGCTGGAAGCATATCCTTAAAGAAAGGTTGCTTTATTTAGTGATTTTTCTGTCCCTCACCTACCTGCTACCATCTCTAGCAGGTTAACATGCCACAGATGCTGAAGAATGGCCGAACACTACACTTTGCTATGAACAGTGGAAGTGGTGACCTTCATCATGAATGCAGTCCAAACTGCTTCAACAGTTTGTGAAGGGAAAACTGCTTTACAGGCTGTGACTCATGAGTGAGGATGGCAGAGCAAGTGAGATGGCAGTTTATTTAAAAACGGGAGATTCATGATTAACTCAGCATGTGTATACCAGAGGCAGCGCCATCAGCAAACCCATCATGAACTGGAGCTGTCGGCCTGATCATCTCTGCCAGGTTCCAACACAAGAAATGTCAGAGGTAATTGCAGTGAGAGCAGGGTTGGTCTCTTCTCACTGGTGACAGGTGACAGGACAAGGGGAAATGGCCTCAAGTTGCACCAGGGGAGGTTCAGGTTGGATATCAGGAAAAACTTCTTTACAGAAAGTGTTGTTAAGCACTGGAATAGGCTCCCCAGGGAGGTGGTTGAGTCACCATCCCTGAACGCGTTTAAAAACCATCTGGATGTGGTGCTCAGGGACATGATTTAGCGGTCGATTGTTAGAGTTAGGGTAGTATGGTTTGGTTGCAGTTGGACCCAGTGATCTTGAAGGTCTTTTCCAACCTGAGCAATTCTATGATTCCATGATTCTATAAGTATGAATGTGGATTCCATGCTTGCAACCCCAAAGGCCGACAGTAACCATCAGAAGAGGGGTGGACTGCATGATGAGCAAGGGATTGTTCCCCTCTGCTCTACCCTTGTGAGAGCTCATCTGCAGTACCACATTCAGCTCTGGGGCCCCCAGCACAGGAAGGATGTGGAGCTGTTTAATAGGGTCCAATGGAGGGCCACAGAGATGATTAGAGGGCTGAAGCATCTCTCCTATGATGAAAGGCTGAGGGAGCTGGGCTTATTTAAAATGGAGAAGGCTGCCAGGAGACATTATTGCAGCCTTCCAGGATTTAAAGGGAGCCAATAAACAGGAGAACTGACTTTTTCCACAGTTTGATAGTGATAGAACAAAGGGAAGTGGCTTTAAATTAAAAGAAGGAAGGTTTAGGTGAGTTGTTAGGAGGAAATTCTTCACTCAGATGGCAGTAGGGCACTGGCACAGGCTGCCCAGAAAAGCTGTGGACCCCTGATCCCTGGAGGCACTCAAGGTGAGGTTCAATGGGTTCTAGGCAGCCTGATCTTGTGGGTGTTTGAGGGAAATGACATGCAAATTGGAGCATGACTTCATGCTTAATGATACTTACCTACTTGAGTATCATTAGCCACAGAAGATTAGTAATACTTGACCGGGAAAAACTGCCAAAATGACAATATAATGTGGAAAAAAAATAGTTTATCAGAATTTAAATGGCAACATTAGGATTTAAATCAGTTAGAAAAATGTATTAAATCATCATAAAATTTACAATAAGATATCCTAAAAGTGTCACCTGTGAAAACACCAAGCAGCAGAGTAACTTGCACATTCTTTCAGAATTAATGTAATGAAGTACAAAGATATTCATTTTTAGGAATATTTTAGGTTAGTTCATGATTTTTGTCAACATAACCAACCAATTAAGTTCAGTTAGACCAGAAAAATCACTTGTTTCTTAGGGATCAAACTCAGTGGGGAAAACATATCAACAAATTGTTTGGGAAAAGATTTGCTGCTGCATTAATGAACCCATGATATTTTTTCCATTGTCAGTATCAGAGATCTCATTTAATACAAATAATGTTTCCAAACTGTACAGTCCCATGCCTTTAAAACAGAGTGGTTGTAATCACATTAAAAACTTGCTTATTTTAAATGAGTGAACCCATGTTGAGTTCTTGTAAGTGAGGAAAACGACATGAACATCTTCCATCAAACGGCAGAGAGGGATTTGGGGCAGACTTCAATTGGCTTCTGCCAATTTCTCTGTGTGTCAATCTCCAAGACACCTGATTGCCAGAACTACAGACTATATGAAGCACAGGCTGGCAAATACCTCTTTGGAGATGTATGTTTATTTTGCTGCATGTTCAGACACGGAACAGGATGAGTTTACTCAGCATCTCATTTGAGACGTTTGGTACAGAGCTTAATTGCTGAGTTGGGGACTGGAAGAGGGAAGGGAATAAAGAAAAATCAGTCAGTGTTTTTACTCTTGATTTACAGTATTTAATGACAGTGAAATTTACATTATTTCATATGTATCTTCAAATCAGAAGATGTAGTCTATTTTTCTATTGTACATTGCTCTGAAAATTCTGTCTCCTATTTATTTCCATGAAGCTGCAACAGATACAAAAAAAAAAAAAAAAAAAAAAAAAACTGCAATAACACTATGTGTAATTCTAAGCTACAAAATATTATTTTTCAACGCAGTCACCACCACTAGCTTTACATTTTTGCCAGCCATGAACAAGAGCCTACATGATGCACTCGTGCAAATCTGCACCAGCAGAGGTGACCCACTGTTGCTGTCTCCACTGCTGAAAAACACCACCACATCCTCACTGTGCTCGGATCCACTGTTTGGTCTCTATTAATATTCAGCAAGTGTCAATGAATGTCAATGGGTGCCATCTTTTCTTCATGGAGGAATTTGGTGACACACTTTTGCTTCATACGCATTTCCATGTCAGACACTATTTCACTGGACTGCCTCTCTGTTGCCATCTGTCAACCTCTACTGCTGTACCACCGACATCCACCTCTGATATCATGGGCCAACATCATAAAATAGGAAGCATAACTGTCAGAGTAGCCCTTGTACATTTGCGAAAATGACTGTTGATCAGAACAAAAGAATAAAAGCATAGACAGCTCATACTTTTTCCAGCATTCTCTTCCTCTGCAGAACTTACTTTACCCTTAGTTTTCAAACATGAATATCCTATCAAGTTTAGAATTAAATTTCATCTTCTCATATTTGTTTGTACTTGGTATCTCCATATTGCCAAAAAAATCTCCTAGACTGCATTTATTCTTGGTAATTTTGATGTGATTTTATTTCACAGCTGATATGCATCCTATGCTACTATGATTAGTTTCCGCTTTTGATTCTGACTTCTTAATTTCTTAATACTGATTCATTTGCTGAAAATGGAAACTGTGGTCTCAGCTTTATGACAGAGGTCAGCATCCTTTCTTTTAAAATGCATAGAAGCTGGAGAGATTAAAAAAAGGTGTTTCTAACTTCTTGGGTACTTCTAAGCTTGCACATATTCCTCCCACTTTGGGATTTTTTATTTTTTCTACATACAGGTGTTAATTACATACAATATGAATTCAAACAAGATATAATTGTGATTGAAATAAACAACGTGACAAGGAAAGCATAAAACCAAAATCTAGTGCAGAGGTGTTTTTTGTTGTTGTTTTTGGTGGTTTTTTTTGTTTGTTTTTGTACTGTTTTGATTTGTTTTTTGTTTTTTTTTTTTTTTTTTTGTATTTTATTCTAACTCACAATGTTTGGTGTTCAGATAGCACAAAAGTCACCTGAACTCACTGACACTTAATAATGCATACACAGGTGAAAGCAGAAAATTGGCTAACCCTTTGTAAACCTGCTCTACTCACAAATGGCAAACTATTGTTAAATATTGATGTTTTTGTCCAATTACAACCTCCTTTTGACTTGCTCTTTCAGAAAAATGTATTAGCTTTTTTCTTTTCTTTTTTTGCATTAAATCTGCAGCTGCCTTCTGAAGTAGAAACATGCACTCTCTACATATTGAGGTGTGCTACATCTTGATTCCAACATCCAGAGTGGAGAAAGCCCTGCATTAACCCCACATCTCTGGGGAGAACAGCCACAGGCAACCATCTTTTCAGTGGTCCAAACCCTACAGGTGGAAGCAGTGCAACTCCCCTGTCACTGGCAAGCTTTAGGGGAAACTACTAATGGCACCTAGTAGATAGGAACGCCTATGACTTAGTGACACTATGGGGAGGATGAAGAACGTGATAAAGTATGGGAGGTGTTTTATCATTTTTGCGAACCATGTCATAAGAAGAGAGATAGTTTTAGTATGGTAAATGCTTTGCTTTTGTAAAAAGCAACAGGAGTAAATAGTCATCTGAAGCAAAGGAAAACGGTTGCAGCCTTGTGTTTTAAGGATTACAAGTTTGGAGGGGATTTAAAAAAAAATTGAAAAGTTTGTTTTAAAACATTTTTAATTCTTTTTCTTCTCTACTCAAGAAGACTGTTCAGTGCTTGAAAAATCTGTAATCAAAACACTATGACAAGCCTGCACACTACATTTACTGCTATGAAGATCAGAAATGACATAGACTAAAACTTTCATGAAGGCCCTATGACCACCTGCAGCATTTTCAGGACATGCAGAGATGGAGTAGGCAAGGAAAACCTATAACATGCAGTACAGACTGCGAGGAGCACATGTTATAGGATCAATGACCCAACAGAACAGGTGACAGCGCTGGGGGTCCATAAACCACAGCCTGTAACTGAAGTGTTGCTGCATGAGGTGTCTGACATCTTCCTTATCAAGATATGAGGTAAGGAAACTCAAGGAGTGTTTGTCACATAGGAGGCGTGAGATATTTGTTGCCAGTGCCAAAATGTTAAAGATGCCTATCCTTTCCTTTAACTGAGCCTAGGAGGTGAGGGTTATGAGTACCTGTAAGGATTATGACCTGGAGTAGACTCAAACAAATGTCTTCCAACGCCTGCCTGGACCTGAAAGCCTCCAGCAAGTCTGCTCTTCATCAGGACCAGACACTTCCACACCTAGGCAGGTAGCATCCAGAGAGCTTTGTCAACACAGGTCCATCAGCAAACAGAAACTCTGCATTTTTTGGAAGTGCATTTGCCCACTTGTTTTGACTTCGTTCCAGAAAGCTCTGGTAAGGGAATTCAGTGAAGATGCCCCTGTCTCACAGATAAATAATGGATATATATATCTATTTTTGCTGCAATGAGCAATAATGTTCTTGAGTCTGGTTACTAAAGTCACAGATACGTAAGTTAAGATGTAGAGCAAATTCTGTGAGTTACTAATATGTGTTTTAAGGCGATGACTTAAAAACATCACACTTCGGCGTAGGTGAGGAATGTAGTAGCTTTAATTACAGTAAACTATAAGCCTGCTGCTAGGAGAAAAGAAAAAATAGAACTTCACTGCTGAACTGTTGAAAGCAACTGAGAAGGAAATATGATTATTCCCTCTATTTCAGTGTACAAAGGTTTTAAGTGGGGAAAGCCTTTGGGCTTTCCCTTATGAAGTTCTCATCCTTGACAACATTGGCGTTGGAATACTTGCAGCACAAAGGGACATACAGGCAGCTACTGAAAGGAGAAACATAATTCTGGGGAAAGAAAAAATATTTTTTGACTTCCCCACCACCACTTAACTTCAGTTCCAGCCTGGCAATGCCTACAAAAAGCACAATACTGGCACTAAACAAAGTAGTTTAAATTCCTTTTCATGATATAGAATAAATTCCCAGTTCAGTTAAATAAGCACAGTATATTTACTTCAGATACCTTATTTTTCATTAAGAACATGTGCACATGAAATAGCAACTATTAGTCTAAAATATATAATCGTTTAACTAAAGAGAGAACACAATATCCCTAAGCAATCAATACAGTTTCATAAAATCAGTGGTCAATTTCTATGCTATTGTCAATGAATTTATGCTTAAATTGATGCAGCTGCAAGCACACTAAGTTGTAGAGTTTTGCACAGTAATTCCTTCTGTCTTGCTTCTGTCACTACTGTTCAAATTATTAGTCAAGAAGTATCTCAGTTTATGGTGCAAAACAAATGTATTTTTACTTAAAACAGACAATTTATGCAATACACAATATAGGAGATTTCTTCCAGGTCTGGGAAATAAAGTCAGAAAAAAATAGCATTATCATCTTTTCATTCTTTGTTGTTTTTAGTGTTACAGCTTTTTTCAGCGATCATTTCTGTATTCCTCTCTCAAAAGTTATCACATAAAAAAATAAAAATAGGGAGCGTGCACTTCAATAACTTGGCAATATGCTTGTCACAGCGCAAAAGAAAGATCTAAGTGAATGGTTTCCTTTGATATCTGTCTCTCAAAGTACTGTGCCACATCTAGCAGCGTGAAAAATAAAAAATAATAATAAAAAAAAAACCTGTATGTTGAGGAAAAAAATGAACAAGGGGAGAAAAAAAAGAAAAATTCTGTGTTACAGAACAAAAGAGAAGGTGTCATTCTCACTTTGCATTTTGAGCAAAGAAATTTTTAACATTAGATTCCAAATTAACTTCCACAGAGAAAGAAACGCAAAGGATTAACCCATCTGGGGAAAAAACTGGTATTTTCTGTAGAGAAACTAAATCAGTGCTAAGATAACTGAAATTGTACTCAATATGGTAACAATAAAGCAAACAACACCATTCAAGAAATTCACTATAGTACAGCTCTTTGCAGTGGTGATATCCAGGATGCCTGATTTTAGTCTCCTGACACAAGTAGCAAACTATTTAAAAATAATTATTCTCTAAAGTCGCAGGCTCCCAAGAACATTCAGTAGAAGCAATATTTTCTTTCTTTTTTTATTTTACAAACAACTATACTCTATTGTATTCTCTATTGTATTGTAACTATACTCTATTGTATTGTATTCCCACCCAGAGGGAAAGATAAAACACACGAGTCCCGAGACTTCCTCTTTTGCTGGTCATCTCAGCACTGGAGGTTCCCCAGCCGTCTCGCCTTCAGCTTTAGCGTAAGGCCTTCGGTTTCACACACTCTTTCTCTCTCTCTCTCTCTCTCTCTCTCTCTCTTTATTTGATTTATTATCTCAATTCCAATTATATTGTATTATATTGTGTTATTTTGCATTCCAGTATCTTATTTAGTAAATTAGTTTTCCTCCTCAGATCGCTGCCGCTGTTTTGTCTTTAGGCCTGTCTCCCTACCCTCACCCTTTTCTCCTTTCCCCTTTCCTGGGGCGTGGGTCCATGGGTCCTCTGCCCCCTTCGTCACAAAACTGGGTCAAACCAACCAACCCATAAACCACTGACGTGATGATAACCTCGGTATCTGATCCTACAATACTTTGGGTAAGTAATGTATTAAGACATCTGTACTGGACAAGGCCATAGAAAATAGAATATTAAGGAGATAAAGCTAAGCAAGAAAATAATTAGTGCTTTTTTAAATTGTGGGTTTTACCTGAAGACCTTCCATTCTAAGGGTTCACGCAATCTTAATATCGGCTTACTACTAAAATACACACTATGGGCATCTTAGTGTTACAGACTGGAGATCTGTCAAAAATGAGATGAAAAGCACGTATTTTCTTAAAGGAAATTTAAGCACTTTCCAAATTATTATGGGGTCGGTAGGGAGGACTTTTTTTCTCCCTTTGAGAAAGAAAACATCCTTTTCAAAAATCTGAGATATCCAGTACTGAGACTGTATGGGGTCTATTTAAAAATCTTGATATGAAAAATAAAAAGCAGATGACAGTTGAGACTACACCAAATTAAAATTAGTAATAAGCAATGATATGCCCATTATAGGAAGATGATGTCAAGTAACTGATGGGAATTCTGATGACTAAGATAATAATAGGAAAGTTAATATATATGTAATTACTTATTTTAAAAATATATATATATTGACAGCATTAAGGTAGATAATCCTGTGAAAAAATGCATAAGATGACTCAAAGTTTGAGTTCTATTCCTGGCTCTTCCAAATACTTCTTACTTGACTTGCATTAAACCTCTTAGACTGTAACTCAAACAGTAAGCCATCCATCCCATATAAACCACATAAAACATAAAATTATGCACCGTCTGTTTTATATGACTAGATTGGAGTTTAGTTTATCTCCTCTGGGCCTTCATTTATGAAATGCAGACAGGAATACTTTCTATCACCAGAAATTTGAGCAGTGTTCAAATACTGTGAAAGGATTAAAAAAATGTACATGTAATACCTAGACAGATGTAATGAAAAATATGAATGATTTATCAGAGATTGAAATACAATATAGTCACTGTGATCAAAGCTACAGCAGAGACTTCTCACACTCACAAAAATAGAAACACATTTAACACATATTAAACTAGCTTTTTTTAATTCTAAAAATAAGTATACTAATAGAGTATAACTAGAGAAGCATTTTTCTGTTCCATGGTTCCCTAAAAATAGGATTGTCATTACAAATAATAGGCCACTGATCTGTTTTTGTAAAGCATTGTTTGTACCTTTTGCTGACTGTACAAGGACCTAGGCCTCAGTCTGTTTTTATCAGTTTGTTATGGTAACTGGCAATGTGAGTTTCATACAAGGTATCTCTTGTTATTGATGTGCAGTTTAAGAGTGTGATAATGGCAAATGCTTTGAAAATATAGGCACAGTTTGAAATCAGAGGCCTCAGAATCACAAGCATCTCATTGAGAGTCACATGCTTATCACTTCAGAAGGTCAAGATGGGAAAAAGTAGATTTCTCTTTAGAGAAAGAAGCATCAGCTAAATAAATAACAAAGGAAAACAAAACAAAGCAGCCAAGCAACAGGACAAGGCACCTGATGGGGCTGGTAAAATAATCTCCACCTATCTTCAAGGCTTCTTGTAGCCCAGGGGCAGAGGCAAGGAATAGGACCTTCCAGAATCTTGTAAAACAGTAAAATCACAAGTTGAGAGTGAGAAAAAAGTTTTTGATTCTCCTTGGGGACCTCCCTTGAAGGGCTCTTAAGCTTTACCGTCTTGATGTCAGTAACTGAAATTATTAAGAAGTGTGTCCATCAACAATAACAATGCAACATTAGGTCTTCAGTATTGTATGCTTATGGCTAATGTAGTTTATGATTACTAAGGAGTAATTGTTTTGAATATGTAGTGATAATGAATGATAATGCATAATGATGGATTGAATTGTCCATTCACATTAAGCATACTAATGAATGTCAGTCTAGTAAAGATACATATTTTTTTTGTAGCTTGAAATTTTCCAGATTTCTAAAACTGCCCATCACAGAACTCCCTAAATCACTGATTGTATCTACACATTCCTGATACTAAAGATCAGGATAGCATGAAACAACTTCTATACAGGTCTTCTTTTATTATTTTGAATTTCTGTTAAATTACAATTTTTATATTTTGTCTGAAAACTTTAAATAGATACTGGTGATCATAAAGGACATCTGGAAGCGCTGAAATCTGAAAAGGAAACTACTGTCCTGATTTTAGCTAGGACAGAGTTCATTTTCTTCATAGTAACTAGTATGGTGCCATATTTTGGATTTAAGATGAAAATAATTTTCATAGCAAATGAATGCTTTAGCTGTTGTTGAGCAGCGCTTACACAGAGTCAAGGACTTTTCAGTTTCTCATGCTGCCCTGCCAGTGAAAAGAGTATGAGAAGCTGAGAGGTGACAGAACTAGGACAGCTGACCCAAACTGACCATAGGGATATTCCATACCACAGAACTATAAAAGTCAGAGAATTAGACAGGGGTATAGGGTCTGTGACTGCTCAGGGTGCGGCTGAGATTCAGTCAGCGTATGATGCATCACTTGTCTTGTACTTACTTCATTATTATTACTATTATTATTATTATTACTTCTCCTTTTTCTGTCCTATAAAATTACCTTTATATCAACTCAGAAGTTTTACCTTTTTCTGATTCTCTTCTCTATTCCATTGGTTTGACTTTCTAGTGAGTAAACAACTGTGTGTTGCCTAGATCCCTGCCAGGTTAAACCACAATTGCTTACAAACACCCTTTTTTTTTTTTTTTTTGTGAGGGGAGGAGGTGATAGGGGAATGTATATATCAACTATCAACTGTCCCAGTCTAGCAAAGCATATACACTCTACTATGTAATACAAGAGTATATTATCTATAAATAATGAATCTTGGCCTCCCAGCCTCCTCAGTTCTAATGATCTACTCAGTGGCTCAGTGGGAAGCCTGTAGAAAGGAACTTATCCATTACTATTTTAGTCCCTGTTAAGGCAAGGCTGAAATAAATTGAATAAATAAATAAAAAAATCTGATCAAATTCAAGTGTACATGTTAGTATAAATACATACAGAGCATCGCTCTGTACAACTGTGAATGGAGGTTGTGGCGAGATGGGAGTTGGCCTCTTGTCCCAGGAAACAGCAATAGGACAGGAGGGAATGGCCTCAAGTTGCACAAGGAGAGGTTCAGATTGTATATTAGAAAGAATTTCTTCTTTGAGTGGTGAGGTATTGGAACAGGCTCCTCAGAGAGGTGGGGGATACACTTTCCCTGGAGGTGTTTAAAGAAAGTGTAGATGTAGTACTTAGGGACGTGGATTAGTGGGCAATATTGATGGTAAATAGACTATTGGACTTCCAACCTTAATGATTCTATGATTCTGTGATTTACACATGCTGCTTTAAGTGACTTCACACGTGTATGTTAACAGTGGCTAAATCAGTACAGACACAGTGCCATCATAGGTTTTCTGAAGAATCTCAGATCTCCATCATGCAAACATTGTTTGCTTCTCTGTCCTATTGGAAGCTATCTTCCCCAGAGGTTCACTGACAATATAGATTAATGACACATATGTGACACAAGCAATATCATGAAGCAGAGCATTGCAGTGGGATAGTTGTGTTATCTAAGGTGAGAATGTTTTCCATCTGATACTCCCAGACCTAGAAAGAATTTTTTAATTGATCCTATTCTCTGCTGTTAGTGTTTGGTTTAGACCATACTGAGGTATGCATTTATCTCAGATCCATCAGATTTTCTCTTACATTGATGAAAGTTCACCTGTCACCTCTACACACTGTCCCTCATGAATCTTAATTAATCACTTTCAGGAATTACAGTGTATCATTTACAGATTGCACTCAATAGGATTAGAGTCAAATAGCACAATGGTTTCAGTGGAAGCAATAGAAGCTTCCACATGTATAGATTTATTACAGATTTTTTACCTTTACTCAAGAAAAAAAAAAAAAAAAAAAGAAGATATATTTTTGTCTGTACAGCTTTATTTTTTCCACATGCCTTATAAATAAAATATAGGCCACTGGTCACATACAAATATCTATACTGAGGCTAAGATTGGTGAAGGAAGCCATGTCTTCTGCTCAAAAGTGCACAAAATGTTCAATGTCTAGTGATTTCCTTTTCTAGTAGTTTAACTTTGATAACTGGGGTTGAAATGTAAATATGTTCAGTTAACTTTTACATCTCTGTCAATGTATTATCTGGGATATCATAGAATCATACAATAGTATCATAGAATCAAAGAAGCATAGAATGGTTTGAATTGGAAGGAACTACAGAGATAATCTATTTCCAATCCCCCTGCCATGGGCAGGGTTGCCAACTGCTAGAACAGGCTGTCAAGGGCCCCATCCAAACTGGCCTTGAACACCTCCAGGGATAGAGCATCTGTAACTCATTTAGGCAACCTATTCAGCATCTCACCATTCTCCCAGTGAAAAAATTCCCCCTGACATCTAACCTAATCTCCCCTACTTCAGTTTAAAACCATTCCCCCTTGTCCTGTCACTGCCTACCCAGATAAAAAGTCAGTCCCCCTCCTGCTTGTAAGCTCTCTTCAAGTATTGGAAGACAGCAATGACATCTTCCTGGAGCCTTCTCTTCTCCAGGCTGAACAAGCCCAGCTCCTTCAGCCTCTCTTCATAGGATAGTTGCTTCAGACCTCTGATCATTCTGGTGGTCCTTCTCTGGACCCTATCCAAAAGCTCCATAACTTTCCTCTGCTGGAAGCCCCAGACTTGGATGAAGAACTCTACAGGGGACATCAAGAGGGCAGAACAGAGTGGGACAATCACCTCCCTCCTGCTGCTGGCCACCCCACTTCTGATATAACCCAAGATACTTCTGGCCTTCTGGGCTGCAAGTGCATGCTGCTGGCTCACTTTAAGTCTCTCACCTACCAGGACCGTCAAGTTCTTCTTGGTAGGGCTAATCTCAGAGAGGATATAAGACATCTTTTTCAGAGGAACTTCACTCATTCATTGTCAGCTTCACTTATTTAACCTTTATGGTTTCCTTTTGTTTGTTTTGTAGCTGTTGTTTTTCCCTTGGTTGTTTATATTTGGCTAAGGTTTTTGTCTCATTAAAACTTTACAGGACAACTTTTAAACAGCTAGAACACATTACAGTCTCTAGGAATGAAGACAAGGCAAAAGTGTATTTTATTATGTGTCTTATTGAGAAACATCAGTCTGAAAATGCTTTACTTTAAAAGAAATGATGGCAGAGAAATGCAAAAGAGATAGATTGCAGATGGAGCTTCAGATGGTGGAGGCAGCCCTCCAAGTCCCAGGCTGCAGAGAGCGCCTGGAGCCCTTCTCTGATGTTAGGAGAAATGTCTCTCTGTCCTGAAGGATGTATGTCATCTTGGAGAAGCTGTACTGTTGAGTGGAGGATTTACTAGAGTATGTGAGGAGGCTGTGTGGCATCTGAGAGATAACAGGATTGTCTCTGAGATTGAACACTTTCAATAGCCTCAGACCTCAAATGCAAGGGAGAAGCAGATAGTTCAGTCCCACTGTTGAGGTAAAGGTAACGTCTGGAGGAAGGAAAAAATGGAAGCTGGTGATTTCTGTCACCAAGAGGAAGGCTTCCATCTCACATAAGGATTTATATCTAGGAAGGATGCTCCTAAAATAATGTCTACTGTGTTACTATGTTGGTCCATGACATTTGAGGTGAATGTTGATAGTATGTCAATAGAGGTTGAACCTTCCATCCAATATTCTGTTAAAGCTTGTTGCTATGGGACAGATGGCAGCAGAGGGGCAGTCTGACAAAATGGCATCTGACATGGAAGTGTGTAGGTAGCAAAGATGTGCCATTGAATTCCTCCATATGGAAAAAAGTGCACCCACTGATATTCATTGTTGCTTCCTGAACATTTATGGAGACAAGTGGATGTGAGCACAGTGAAAGTTGAACTGCAGAGGCAACAATTTCCAAGCAATGATGTCATAGCAGCTGTGAAACACTGGGGCACCTCCGCTGGTGCAGATTTTTACAAGCTCAGCATGTATGCTTTTGTTCATCACTGCCAAAAATGCATAGCTAATCATGGTTTCTACACTGAAAAAATGTGTTTTGTTTTGTTTTGTTTGTAGCTGAGTATTTGCTTTACCAAATAGTATTATTGTGCTCTTTGTATCTGTTGTAGTTTCAGTGGAAATACACAGCAGGCACTATTTTCAGAGTGACCTACATAGAAAATAGGTTCACCACCCTCAAAGATGAGGAGGACCTAGATGTGTACGTACAAGCAAAGAATGTATACTATCTAACCCTAAATCACACAAGACCACAAGGGGAATAACAGCTTCTTCTCAAATATTGTCCGCAGTTTTGAGTGCCACAATATAAGAAGGACATAAAACTATTAGAGAGAATGCAAAGGAAGGCTATGAAGACAGTGAAGGGTCTTGAGTGCAAGAGTTATGCAGAGCAGCTTAAGTCTCTTGGTTTGATCAGCCTGGAGGAGATTGTTGGGAGGCCTTGTGATGGCCTAAAGCTTCCTTATGAGAGGAGTACAGGGGTATGTGTAGACCTCTCTGATGACAGCAATTTGACCTGAGGGAATGGCATAGAGATGTAACAGGGGAGGGTAAGCTTGGGGATTAGAAAAAGGTTCTTCACCAGAGAGCATGGCTGAGCACTGGAACAGACTCCCCAGGGAAGTGGTCATGGCACCAACACTGCTGGAGATCAAGAAGCATTTAGAAAATATGCTCAGAAATATCATTTGATTATCAGGTGGTCCTATGTGGAGCCAGGTATTGGACTTGAAAATCCTTGTGGGTCCCTTCCAACTTTGGATATTCTATGATTCTGTGATTCTGTGATAATACCTCAATGGTACTGAAGTAAAGTAACTGGTAGTAGTATAGTATATAGTTTAGTTTCATATAGTTATAGGAAACTAAACTCGAGGATATGTTTCAGAGAGCACTGTATGCATCCCAGGCATTAGTGAATATTTAGCCTGAGGGATCAGACTACATTTTAAATTTAAATATCCACAAGTATGGTGTGGGTATTGCCTCCTCAAGGCCAACTGTTTGTTTTTCAGATTTTCTCCATGTAGGTGACACTATTAATTTAAACATAGACCTTGGTTGCTTGTGTTACATTTATATGATTACACAGTACTTAATATCTTCAAATTTCAATTAACAATTTTCAGTGACAGTTGTATAGAGAATTCTGCAGGATATTGACATGTGTAAAAAGTTTCGTGCATTTGTATATATGCACATATTTACACATGAAGTTCTCTATTAAAACAAAGCTTTTTTTTTTTTTTAATAAGATCAATTTTATTTCTATTTGGAGAAAATTTAGAGAAAATAATATTTCAGAGATTTCCAAAATAACCTCTTTCCCTCTCCTCTCACCCAGTTCCATTTATGTATAATTGTATTTCTGAAATTTATCTCAGTGCTATATATCAATATGACAGGACATCAGAACTCCAGTGAAGTAGTAACAGAGTATTGTGTCAGTAATTTGACAGATCAAGGACTCTTGTAGGATCCTGTAATGAAAAATACTTTTTTCACTTTTCTGTCATAGATGCATACTCATTTTAGCTTGCTCAAAATTTATTTATTGTCTGTTAAAACTAAAACGATGCTACAGAAATCCTGCTTACTCTGTGTATATTTTAAGGTGCCATTACAATTAAATCAGGTTTGGTTGAGTACAATTGAGTACAATCTCAGACAAAAAAAAAAAAAAAAAAGGGATATTTTTAACTAGAGGTTATAAGATTTGTGCTGAGTGATAATTTTCTTGTAAAAATAAACAATGAACATCACAGATTGTGTTTATGTATCATCAGTAGCTTAATCCTTACCAACAAAAACATGTGTCTTTAGAATCAGAGATCCACACACGATCAAAGGCTGAATTTTTGAGTCTACTCATAATAATGATATGCCTAGTGCTGAAAAGAGTACTCAGTGTCATGTGATTTTAAACTGACAGTGCCTGTGTTGGTACAGGAGCATGCATTTCTAAATGGTCATACAGAGCTTGCATTAATATAAAACAGTTAATGTCAACATTCTGTAGTCTTGCCAACTCTACACAGCAATTCAAGAACTAGGAGCTTTCTGCCTCTGTGATGAACCATCTGTAGGTTTGAATTCCTCACAATGGCTGATGTGTAAGTTCCACCTCACAGGATGCAAGTGACAAGGCTGTGAGCCCACACTCATTTAATCTTTTCATATGGTACATTTTAGAGCAATCATAGCATCGTGGAATTTAATCTTCACTGAAATGAATATGTTTCCTTACTTTTATTATATGTAAGGGAACAACTGTTCACTTGCACATAAATGCCATACTTACTAACATTTTCTTTGGCTTGTTTTTGCATTATAAATATGGATATTGATAAGCCTTTTAATAATTCTGGAAGACACAAGTTCAGAAATGTGAATACAAAGCTTGTGCAATAAAATGTATGGGAATATACAGAAACAACTAAGACAGTTTTAAATTATTTTCATGCACTATTCTTACTGAATTAATAGGTTTAAAATACATTTTTTCTTTAAAGATATAATAATACATCTGTGAAACTAGCATTTAGCTTACATGGTAACAGGTCTGTTAAAGATATTTCCAAAACAACTGAGTTCTCAAAATTCTTTCCTCTCAGAGATTATTATGAATTTTTCTAGATTAGTTTGTAGTGATAACCTGACTTTGAATAGAAAATGGAAAAAAAAACAACAACAACAAAAAAAAGTAGAAGTTTCTGGAGATGTCTATGTGAGTTAATTAAAAAAAAAATAATGGAGACAATGATATTTGGGAATTAGCATGTTGCACTGTCTTTAGAATCTGAATGAATAGATGTAGTATCACTCTTCCTTATATAAACTGGCATAAGTGACATTAACTTTCACTGCTACCTGTAGCCATAATTATTTTTTTTCAACAAAATATAGCTTTTATTTAAATAATTATTTGCACACATATTACTCATTCGTATATAAATTCTTTATTAGATTTTTCCTGCCTTCAAACCATATATCTGTGTTCCATACTGTTTAATTTTCTGTCTTGCACTGAGAATTTTAAATGGAACAGAATTATGCTTCTCAAGTTTCTCATTCATCTATCTGCAATAACTACAGAATATGCTTGCTTTCTTCCAATTTGTATTTATATCTGTCATTTTTATTTGTATCTCTTCCAGTCCTTCCCTCAAAAAATGATTGAATCAGTCTGCTTTTTCATCGTGCAGTGTTAGTATGAGTGACCCTATTTTTTTGTATTGCTGGATGTGAAGGCAGATGGTGGCCCTTTGTTAACTGGAGATACGGTATGTCACTTTGTTGTTAACAGTATACTAATATCACTGAACTCAAGGGGATGTAATTGTGCTCATCCAGTCTTAGATTTTTACTACATAGATAGCTAAATATAAACCACGTATCCAAGCCTCCATTCGTTGCATAACTCTCATGTAACACATAGGCCAAAAGAAGCAACACACAAATAAAGACAAAATATTAATTCAGAATTTACATGTAGTCCATTTACAGTGATACTAACAACTATACTCCAAAGAATCAAGTTAAAGTGCCTCATTGCTAATAGAAATAATTACCATTTTCCTTGTGTAAATAACTGAAGTGTAATTAATACCATTTCCTCTGATATCATGGACACCTTTTTGAATATCCGTCTCAGCCAAGAGTTAACAGTTTTGCTGTTCTCTGTGAAGAATGAGGCAGCTGACAATCGACCCACCTTGCTGAGAGTAATATGATATTTAAGATAGGGATTCCTCTTTCTTCAATCTGGGTTCATATGTGGCTGATTTTATTTGTTCTTAAGCAAGCTGTTCAGAGCTTCTTTCTCTTCTTATTGGTCAACTAGTAAGTTACAAAATTACTTTATTTTGCTAGATTTTTACCATATTTGATTAAACCATATTACTGCAGTATCAACACTAAGCATTACAAAAAATAAGCCTACTAGCTTAAAATATAGGAAATAGATCATCACAGTGTCAGATTCCTGCTGTAGGAAATAGCTTTCTTGATCTTTTACTAAACTCTTCCAAAGTTTACAGTTTCAACTAAAACAGATCCATAACCATAAGGATGATTCCTGATTAAGTTCAGAGGCCTGAGTAAAGTTAATACAAAGTCTGTGGCCTGCTAATAACAATAGCACCACAGTATATTCTAGTTCAAGTACAATACTCTTTGAAGTACTGGTTATTGTAGTAAAAAAAAGATAAAATGAGGGAGGTATTCAGCTCAGCATAAGCAGACATCTACATTTAGTTGAATACCTCTCTTCAATGGAAGTATACCTTTCAATCCTGAAGACACTTGTATTGTAGAACCTTAAAATAAGTAGGGTGGATTATCAGCCCAAGGACTTGATTTGGATTGCCTACAAAAAATGCCTAGTGTCACTGGACAGTAGATGGTATCCAAAATATGGGGACACTTCTACTTATGGGGATAGGCAGGAAAAAAAAAGACAAGCATGAGATTCTATACCCTAGACAAGACTGCAGATGACACAAAACAGGTTCCAAAACATGGGGTTTTCCATTTGTCATTTCAATGAAAGACTGTATCCTGAGCTACATTGACAAAAGATGTTCTACTGTGACCCTTGAACCATGACAATTTGATTTAAGGGTTTTACTGTTTGCTTTTTCTCTTTACAGTTTTCAATAAAGCTTTTTGTAGGAAATTGTTTTATAAAAAAAATCTTTATAATTATAAATGGCTTTTCCTCAGGAAGTAGGAAGGACAAGTTCTCATTGCTCAATATACTCTATTATATAATATTAAATATATATAGCATGTACTATCAGCATTAACTCAATGCTTTTTAGTGGTTAAATAAGGACAACAGAATACTATCTATAGGATGTTTCAAGTTATGGTTAAAATTCCTAGGTAACAGCATCTAGATACAATATTACCTCTGTCTTTCAAAATAAGTTACTGCTTAAAATTGTAATCATACACATGATTTTGATTCTTTATTGAAATACAATTTTTTAAAAAATTTTGTTCATTTTATAACAATGTCATTTTTTTAAACATATAATCTATCAGATTATGTATTTTCTTAAGAAACAACTATATTTAGATATATGTTAGATATTCTGTAAATCAGTCCAGGGCTTGGTTTCACACAACTTCCATGTGGCATTTAGATATGTGACTCTATAAACACCTATAACTCCTACACCTCCTCCTCATAACTCTCAGTTTCTGTGGGAATAAACTTGGAAATCAGTCACCAACTGGAACTGTCTTCAAGGGAAGCCCCGTAAGAATAATGAGGGGTCAGTATCCCTGAACCTTATATTTTCCAGCAGGTAAATATAGATGCAGCCTAAAGGTAGTGGTCAATGAAAAATTACAAAGTATGTGAAAGAAAAATGTGAAGTTCAAAATAAACTTCTCTGGGCTAGTTCCAGTTGGGGAAATAAGGTTAGGCAACACTTTATCATTTTATTTTATTTTTTTTTTAATTGCTTCTTCCATTCTCTCTTTAATGTTTTTAAGAAGTGAAAACAGCAAGTGAGACAATGCATTATACAGAAGAAGCTATTGAGCCAAACATCTTAGACACAGATCTTAGGCTTATTCTCAGTGATGCATTGAGACTACAAGCAGGCACCACGTTAGTTACTGTTTTATTTATATTTTCTTGTACATTAACCTTTCACATTCCCTCTAAGGTCAGCTAGAAATTGAGTTAGGGTTTAACCACAGCCTTCAGTAAAAAGAAAGGCACTTTTGACGAGCTGAGTGGGGAAAGAAAGCATTACACCACATAATTTCCAGAACAATCCTCCTCAGAGAGGAGAATATGCTGCTGTATTGCAGGTATATATCCTTGTCTCAGATGTACAAGCGGGCTGAGGTATGCTGGTCCCAGAGAGTGCCTATGATTGAAAATGTCTGACCTGTTTGTATGCATTATTCCTTTACAGTGACAGAGACTGATCCAGACTGGCCACTGTTCTGGAGCCTACACTGAGGATCCACAGCAAAGATGTGGAGCTTGCAAATCACAGGGACACAGAGAAACTACCGTGAGAAACTGAACAGATCAGTCAAATTCCAAAGATTATGGAAAGAGTCTTTCTACAGAGAAAAAAAGGACAGTGTCTGCTACCACTCAGATAAGAAATACCTTGGCTGAAATCAGATCAAGAGGTAAGATGCAAGCCACAGTCAAAAGGGGAAGATTGTGTATAATGCTTTTTACAGTCTTACATGGTCACTGCCATATTTCTTCATTAAAACAAACAAACAAACAAAAACAAAACAAAACAAAACAACAACAACAAAAAAAACACTGTTCATATTCTAATAAGGTGTGGTAATTTTTTATTTAAAATCTCTGTTAGTCATTTCTGGGAAGCCAACTAATAAGAAAAAAAAAGTGGTCATTTCATCATATGCCAGTTTGTAAGGCACTTTATATCTGCCTAAAGCTAATGTATAGAGATGTTCTTGATCAGTAGACAAGCCTTCCATGAGAACAGTCTTAGTAAATTAACATTGTTATATTCTTTTGATAACTTCCAGAATTTTTTACAAATTTTAAAATGTTCTATATGAGATAATTGGTATTGTATAATTTGGTAATCTACAAACTTCTTTGTGACTGTAAAGATTGTGCCTATATTCTGATATTTAATCATGATTTTGTGCTCAGATTTAGAAAGGAAGAGGCATAGGACTAAGTAGGAATAAACCCAGCGTAACTATAACTAGTGAAAAACAAAACAATGCTTTCATTATTGTTACCCTCAAAGGCATTTTGACAGCAAAAGAAGACATAATATGTAGAGCTAAGAAAGTTATTTTTATAATTTAAGATTTAACATTGTAATCTGAAGAATAGGAGTTATCACAGTTACCAAATTTGTTGCTAGGAGAAGTTCAGTGTCAGAGCTGTTTTTTCCATCCTCTTAAGTATTGGGGATCACATGGGGCTATTTGTTTGTTTCCTTTGTCTGCCAGTTAACTTCATAGTCGCCTCCAACATGACCTTTACAATAAAAAGCTGTTTTTCATTTGGAAGGTGGGGCCTTGGCCTCTTGCCACAGGCAGCAGTCACAGAGCTACAGCTACAGCAGGGCAGGCAGTAGTCACTTGATCACTAAGCAGTTATCACAGCTTGTGATCCTGTAATAGCAAAAATTGTATCTACTATGAAACACTTTTAAGGAAATTACTTTCAGATTACTCTTCAATGGGAACACAATCGCTTAAGAGAAGCTTGGCTGATCATCAAACTGAGTTAAACATCTTTTCTGTGGATCAGAAGTAACCAGAGAAGACAAACAAACAGTGGATAACAAAGAAGGGAGATTAAAACAACAACAAACAAAACAAAAAAGAATATGAGAGAGAATTAGTTTTTTAAAATCTACCTTTAGCACATCAAGTGGAGTCCAAATCTACTCTCTTCCAGTTTAAAACCATTTCCACTTGTCCTGTCACTATATGCCCTTATAAAAAGCTACTTCCCAGCTTTCTCGTAGGCCCCCTTCAAGTCCTGGAAGGCTGCTACAAGGTACCCCTGGAGCCTTTTCTTCTCCACACTGAAGATCCCCAACTCTTTCAGCCTGGCTTCATAGGGGAGGTGCTTCAGCCCTCTGATTTTTCCTTATATCTGTCTGAATCTGTCCCAGCACAGCTTTGTGCCATTCCCACATATCCTATAATTGGTTACTGGGGAGAAGAATTTCCCCTCTTCAGGAAGCTGTGGAGAGCAATGATATTGCCTCTTGGCCTCTTTTTCTACAAACTGTACAAACCGAATGTCCAGAGAATCTCCTCATAGGACATGCCTTTCCAGGCATTTTAGTAGCTTTTTTGTCATCCTTTGGATGCATTCAGGTATTTTAATATTCTTTTTTATATTGTTGGGCCCAGAACTACACACAATATTCAAGGTGAGGGTGTACCCGTGGCTATATATCTTGAGAGAATTACCTATTTTAAACAACTGGCTACAACTGTCTATTCAATAGCTTAGGATGATGAAGATGTGTGAAGTCAACAGGTCTATTTCCCACATAGTACTGAAAGTTTGTTGACATTGTTGAAAGTAAATGTATGTTTAGCTACTGCACACCACCTCCCCTACCGCCACCAGCAAAATCTATCATGTTACAAGTTGTTTATTTTATGACCACAAATATTCTATAGCCTTCATCTCTAATGATGTAATAAAATTAATGAGAACCTCTCTTAACCATTTGTGCTAATTAAATAATATGCTAACTACATATTGCTGTCCTGAATCATGAGGTCTTGCATCTTCAGAAAACAGGACATTCTTAATTATTGTCTAACAATGGGTTAGAATGTGCATCTGGCTGTTTGAAAGCCTTCAATGTGAACATTTAACATAATGCTTTAGTCTGACCTCTACTCTTCCTTCCTTCCTTCCTTCCTTCCTTCCTTCCTTCCTTCCTTCCTTCCTTCCTTCCTTCCTTCCTTCCTTCCT
>JANHGO010000063.1:32317993-32379635 GCA_024606505.1 Aquila spilogaster | reverse complement strand
AGGCTTCCTAGAGAGGTGGTCGATGCCCCAAGCCTGTCAGTGTTTAAGAGGCAGTTGGACAAGGCTCTCAATAACATGTTTGAACTTTTGGTCAGCCTGCAAGTGGTCAGGATGTTGGACTGGATGATTGTTGTAGGTCCCTTCCAACTGAAAATATTCTATTCTAATGGCTGAAACTATCACCAAGCACCTAGGACACTTAGATTCACCTCTTTCTCAACCTGAGAAGACTTGCACCTTTAGTTCCAAGCATCTAAGATGAAGATGCAAACACTAAGCTATAAGCAAGTCCAAGTGAAGACATCCATTGTTTTTTTCCCATTAAAACTTTAAAACTTTATAGCCAAAAATGCCAGGATAGGAGATCAGAAAGGTAAGAAGATATATCATCATTGAAGCCTCATCATTAGAATACTTAGTATTAAGAACGCTGACTTAAAATTCTGGCATAGTATCAAATATTGTTTCTTTATTTTGCACTAAGCACCTATTTTTATTATTCTAAATCTTGATTTCTAGTGCTGGGGCCAGGTCTCTAGCCTGGCCGTTCTGTCTGATAAATGTTAAGCTCATGCTTCCCAGGAGAAGCCCTGAAGCTACTGGGCAAATTTCAACACTTTGTATCCAAAGAATTTATCTAAACCGTGGCACCTTGTTTCCTGCTGCCTTGCTGCATACAGCAGCTGGCTCACTGGGGCTGTCCTATAGAGGTGTGATCTATGCATTATTGACTGGGTGGAGTGCCAGGCATTTGTTAGGATTCTGGACTGACTTGGACCAGTTTTTAAAGCAGCGTGACATCCACGGTAGGCCTTGGTGAGGAGGTTTTGCCAATGAAGAATTTAGTAACTTTGTATTTACTGAGCAGTTTGATGTGAATGGGGCAACAATGGGCTGATCTTAAGAGCACTGAGCTCTTGCAACTCAAAGTACTGAAATATTTTGGAAGAAATTGCCTTGCTGTGGCTTTGTCAATGTTTGTTTAGTTCCAAATTTGTGTTCTTCGTAATAATGCAGGCTGCATATCAATGTAAGTATTTACTTTCACCTGGTTAATACCTACTTGCTCCTTGAATAGTGACACAGTTTGCAGTTACTTCAGGCGAGAGATGTGGTTTTAAACTTTTATTGTCAAGGACGTGGTAATCCAAATGTCTTCTTTGAACAGGCTAATTGTAATGTAAGTGTGCAAGTGATTATAAAGCCAGTTGCCAAGCCCCATGGGACACTGCTGATTTGGAGAGGGAGAATAAATTTTGAATTATGTTTTATGCTAGAACTGTACAATTTTAAGTTACAAATGTGTCTTGAATTTTGATATATTTCAGTATTTAATTCACCTGTTTGTTGTTGTTAGGAGCTGAAACTACCATTTACTTTTTTAAGTGGGCATATTCATGAACTTCGGATTCATGTGCCATGGACAAAATTGGGATCGGAACCAGTTGTCATCACTATCAATACAATGGAATGCATCTTGAAATTAAAGGATGGAGCTCAGGTAAGAAATTTGATGAATACTTTTCTAACATGGAGAGGTTGATGAGAATGGTCACTTTCTTTAAAGCCATCTGAAGAATCAGGCATGTGAAGCTGCGGTCCCTGTTATTTTCCAAGAGGCTAATGTTGTTATTCTCATCATGGCTAGTATCTTCCTTTATGCTTATTTTAAATTCTTTATTAGCTGTAGCTATGTTCTTGCAGATGTAAAAGCTTGTTAATAGTGCTCTGCCAGAATTTTCCTATGACTAGACAAGAAATGGACTTCAAGAGGAATATAGCATCCTGTGTGCTTCAAGCTTCTGCCTCCTAAGAAGCAGTGCTGGTTGCTTGACAGCTGTGTGCGTTACCACTGAGCATTGGGCATTTTTCAAAAGATGTGTTGTTATTACTGAAGGAATGCTTTAAAGATCCTGGAGTGTAATTCTCGTTTCCCTTTAGAAGTTACAGTACTTGCTTGAGTGTACTTGGAAGACTTCTTACATGTAAGGGTCTCAAAGGGCTTTTGTTTATTTGCTCACAATAATTTGTCCATTATGCTGTTTCACAGGCTCAGGAAAGATTTCCTTTTGACATAATGAAGCTGAAATATGCAGTGGCCCAATTTTGTTACATGTCTAACTTAGTTAATAAAAAGTACTTGGGTATGTTAACGTTGAACTTTTTTTTTTTTTTTAGTCAGTGGTGCTTTAACTCTAGAGAGGTTTTGTGGCTTGCTTTTTTTTTTTTTTTTTTTTTTTTGTTAAAGCCTTGTTCACATTTCAATTCCAACAGAGTCCTCCAGTTGTATTAAGGATAATGCAAAAGAAAATTTCAATTTGTTCAAAGCTCTCAAGTGTTTGGTAGGGTGCTTGATGAGTTGTTAACATTTAAAATCAATAATTAGATATAAGCCAGCAAGAACATTGGAAAAAAAATTTTCCTTTATATTTGATATTTCTTGTAATATTCTTTTACAGTTCCAGGGCTAAAAGGCTTTTGTTGCTGGAGTAGAAATCTCTAGTCCCAGGTATGCCACCCACAAAGCATATGCTTGAATTCTGTAGTTACACTTAATCTATGTGCGTATGTGCATATACACGCATGTACGCACACCAACAGCCAATGCTAAGTACTTTTCCAATGTTAAGGTAAGATTTTGAGGCCAGATGTTCCATGAGAAATGTGTTTTAGAAGCAGCAAATTGCAACTAATTATAGAAGTTGCAGAAAAAGATCTGTAGCCCATGACTTTGTGCAACCCGGAACTAATATTTGATATTGGACCATGCAGATGGCTACTGCTGGAATGATCAGATTTCCTGCTTGCATGGTATTTGAAACTTAAATTTTGTGGTGCATACAGCAAAAGGTCAAGTGTCACAAATGTAAAGCACTCTCAAAACAATTATTTGTTACAGATGTTTAAGATTCAGAGGCAAGAAAGGATTTTTGAAAATTGCAACTGACATTTGAACAAATTATTCAGTGGTATGTACGCTCAGGAGGGTAAAATTTGGGTCTGTGCCATAGAAGGATTACCTTTGACTAACAAGAATGTAAATGAAAACACTTTTATGCTGTTTTCTAGGACATGGTTTAAAAAGTTGACAGCTTGAATTTTATTTCTTGAATTACTATTTGAAAGTGTTTTATAAAAAGAAAATGTTTTGACAAATTCTTGTGTTCTAACTTCCAGTGTGACAGTGTACTTGGCTAAAACCAATTGTCGTAAAAGTCTTTGTAGTCAGTGAATGAAAAACGTGAATGAAATAGAATATTTCTGTGGAAAATGGTAGTAAAATGACCTTTCGTTGAATTTAGATCCAACTGGAACTGTTCTACCAAGAACTTCATATCAGTGAAGAGCATAATTAGCAAGAAAGTTTAGATTAGTTCTCAAACTTATTGGCTTGATCCTGCATTTCCCTCCTCAGGTGAAACTTCTAATGAGCACATGCATAATTTCACCTGAGAAAAAATAAAGTTTCTGACCTCAACTTTGTGTATTCTTTGGAAAGGGGCTATTTCAAAGAATGTTTATTTTGATGACCTATGGGGATTAAAATACATGGCATTGTTTTAAGTTATTGTCCAGTGGAGCCTAGAGATTTTTGTGAGCAAAAAACTCTCTCCCTTTGTATGTTTCTGAAGAGTGCCAGCCCCCTGGGAATGTTTTTGTACATCTGTGCTTTATTCTGATGCTGTGTCATTGTTAGTTCAGTTTCAATGTTAGTTTGGTGGGTTTTTTTTGTTCTTTATGCTATTGCAGCATCTCCTCAGCTGAGAGAAAAGTTTGGAGTAGACGGTAATGGCTCAACTTCTAGTTTTATGCTGATAATCTCCTTTTCTAAGCAGAAATGTTGTATAAGTGGTAAGTTTACCCAGTGATATACAAAATCCACAGTGTAGAGTTAGTGGTCTTTTTAGAGAATTTTGAACTTTGAGCGTTTTGAAGGTCATTGCTATTCCCCTGTTTTCTGTGCTTTTTCTTCCTTTCCTTCTCTACAGGTGATACTACCATTTCTAAAACTAGAAAGTTAAATAAATGTGGCTACTTTATAAGAAAATGAAACTTAAGTCCATCAGGAACAGAACTTTGCAGTGATTAAAGTGGTGTTCTATTGAACATGCTTTGTATGGGCTCTTTTGATTATAAATTTGGTTAATGCCAGTAATTGAAGTAGAAATTGGGTGGGAGGCATTTTGCATTACTTTTTGATATCTGTTAGCTTAATGGAACTGTGCCTGTGTTTTTGCTCCTGAATGTAATCTTATGCAGCACCGAGTTTTAAGTATGACCATATATAATGTTATAAAATTAATGAAATATGTTGGTAAGTATGATTTGAAATGTGTTCTTAAGCACTTAAATGTGGCTCTGAAGTTTGCCTGACTTGTATTTGATAAGTTATGGTAATTGACTCCCATGAGACTGTTCTTCATGAGAGTTATGTATTGTTTTAGAGGGTGGTTAAAGTTCTAGTATTATATTTTTCTCGTTACTTATCTCTATATATTAAATCTCAGGACTTTCATCTAGAATTGAAATCCCCTTGCTAAACTTCTGTTCATGCTGTTTTTCCTCCTAGAGTTTTTCTCCTTTTTTGTCCTGTTGGACCTTTCTTAACGTTTTCCTTTTCTATCCAAATTCTTTCTTTCTTTTTTTTTTTTTTTATAAAGCTATTTGAAATTCTTTGCTCATTTCTCTTCCTCCCTCCATGCCACAATACCTCTGTGCCCAAACCAGAGGCTTTAAATTCAGACTGTGCAAAGTGGGAAGGACAAGCCTGTGTCTGTTTCCTTCACCTTCCTGACATTATAACTAACCACAAGACTAATCTTCTTTATGTTCAACCTTCAATTCTGTGGATTTTAGTCTTGGAACTGATGCAAATGAGGAGATTCAAAGAGAAATGCAGTATCTGTATTACTGCTTCACTTTTGAGTCCTTGCCTTTAATCAGGATGCAGTGCATCAGGAATATGCTGATGTGTAGGAAGATGAAAACTCTCTCTACCCCAAGGATAACTAATTATGGAATCAGGGAAGACTGTTAGATACAAGCACTTACAGGGGCACAGGGAAATCAAGTAGTTGTTTGGATCACCATACAGGCAATTAAACGCTGTTCCTTTTATGAGACATTACGAAGGAGGTTTTGAAGGAATATAACAACTTTGTAGAAACGGTGGAGAACAGCCCACAAGCATGACTGTCAGAATAGCAGATGCATACTGTCATATTCTTATCTGAAAATCAGTAGAGACTGCCATCAAAGAATGCTTAAAGCAGAAATTCATCTTGACTGGGAAATGATTGAGATGGTAGATTGGTGTGCAGACAGGTTATGAAGGACTTTGAAAGTGAAGACAGAAGGCTCATGTTTGATGAGTGTATAGTTATATAAAGTTTTTGCTTAGGTGGTAAAGCTAGCTCCAGGTCTGAAGCAGTGCTTTGCTGTTTTTCTCCTTCTCACCTGGGTTGTAGTAGTTTAATTGAATGTGGCTGTATGGACAAGTGGTGCTGTTTTCTCCATTTGAGTGTATATGTATGCTGTTCAGTGACAGCAAAAATGTGGTAAGACTTGAAGTCAGAGGACTAACTGCCTTTAGTTACCCACCTTTCTGCTTTTCATTTGCTCATGTAGAAGCTCAAGGTCTTTATTTTTAAAATGTTTTCATTTGGTACTTATGCATTTGCACAGTGATATCTTTAGTTCACTAAATCTGATATTGAGTTTTAACACTTGTATGCAAAGTTTAAGGTGAAGATTAAATTGAGAGCTGCCCTACAGGAAGCAAGCTATGTCATCAGCTAGTCTTGAATCATAATCTCAGGTTAACGATGAATATGAAATTCATCATTAAGCAGTCAGTTCATGCTGCTTTTATTTGTGTTTTAATAGCTTAATATAACAAAGGGAATTTTATCTGTTTCTGTGTGTGCGTGCATACAAATAAGTATATATAAGTAACAAGAACAGTTTTCCCTATTACTTTTACTTAAAATAAATTCCTGTGTATAAATTGGACTTTAAGTAGTTTAATCTTTTCCAAAGGTTCAGGAAGGTTTGGCAGAGCCTTTGGTTGGGTTTTATGCCATTTTCTGTCAAGAACTCCAGTCTGAAGAGTTCTTATGTTTTCTATGAATTCTTTCATGTGAAAAGTGTTTTAGGTAGGAGAGTCTCTTTCAAGGATATTATCTTTCTGAGGGAGAAATACCATGTCCCACAAAACTCTTGCAAAAACTTTTATTAAACTTATTCTTTCAGTAGAGGAATTGGGAAAGGCAGGCTGCAAGAGCTGCTAGAGAAAGCCTTGCAGCATTTGGTTCAGACACTTGTCTTTGTATTTCCAGGGTTTTCACATGAGTGGCTGAAGAGGAGATACTGAACAGCTTTGCTTAAAGCTGGATTAATATTCATATGTTTTAGCTGGGCAAGCAAGAGACTTTAAAAGCACTTTGAAAAGACTTTAAAAGCAAGGTATATGACATTTTAGATTGCAATAATTCTGCTTGCAAAAGAAGAAACTGCCTTTGCTGTGAATTTGTTCAGACACCTATGGGCACGTTTCTTAATACTCTAGCTGTAGAAGTCCTGCCACTGCCATTGTGTTGCCTCAACCTGAATAGCTGGCTTGCTTACCTAAGTGCCTGTTACCATGTTAGTAATTTTGGACAGTTTTCATGTGAATTTGTCAGCATGTTTCTTTTTGAAGTCCTTTTCAGGGCTAAGTAATGGTGATTTCAAATGTCTGAAGCTGATTACTATGAGAGGTATGAGTGGTCCCACTCGATTCCTTCTGTGCTTGTGCTGGCCCCTAGCAGAGCTTCCAATGTTGGTGTGCTGCCTACAGGCAAAGATAGAGGAGCAATCCTGACCCAATCCTAGTGCTTAGTCTGTGTGAGTGAGCCTTGCTTTTAGGTGTTTCTGCTAAAGAGCAAGACTTGGGATAGTAAGCACTTTTGCTTTCTGCTCCATGCAATACTGGGTGACATCTTCATTGGCAGTGCTGTACCTAGCTTCTGAGAACACCCATAGGGACAAGGCATGATAAACTGTCCCAGTATCTTCAGAATACATGTAAGTGTTTATGTGAGAAGGATCTGACTAGGAGGACGCTGTTCTAAGCAGCCAAACAGCTGACAACCAAGCAAGACAGGGAAGGTATGAGTGCCCACTGTAACAGAACTTTCTGGTTATTGTAACATTTTCCCAGTTTTTTATCATGAGACTACATATGTACCTGAAAGGTGTAAACAAGTTTTCCTTTCTTTCTGCTAGCTTGTCTTCTAAACACTTTCTCCAACTGTCTGAAAATTAAATGCTATTAGAAAGATTTAAAACTTGATAGTTTCATTCATTGAAATATTTAGTCCTGCAAATGTCAACATTGTATGTCTTTAAAAAGAGAAGCCAAGTACACTGTGTCAGGCATGTTTACTGTGGTAGCAGATTCAGGAACAGAAAAGCAGTCAAAAATGTAGTTGGGGCTGTGTTCTTACTAAGGAGCTCAGATTTTGAATGCAGGTCATTTGAAGAGGGATATTGTTGAAACAGTTAATGGTTGGACTCTTATTATCTTAAAGGTCCTTTCCAATCTAAATGATTCCATGATTCTAAAATCAGCCTGGTCATTATTACAAAATGTATTGAGATTGTGTAACACCAATGATTTTCAGTAGGTTTTTTTATATTCAAATGGATGCACTTTGCAAATTGTAAGTGTAATGAAGAGAGTGCAAGGCAAGGGTATGGGCTCAGTGTAGGTGTTGCAAGATAAGGAATCTGCCAGGAGCTGTGTGTGTAGTTACAGTTTTCCCTCCACTGCTTGTAAGCAGCTGGAGCAATAGTATCTAGTCAGTAAATGTTGCCTTTTCTCAGCTTCCCCGTTGTTTTCTGAATAAGACCTTCTCTGTGTACCTCTTTGTGGTGTAGTTCAGATCAAGTTTGTGCTTTTGAAGAAATCTCCTGGCTGCCCGGGCTTACTGTGCTTTGACCTCCATTGTGGGATGGTCTCAGAACTAATAAGCTGGATCCCTTTTGGGTGAAACTAAAAGGAAAATGTACTCTAGGAGCATGGTAATTGTGCTCCAGCTGTGAACTGAAATTAATGAGAATGGTTGTCTTGTGTGAGTTGTTAATAGAATCAATACTCTGTGATCACTAGCCATGGTGTTGTCTCAGATTAAGAGCACAGTGAATCCCACTAGACCAGTTGAGTTTTTTCTCAGAAGTTGTTCTGGCTGTCTAGGTTCAGAAAGTCTGTCTAACCCACATTTAATGCCTGCTTCTCCGCTTTTCATAGTTAACGTGTCTGTGACAGTAGTCATCTCATGAAACATCTCATTATGGACATGATGCAAGCACCACTTTTTTTATTTTCCCCTATCCTCCTTTATAAAAGCACATCCCTCTAGTATTTTCTGAGACTGTAGTAAATTTGTATGTTCATCTTATCCAAGGGTTCAAGAAAAAGTGTACATGGTAAGAAAGCATAATCTAAGCTTCCAGAATGATAGATTTTTATCACTCTGTTCATTTTTATAATGATTTAAGTAGCAAACATTCTGCAAATAGTCTGGAGTTGCTCTCTCGGAATGTACTCTCTCTCAAACTAGAAGAAAAAGGAAAACTGTCTGTGGTAGTCAAGCAGGTCCCATATTACAGGCAAATACCAGCGCTTGATATCTACATATTTGGTGTGGACAGGAGACAGCAAATTAATACTCATATCCTACTTCCAGCAGTGTCTTGAACTCTGTATAAACAGCAGAACATTTTGGTATGAGATCATTTGTCAAGAAGACTTCAGAGTAAATTGGAAGAATTTTAGGCATATGAGGATGCAGTGATAAAGAAGGTAACGGGCAAGACTAAGCAGTGCAGCTGCACTTCAGATTGTCATCATGAAATTTCTTTCTTAGGCATGACCAAGTGAAGTCCTTATGTCCTTCCTACTGACAAACCTCAAGGTTTCATTATCCTGTGTAGATACCTCATAGTGTTGCTGCTGTTTATTTTGTTCTATGTACTGTGGAAACCTAATTTGATACTGGTAGAGAGCAAGAAGTTTCTCCTTTTCACATATTAGAAGTCTAGCTCTAAAATTCCTGTTCTCTTGTTCCTTCTGTCCCGAGCTACCTCTTTCTAAACTGATGGTTTGCTTCAGTTTGCAAAAAATGGTTGAAGGGCAGTCTTCATAATGTAGTGCTCGTAGCTGTAAAGCTAATTTGACATGGACATATTATCTTATAGCTGCTGTACTGGTGGAGGACTGCTGTTTAAAACCAACTTTCTTCAGAAATAATAAAGCCTGCCAACTGTTGGGGTTTTGTTGAGGTTCAAGACCTCAGGTTCCCTAGTTGCCTTGTCATGACTTGTGGACTTTGTATCTTTTAGTACGCTCATACAATTGGTTTGTTTTAGGCATATGGACTAGGCTTCTTGTGATCTATTCTAAATTGCTTTTTTGCTTTTCTGGAATTTAAATATTTAGAATTAAAGAATATTTGTTTTTTATTACTGTTTGGCTATATTGGCTTAGAGTAGCTCATTGTCTTTTTAAGATGTCTGTTGTGCATTCGGAAACATGGCCTTGCCAAAGAGGAAATAACACTTTTAAGTTTTAAACAACCCATTGCCCTCCAAAAAGACAGCTTAATTGTCCTTTAAATTTAACAAGGACAGGAATATATTTACTTATGTATAAACATGGGTTATATACATTAATGTTTTGATTCTTTATACGTATAAGTGCACATGAACTTCATTTTAACTCCCAGGTTTGGAGGCTGAGCTTTTTTTTCAAATGCTTGTGTCGTGCTAGCTCTGTATGTCATTTAATGTATGACCTTTCTATAGGCTGTTAAACAACCCTGCAGCTGCAGAGACTGCAGCTCCAATTTTCTTCCTTTAGCAGGTAAAATTTGAGTTAACTGGATAGTTGCAGGATATGTACATTTCCAAGAGAGCTCTTCTGGAGTCCTCTCTGACTTGCTGTGGAGTCCCAAGTATATTTGCAAAAGTAGGCACTTCACAATTTGCATCAGATTTATGGTGTTGCTAGCTTAGCGCAAGAAACGTGTTTGGAGCATGCCTTTTGAAGTTAGTTGGTCTTATGCAGAACATCAGTTGGAGATCTGCCTTTCTCAAGTAGCAAGAGGAAAGGATAATGCAGATAGGAGTAGTACATGGAGGAAGGCTGGTGCAACCAAATGGACAAATAGGTTAGGTGAGAAGAGATTAAAGTCACCTGATGGATGTGAAGGGGAGAGGTGGTTTTTTGGGGTAGTGGGTAGTGGTTCTGTAAGCTTTTGTACCTTTACAGGTAATTCTAAATACATACTTTAATCAGATGAGGGTAGCATGCTTATGTGAAGAATTTCATTTGTTTGCCCTGGAACACCTGACTAGCTGAGAAATCTCTCTTTTTTTTTTTTTGGTGGAACCTTGTCAGGATGCTGTATTTTGGAAAGATATAATCCTGATTTTGGACACAGAGCAGTTTTCCACGTGTATGAATCTTTTGGAATCCTGCATAGCGCTGAATTTCTTGAATCTGTCATAATATTTCAGTTTTAGTAGTTTATTATTATTTTCTCCTATGCTTTGAAAATTATTATTTTTTTTTTTTCTTCAGAGCAGATTACTAGAACACAGTTATTTCATGGGTTTGTTCTAAAATAGATGTGGATATGGGGCTTGCAGTTTTCTGGATCATATTTCAGCAGAAATCAGTGCTTTGTGACATGTGTTTCTGATTTGTACTTTTTTAAAGCCTTTGGCTTTTGGGCAGACACTTTTAAATTAATCTTTCACTTCCCCCCCTTTATTTTTGTTTATTCCCTATTTTTTCTTTTTTCTTTCTTTTTTATTTCTAAGTTGGTTTTTTTTTTTCCTTTTTTAAACACTGAAAATGTGGGCTGCTTCCTTTCTACTTAGAACTCCAGTCTAGCTATAATTGTGCTTTGATATTTGGCTGTAGAAGTTGATTCCTCTTCTTTTTGTAACCTCTACACTCTTCCATGTTAGGTCTCTTCTTCCTCTGTCAGTGTTCCCAAGTTCTGTAAAATACGATTTTGTCAAACTCGTGCAATAATATCTCAGCAGCTTTTCTCAGGCTTGTGAGTATTTTGCCTTGATTCTTGTAGTCTTTCCTTCAGTTTACTTGGCTGATGGAGGTCACTCAATGCCTTCGATCTTGCTTCCAGCTTTAGCCTATTTCTTCCCACATGCTGGCATGTGTTTTGCTGTGAGGTGAATTGGACAATTTGCTTATCTTGCAGAAAAAAGAACCAGCCCCCAGAAGGTGATGAAGTTGCTTGATTTCTTTGTTCTGTGTTAGTGGGTTGAATTAGTTTGCTGGGTGAGCCGGTGAGGACCAAAGATGGCATACAGAGAAGACACCAAGTGTAGGAAAGGCTCAGCTCTGCTTAGCTGTGTTGTCTACATGCTTTCTTGTCTGATCAGTCTCATCGCACTAAATTATATATTGAGTAGTTATCAGCTGACCTGCTGAACTGAATGATAGCCAATGGAGTTGTCTTCTGGGACTAGAGGATATTCAAGACCTGGTGTCAGTCTATTGTGATGCCATGTCAATGCGCTCTGCAATTTCAGTTCAGTGTAGAGTGAAGAAGCAGACTGGGTCCATTTTCAAAACTGAGTTGGTTGAGAAATAGCATGGTGAGAATTCAGAATCTCAAAATTTAGCGTTAAATCAACAAATGTTCATAAACATGTTAATAAAATTTTTCTCAATACTATCATTGTTGATGGAAAATAATTATTTTCATTTGCTGAAAATTGAAGTGTTATAAGCTTGTTGCACATGGGCTAGCATTTCTGAAAACAAGAGCTAGATATCAATCTGTGAGACTCCCTAGAACTGGAGTATATTAGGAGTAGAGATTTGTTGGCATAGAAGCTGCAAGCCATGCTGGGAGTATGTCCTGGCTGAAGTGTTTCACTATGTTTTAGTTGTGGAAACCTGCATATTGTTGAGAATATTTTATTGTTATCAAATAGGGCACAAGTAACAGTCATTTTAACCCATTTCTCTCTCTGTGTCTTTCCCCCAGAAAAATCCTCTTTTATTTTTACTTCCATAGCATTCTCTAAAATTGATTCTGGTATGTGACTGTAACTTGCCACTGGCAAGTTACGTTCCATTAAAAAAAAATTAGAAATCAAATTATGTATGCCAACAGCCAGTAAAACTGTTTGACTCCCAAATATGCACATTTCTCTTTAGTCATGCACATGAAAACTTATAAACCTATACCAAATGCCAGTGTTAACAAAATCTGTATTATTTATTTTAACCAAAAGCAGGTGTTTGTCTTTTCTGCATGGGTAATCATGTTTCTGTGCTCATCTCTGCATGAGTTCTGTCTGGCAATACAATTTCACTTTACTGAGCTGCCTCTTACACATTTCTTTGACACTTAACATCCATACATATCCTACTTTTGTTGTTATTCCCATTTTTGCCTGTGAAGTAGTTCAAAAGTTGACAGTTTAGTAGTGTTGCCCGTGTGGAGGGGAAGAGTTTTCATCTCAGAGGAAGCTGATGTTGCTGCTTTTACTCATTTAAAACTGTAGTTCCCTATTTCCTACTTTGTTGCTTTAGATTCCCTTGCTTGGAGGATTGTGGTGTTACTTAAGTAAGGAAGCAGCAGACCTACTTACCTGTTGTGCTGTATTGGTGTAGAAAGCTGGTTCTTTAGTTTGTGTGTGTGTATATATGTGTGTCTGTATCTATGCATACCAAAGACAGCTTGCCATCTAACTGTTTTTCATTTCATTATTGCTTGATGGTAAGGAGGAACAGTTGGGACAGGAAATATGAATAGCACGTAGTATGTAGGTAAACAGTTGCTTTACATAGTCATAATTTCACTGTTATTCCACTTTTTAGTAAGGTAGTGATAGCAGTGAAGAGCTGTTTTCTGACTTTTGTGGGCAGGCACTGTCATGTATGCCCAGATGAACGGTAGTCAATGTGTATTTAACTTTGTTGCTGCCTTCCCTCAAACAAACTAAAGCAGTTTTTTCTTCTGGAGTTCTTTAATGAACTGTCTTCACATGTTCTGTAACCACTAGGAAACTGCAGACCCCAGACTGAGTATTTATACTAGTACAGCTATATTCTAGAAAATTTACACTAAGATTGTGAATGTTATGGTTGTTTATAGATCAAATCAGCTGAATTTGCTGTGTGGAGAGAGAAGGGAAAGAAGATATGCAAGGGATTTCTAGGCTGCAAAATGAACTTGGAAACTGAATGTCAGGTTGAACTCTTGGCAAAGCACCAGTTAGTGCGTTGTTGAAATGTAAATAATAGTTTTGTTCTGTACCAGTTAGGATAGTATCTAGTACTTTTTTTTTTTTTTTTTTTTCCTTTGAAATGGCTGTGCTGCTAGGGAATTGAAGGGATTATGTATAGCAAACCAACATCATAGTGAGGAAATGGATGACATAATAAGTTAAATACTGGAGTTAATGCAGTGATGACCACTGTAACTCAACTCACGTTTTAGAACTTCAGAGTACGTTGTGGGTCTCAAAGCTGTGGTGGATTTGTATATGAGTACACTAGAATTGCTTTTAGTGCAGCTTAACGTGGTATGTTTCTACTTTTAGTGCAGCTTAATGTGGTATGCTTCTAAAAAATAAAGTCGACAGGTTAGTAGGTAGAAAAAGCTATTACTATCTCCCATTAACACTAGTGATTTGCATATGCTCATATATTTCAGATGAGATTACCTGTGTTAAATTTAAACTATTTACTGTCTCTGGGATATGTATGAGTATGAAGGGTGTGTAGCTGTCTAAGTACATGAATTTTCTAAAATCAACTCCCAGTGCTCATGTTGGAGAAAACTTTATCAAACTTACCAGTACCTCCAGAAAGTGACAGGGCTGTTGGCTGTTCAGGTCTTCTGGAAATTCACTCCTGACATAGGTCCCCTTGAAGATAAGTCTTTGGCTCTGTATCTCATGCTTTTAGTATCTTGCACTCTAAAGACTTTTAATCTCCAAAACACGTCTGCTTTGGCAGGTCCTGCATGGAGGTACAGTGGAGTTTATTCAAAATGCAATAGTTTGTTAAACTTAAGAAAACTACTAATTGGACAACTTTGGAGTTGCTTCAGAGTGACTGTTTTGAATACAATGACACATGCTTCTGAGCTTATTAACCTTTCTGTGATACTGCCTGTCACATACAGATATGTACAAGTATATCACATCAAAATTAGCAGGGAAAATATCACAACATCTTGCCAGAAATTTGTGTCTTAATACATAATGATTTTGGAAATGTGTAAGTATCTGGAGTGCCAACACTTAAAAACATAATACAAATGCTGTGTCTGTAAATTTATGTATTGGGAGAATATCTATGGAGACAGTTAAGAGGATGATACAAAAGTTCATCTATTTAAGGAACTGTGCTGTGGGATAGTCCTTGGTGGGTAACTAACTGAATCAGTCTGTGTTAGCCAGCCAGCAGACCCATTCCTCCCTGCCACAGTCCCTTTCCATCCTTATGGTGTGGACTAAGGCATTTGGAGAGCGGAAGCTGGCTTGTATGTTATTGATGAAACTGAATTTCAAATATAAGGCCAAGTTGCATTTGCTGTTACACAGCTCAGGGTTCAAACCTGCACCAGCTGCTTTCAGAACAAGGTTGCTGCACCAGAAGTCTTCACTGTTCATGGTGATGCACCAGCTGGAAAAGGTTGCTTGGTTTCTCTTTTGCTGTGGTTAATTTGGTGAATTGGTAATTGGGGGTGTTGTCATGGTATGTATTCTTGAATTTTGGAAAGGAACCCATTTGCACAGGAACAGACACAGTGATTGCTGCAATACTATTGCTACAGAATTGCATTTCAGAAGAGACCTTTGTTTTTCTTCCCAAGTTTATAGGAAAAATATCCCAATATTGGTCTTTTCAATATACTTTATTACTGAAAGTAGAAACCAGCAAAAGTATTTATTTACTTTAATTCTGCAGATGGGCAAGTAGATATAAGAGGTGGAACTCAGATACTACAACCTCGCTGATTTATATTCCAGAAAATAGGTTTACTAAGGCAAATGCAAATAGTAACATGTAAGTGGTGTATTTCTCTTTATAAAGTACAGAGAAACTGTTCTGCTGTGTAGATACAGGTGTATAGAGTAGAAAGATTAAGAGTAATCCTTGTATCTTTACTGATTTTACTTAGCTTTTTTTCTGAGCTACTTACAGCAAAGAAATGCAATGCCAATAGTCAGTGTCTTTGTTCTAAGGTATAGGGTGAAAGGATTTATATATAATTTTTGGCATAATTCCTAGAAGTCTAGGGTCAGATTCTGATTCAGCTTTCCCTGGCGTAGGCCTGGAATACCTCAATTGATTTACTTTGGAGTAATTCCAGATTTGTCCCAATCCAGCTGACATCAAATCAGGACCCTACAATCCAGCTTTGTTTCATGTAGTCGGGTGAAGAGTTTGGATTGGTATGGTTTAACAGGGAATGAGGTGAGGTAATGCATTTAAAAATATTTCCTTGGAGAGGAAGTAGTTTTTCCTCATTTGTTGATAGATTAAAGCATAGTTAAATTTGTTGGAATGTGTTTTAGCTCCTCATTATAGCAAAACCTACTATTTCAGAGTGGGCATGATTACAGATTTTGTAGTGGAAAAAACCTGTAATTTATCCACCTTTGGTAAAAGTATCTTAAAATTCCAAAAGACAAAATACTCTTAATTCTTTCAAGTACAAAGTGTGCTCTGAAATTACAGCTTGTTCCTTTTGGAAAGTGTGGCATTTTCTCTGAAAGGGTGTGATTCAATTATAATTTATTAGATACAGTTATTGAACTTAAGCAGAAAAATTCCCTTTATTCACCTAGTGCTTGTGACTTACCGTGCAATACCTGCACTTAAAGAGTGGCTCCTGCTAAATAATTTTGATGCACAAACAATATAGATTGTGTTTTATTTTGAACACTTATGGGCAGTAAACTCTGAGCGAGCTGCACTTTTTCCAAAAGAACGGATATATGTTCAGGTTTAAATGTGCACTTTCTTTTTTAAGGAAGAAATCACTGTCTTACCTTTTTACAGGCCACAGATCGCCAGGGAAATTGTACTGTGCTGCTGGCAATGCCCTGGACCATCCAGTTGCAGTTGTCTCAGTCATCCATCTTAGTTTAACTCCAACTGTTAAATAAACTTGAATTTAGCTGTAAATATTTATTTCTTTCCTTCTGGAGAAAATGGAGCAAACTTGATCCTTCTATTGAGAAATGTGATTTTTTTTTTCTTTTTCTTTCTTTTTTTCTCCTCTCCTCTCTTTGGCATGTTTGTTTAGTGGTTCTGTCTCTGACTTGCTGAGAAACCCATGTCCTGAGGCCATCACCCTGGCTTACTGAGGATCCTCACTTGGTTTCCTTTACCCAGGCACCCATCAGCTTTGGACTAGTTGGTGTCTAGCAGGGCTAACTGTCAAAATGCAAAGGTCTAAAGAGCACAGAATGCTGTAAGGTGCTGTCCTTCATTTTCAGTCTAAGTCCTTATGCATTGAACCTAGTTGGAGGATGAATAACACAAAGCTGCTTTACCCTTTTTTATTTTATATGCATGAATCATTCTTCTGGAAGATTTTGTCATGTAAAAGGCTCTATTGATTTGAGTTATTTAATTTGCAAGTATTTTCAGTTAAAGCTGAAAATGTATTTTGGTTTCATGAGATAGTGGAGTGCCTTTTTTTTTTTTCCCCCTTTTTTCTTTCCCTGTTAGCCTGTCAGCATTATTCAGCATTTCAGGTTAGCGTAGGATTCCCTGAAATGAGCTAACAGCTGCTGCAGCAGCAGTAATGTGTAATTACTTAGAATTAGGCCCAAAGCTCATTAGTCCTGATATTTTAGAATTGTGTTGATAATTAGGGACTACTTTTCAAAGAACCACAGTGGTTTTCCATGCAGTTCTGTGAGCTGAGTGGTCTCCTGATCAATGCAATCGATGCTGCTCTGCTGTCTACTGTGGGGAGCAGTTGTGTTCCAGTCCTTTGGGTGGGTGTTCTGCTCTTAGGTTTGTTTTTTATTCCCAGTGGCAAGAGAGTGTCATATTTCATGGCTTCTGGGACACTTTCTGTATGTGACTATCATCTGGATGGTGTTGTATATGTGTGTAGTTCTGCTGCCTTCTGGAAGCCTCTGCCTTCCTGCATCTCTACTGGATGCCAGGTGTTTAAGCTTTCTGCCCTGCAGTTTGTCCCTAGCAGGGCCTGATGAAGACCTGAGAAAGAGGGTGGATAAGTATGCTGCTGACTCCATACAATTCATTTAGCCTGCTCCCGATGGTCCTCTTTCCCATATGCTCCTCAGATGTGGACAGTGACGGGGTTGTGGGGTAAATGTATTGTTCTGGCAGTGGGAAGTGGCCATCTTTCCTGGAAGCTCTTCAACCCTTTTCCCAGCATGCATTTAAATATGGGCTTATTGTATGATGGGGAGAGGCTACAAGCCTCCTAGATAAAATGGTCGTGGGGAGCAGGCTGCCTGCTCCAGTGCAGTCATCTGGTGTGCAGCTGAGGCTCTTAGGAGAGGAGGCCAAAGGGAACAAGCTAGATGAATTGTCCTGCCATACAGCATATGGCCTGTGGGCTATAGGTTGTTCATCCTAGATATTTGCTTACAATCATGAAGAACATTAAGTTTTTGCAGTAAAACTTTAGAAAAATACTTAACAGCATGAGAAAAATCTGCTTAAGCCACAGTGAACTCTCTAATTCTTTTTACCAGCCTTCCACAAGGAGGGAGCATCTGGTGGACAGAATAGATCAGAGTCCCAAGTGCATATGTTAGTGGTTTCATTGTCATCAACAGACATTACATTTTTGTTGATTTATTTTGTGCAACGAATAAAACTTCATTTCCTGCTCTGTTAAGGATGTTCTACTTTGCTTGACTTGTACAAAAATGAGCTATGGTTGTATCCATATAAAAGTTGAAAGCAATTGGGTGGCATGGAGTTAACAGTGGACATCTTTTTTTATCTACTTATGCGTATACAACAGTTCTTTTCATCTGAAACCTTCTGGTTGTTGATGATGCTAAATCTTCTGCAGTTAACTTTCCCTCCTAAAGACTCTTATCTAAAGGTCAAGATACTCTCATCCTTTCATCGTTTATTACATATCTAAGAGTATTCCACTCATAAATGTGGCTTATAAAACTGTGGTTTATTACTCATATACTGATTGTTTAAGCACTTCTGTTCCCAGTAAAGTAAACCCAAGTGAACTGTGCATATAGTTGTTGGAAAAGCTGAGATTCACTTCTATCAGTGTCTGTATGACCCAAATTAACTTGAAAAAAGAGCATGCTATAGCTGCTCAGTCAGTTTACTTTTGGCATTTTTGATGAAAACATAATTTCTGCAAAATTATGTTTTCTTTCTAGTGAAATGCCAATGTTTTTAGCCTTTCTTTCTCTTTTGTCTTGGAAAAAAAAAAGGAACAAGATACTGAGTTTGGATGAACACAGAGCAGTATTTTCCTGCTTGTCAAAGCAGGACCCTCACATTTTTGGGACTGTTCAGTATTGAGTTGTATCTAATTAAACTGCTGCTTTTTTGTGTGTGACTTGTAGCTTGGATGTCTGGTTCTCCATTCTGGACTGTGTTTCTGGCTGTGATTCCTCAGAAGCATTGCCGTTGGCTTCTTCGCTGAAGTGCCTAATAAGGTACAGTAGTCCTGTGGCTACAGTGCACCACCAGGGAGATGTTCTTTTGGAGAGCTGGACACACCCAGAGCTAGTGTGTCTCATGGCCACATTTCACTTCAGGTGGATGGTTTTTTGGTGTGTGAAAACAGCAGAATATTTTGATCACACAAAATAAAGTTGTGTTGCTTTCAGGAATGTTGGAAAACTTTATTTGAAACAGAAATACCAAAATACAGTTTTTCAGAAATCTGAAACTAAACTTTGGTGCTTCCAATGAAATGATTTTTCTCCCACCAGTTTTCATCTTGATCTAGTACTAAAAGCAGCTATCAAGGTAATGAGACCACAGGAGCCTGACTGCAGTGAATTGGCCAGTGTTTTAGTATTTGGTGAGGAATGGACTTGTTTCAGTATTGCTGGCTGATGAGCGTTCATCTTCCCTTTGGCCATGCTGGACCTGGCTAGAGGTTGATGATTCTGGCCCACAGATTCTTAGTTTGGGGTGCAATTATATGATTCTGACTCTATTTGAGTGTAAACTACAGCTAATTTGAAACTAATGCTTTGTGTCTTAATCCATTGTTAAACCAATCTGATGATTATACTAATACCAAGATCCTATCCAGTCCTTGGCACCAGTGGCACTGATAAAAGTCCTCTGTGTGTTGCTTGCTCATAGAAGATGAATCCCAGCTCTTGAAGTAATTTTTTATGATCTGCTGACACTGGTATTTCATGATTTCTGATTTAGTAGGCTTCTGAGCTCTCCTGAGCAGAGAGCAATCTGATGCACTCCTTTCTCATCTTTTGTGGAGAAGAACTGGGAGGCAGTTTGCTGGTTCCAGAACAAAGGATGGGTAGCGCCACAAGGAGTGAGAAAGCTGTGGAGATTGCTGCTAACAGTTCTGAAGAGATCCCTTGCCTGTGAGATACCACTGTAACATGAAGGAAGTGTGGTCTGGTAGGACTGAGCTTTTATGAGTGGTGGTGCCTTTCCTCTTTAAACTTTGTCCTGTCCTGCTCTGCTTGAAGACAGACAGCAGCACCACACACATTGTGTTCCTTTCCCCCCTACTCCCTTGTTTTAAGTACTCCCCCGCCACACCTGCCCCCCATGTTTTTGACTTTTGCTCATTTTTTGATGCCTGACCTGTGAGTTTTGCCCATCTAAAATGTCTGGTGTATGAAACTTCACATTTTATGAATACATAATATTCTTGGATATCTGTATCTGGTTCAAAATCTTAATAGTGATGATACTTGGTGTCTTTAATGTGTAGCATGTTTGTATTTTATACTATTGTTTTTTCATTTGAAGAAACACATTTTAGACTTATATATAATAATATATATAATAATCTTGTGTAGGCAGAAAGCAAGAACATATTTAAGTGGAGTGTTCTGCTATTTTCAGTGTTTATCTCTGCCTCTAGGGAGACACGTAGCGCTTTCTTAAGCGATTTCATAAAAGTAACCTTATGAATACATTCAGGTTATAATAGCATAAAAGCTTCCTTTGTACATAATGATTTTTTTTTTCATTATTGAACACTGTTATGATGAATTTAAATATCATATGATCCTGTCAACTGTGCTGGCTTGATATAACTTCTTGCAAAAATCAGTATCTTCTTGGTATTTATTTCTGTTCTTGAATATAAATTCATGTGTTCTGTCATGTTTACTCTTGTTATTGAATAAGAAATGGTTTTGTTCATGCAAGGTTATCCTCTTCTCTCTGCAATTTAAGAAACAGAAGTACTCTTAAATATACATTCTGCCTTTGCTCTTGTTTTGGTTCTCTATAACGTGTGGCCTGTTCAAAAAGAAACAGGAGCTTAATCTGTGTCCTGTTCTGCTTCTGAAAGGCACCGTATATGTAAAAGCAAATACTTGAAATCAAGAAGCACTGTACTTCAGTATATACTGATTAATCAGTAATGATTCTAAATGAACAACAGATGAGTCTTGCATGGTGTGGAGATTTCTTTTATTTGTGCCTGCACTATAGTTTCAAATCTTGTTTCAGAAATGGTAGGAGGGCAGGCAGGAAGATGGGAAATGGAGAACAGGGATGCTTATTGACATCCAGGTCAGCCCACACATGTAAGAGTTTGGTAGGTTTGAACATTTTCAGAATGATTCTTAAGCTTTACTGCCTGAGATCTCGTATGTTTCAGCTTTCTACTTATCATTTACTTCAGATCACCACTTGCTGTGCTACTTGCTACTCTGTAAGATGCTGTTCTCCACTTGAGCTATTTTCTGTCGCCTGAGCTTATGCTTTGCCTTTCTGAACTTCACTTCCTTGCTCTACCCACCTCTCTCGCTTAACAAACCCATAATGCTTCAATTGCTACTTAATTTTGAGTGTTAATATAGACTTATTGGAGTTATTGCATAATTTATTTTGCCTTAAAGGAGTGCGAGACCTGAGTTTTGGAAAGAGTTAATGTATTTTGTAGACAAGTAGCGTATAAGCATGTTCCCCATCAGAAAGCCAGGCCTCAGAAGCTTGTCCTGCAGTCCTGTACTAGTTTCCATAAATATTTGTTTGATTCAGAATCCTGATCTAAACTAGGCTGAAAATTAGAATAGCAACTAATTAGAAGACAAAGGTAGTTTTTATCAGTTTACAGTATTGCGAAAAAATACTGTAAACAATTTATTTCTTAAAGATTAATGAGTCTTAAAGATTAACAAGTGCCTATCTGACAAAACCAGTTATACAGTACTGTGTTTCTGAGTTTAAATTTATACAATAAAAAAAAATCAGATTTGGATTCCATTAGAATAGCTCAATCCCTTTAATAGATTATTTGGATGAATCTCATAATTTAATGAATCAAACACTTGAACAATTTCTTCTGGGAGTTTCAAAGTATTTTCATTTGGCTTGGTAAGCAGAGGTGGTGTGCATAGAATTTTCTGATGTAGGGGTTTTTTTTTCCTGACAGTAAAAATGCAAATAGTAGTAGTCTTTATTACACTTCTGTTTATAGAGCCGTTTATAAACTCTCCCTTGATAAAATTTTTAATGAAAACCAGTTTATTTTAGGAAAAATTGCCTTTTCTTCATCCTCTTGGGAATGCTACCCTTGTCCTGTTTTTCTATTTGTTCTTTTGGGAACTTTCATTTCTAAAAAAGTTATTCCATGAAGTGTTTAAATACTTGATGTTTTGCCCAAAACTTCTTATATATAATTCTATGATTCTATAAAACTACTTACATATTTTCACTAGAATGTTAAATATTTAAGACTGAAGTAAATTCATCACTGGAATGTCATGCCTCTTCTTATGATCCATTTTCTTAATTGTGTCATTGCTTTTCCAGTCTCTTAATTAAAATCATCCGTTTCATGGGAACATAGTTATATACTTCATTTAACATGTTACAGAACAGTGATATGTAATATGCATTTAAATATAAATTTAAATTACAATAACAATGTAAAATGCAAACACTTTCCTACACCATTATCTTTTTTTGCTATAGTCTGAGACTTGGAGAAAAAATTTATTGGCAGTAATGTAGCTTGTGATTTGGCAGAAAGAGGGTTCACAGTGTGGTTTTGGGTGTGTGGGTTTTTTCTTTTTTTTTTTTTTTGTGTGTGAGGCTGCAGATAATATGTTTCCACAATATGTTTCCACGTGTCGTGAGTTACATTGTCTGCTCAGTAAATCAGTTCTTTTGCTCCCTTGAAACAGCAGCTGTGACAAACTTCTAGCAGCATGTAAGTTGTTGGAAAAAGTCCCTAATAAAACTGGTAAGTTAACCAAACTTCAAACTAGTCTCTAGTACATGTACACATTCAGAGATGATACTCACTGGGGCTTAGTCTCTATTATATTGAAACTAGCTGCCTGTTGGTGTTTGCTGTGTAGATAGCTAATTTTCTTTCTTGCTTGGGCCAAGCACTGACTGTGTAGGTTATGCAGATGGCTTCTTGTTGCTACAGGGTGTAGCGTTTAAGGTGCTGTGGGAGATCTACTTGAGGACAGCAGTGTTGCTGCTTCACTGCCCTTATGGTAGCTGCTGCTAAGTCTGCAAAACCCCCAGCTCCCAAGGTCGGCCATCTCATCCTTTGCCGTCCACAGCCCTTCCCTCACCTCGTGTGTGGCCCAGCAGGTTCCCTGGTTGTCAAAACTTATGTGTAGTTCAGTAGCTTTACCCAGTGTGTTTCATTGCTGCAACATGTATTGCTCTTAATTAATGCAGTTCTGAAACCAATAGTTTGGTTGCCCAAAGATTAATTTGAAAATATTTAGCCATTCTAATTTCCTACTTAGCAGTGGCATCTGCACAAAATGCCATGCGAGTAGCAGGTAGTTTCATGATTCTCTGGAGGGCATGGTTTGCTACAGCTGGTTTTGCTGTACTCTTATTCAATGAAATGTTTTACTGAATATCTCATAACAAGCTGCTGTTACACAGTCATGGTGGTATTTTGTAATATACCTACAATAATCCACCTGCATGGATTTTAGCAAAAGGTTTAATGAATTGAGTCTTCCCCCGCTGCTGGCTTCCTCCTACCTCCCCACCCTGAATTGGAGAATGTCCCAAACTCTGTGTGTAAGGTAATACTGGGGCAAAGTAACTCAGAAACTCAGGCTACTTCCACCTGAGAAAAACAGCTTCTTCCTCCAGAAGGGGTAGGGGGAAGGGAAAGACCAACCTTGCTAGGTATGTAGAGTTAAGAAACGTGCCTTTCATTGCTTATCTGAAATGCTTGAACACAGTATCTTTATTCTAATTATATTGTCGTCTTACATGGTCCTGTTTTACGTCAGGAACAACTGGATGTATCTGAGGTGCATACTGGCACCTAGTTTCTGAATATTGTGCCGTGGGATATTCAGATGGTTTAAAAGGTAGTCATCTAAACAACTGTACGTTAGTATGGGAAAAAAACCTGTTTCCAATAACTTTTTTATAGATCTTGCAGTATTTAATATACATCTAGTAATAGCTGTGTATGTAATTGTCTCTATATGATCAAAATCAATTATTGGACATACTTTTACATTCAGATGCCAAATTAAAATTTACTGTCAAATGTGACTGAGGTTTCTTTTTCCATTTAATAATGCTGGTACTAAGATTTACCGCTCTGTGTGTAGTTCAACTTAGTATGTTGTAGTTGATTGAAGTATTGCTGTGAGATGCTTATGGGAATTTTTTCATGCTAGTTAGTTTGGCTGTTGTTCAGCTAGCTGTTTTCATAACTTCTTCCAAAATATTTTGGTAAACTTACAGATCTCACATATAATAAGCCATTTAGTAAATTTTAGTCCCTTTAAAATCTTGCAGGGAGACAATCACGCATTTGAGTTTTATGTAGCAAAAGAGATATCTCTGAAAGAATAAGGGCAATGTCTACTACTGTTTTTTTTTTTTTTTTTTTCTTGGATTAAGCCAGGTGACTGGCCATGCTGCGACTCACACTCTTTGGTGAAAGTTGTATTTCTTGTGTATTAAAGATGCTGGTTTTAAGGAGCATTTTGTTTTTTTGTTTCTACCACTCTGCTTTCTCGTTCCGATTGTCTTTTGTCATCTTTGTCGTACTGTCCCACCTCCATTTCTGATCGTCTACTAGTCTGTCCTTTTTGGCACTATTCAGTAGTCAATATTGGAGTAAGTAATTGTTGAAGCAGCTTTCTACCATCTTGGATGAATAGGCTTTTAAGACTAACAGGAGCTTTTAGATTATCTAATCTGATTTTCTCATAAGAAGGTGTCTATAAATTGAACTAATTTTCCTTGATCTTTAGGGCTACGATAAATCAGGTTTCTTCCTTGGGCTAACATATGGCACCCAAAAAATTAGTTTGGTACCTGAAAGTTTTTCTTGGGTAGACTTATGAAGGATTTTTTTTTTTTTTTTAAACTTGATCAGGATGTTTTCAGGGCTAGCAGCCCTAGGAAATTGCACATTTCTGGCCTTGTTACTGCGCACTTGGAAGTACAAGAGAAAACTTCAACTTGGTGATATAATGATTCTCTCTGATGTATATACCGCCACATGGCTGGTGCTCTCCCAGGTGCATGTTCTGGGCTAATGGCGCTTGCAGCAGGGGTACATGAGACTCTAGGGTGGAAGGCAGAAATAAAGAGTACATTCTTTCCTTTCCCTCATGACATTAGGAAGAGGAGGAGGATTTAATGTTCAGAACTTGTTACAGAGGTTGGGACCCTGTAATTTGACAAATTTAACAGTAGTAAACATAGGAAAGGACTCAACTGGACTAGTGGTCTGTGGCTGGCGCATACTTTCTTTATGAAATATTTGGCAAAATGAGCTATGTTATCTTTTGGTTGCATGAATATGGGTGGATGGATGGACTTAAGCATAGTGGAGTGTATTAAGCCAAGTGTAACATTTGCATAGGAGCAGTGAGAGAGAGAGGATAAAAGGGGTGGGGACCAGAAAAGAAGTGCCAAGTATGCTGGTGCTTCTTGAGTCCTTTGGGATGTGATGTGCGCCATGTATTTCTGCATACTTGTTTCCTTAGCACTGTGTGGAACATATGCAATTTTTATACTGGATAAGCAGCTCTTGTGGTTTTTTTTGTTTAATTCAACTGAAAAGCCCTGCTACTTTTCAGCACTTGCTCTTCCGTTCCTGCAGTTTTCTGTCCTTCATGCTGCTGATGCAGCAGTCAGCAAAAAATCCTTTTGGAGGCTCTCTGTGGTGCTTTTGAAGACTTTTGAAGTTGAGGTTAGAGCAGCTTAAAATATTTTTGTGAGGATTTAATCTTGTTCAAAAAACCTACAACATACAGGTGCATAAGAGAAATCTTCCTGTCATCTTTGGCCATTTGGCCTTTGGGATAGAACCCAAAGCTACTGTGAAGAGTTACTCTATATTGTTGCTTTTTGCAGCTGTAAATCAGAATTGATAAGGAAAGAGTAATAAGGTGCAGTACCCTGAAACTTGGTAATTCCCAGCCTTTTTTATGTGTGATTCTTCAGTAGCATTGAAGTGCTTTCCTGCTTATAGGAATGTGTAAATAATCAAAATGGTCACTGTCCATTAAGTATCTTGATGCAACCCCTTGAAAAATCAGTGCTGTGCACCTTATTTAAACATACCAATGAGAGGTAACAAATATTATTTCATCAGTGATTTACATTAATCAAAGCTCACTGAAAGTGAAAAGTTAGTGTCTCAGTATTTTGACTCATCTTTAGCGCCTAATTACAGTGCAAAGCTTTTATTCTAAAACAAATCCCAGTTGGCCCTATAATGTAGAAACAAGAGAAATGTGTTTAGAGTCTTCTCCTATCTCACGTCATGCCTGTTAGGTTTTGAGACATTTAGTTTTTGATATGTTTGGAGCTTAAGAAGTCTTCAGTCTGATATCAGAAAAATGTAATATTCCAAATACATGTAAGTAACTATTTTGGTTGTGATCGACCTAAAATGTAGTGGTGAGGATGGTTTGCATTTTAAAAGAAAAATCTAAGCCTCTGCTTGGTTTTCTAAACCTAGTATATTCTTGTGTAATAAATAAGTATGGTTAAATTGTATATTTTTAGCACTGTTTTATAGACTAAAAGAAGTCTATAATGTCTATACATTCTAAAAACCTGATCAGGCAGGGAAATGTTTCACATTGAAGTGTAAACCCAAGTCAGGGGGAAAAAAACAAACCAGCCAAAGATTTTTAATTTATAGGGGTACTTATGAATAGTTATAGATGTTCGTTACAAAAGTAACAGACAAAAAATATTCTCCCTGACTTACAACATATACCACATGCAAAGCTTTTGATTAAATGCAAGGATATTTTTCTAGTAAAATACAAAATTGTGAATACCACAGATGAATATCACTTATTTGATAATTCTCACGGAAAACATTTTCATACACTGTTTTGCAAAGCCAAGTACAGGAACACAGATTACTCATTGAAAATGTTGTGCTGTGTTCAGGCCATCTGTGGTGTGTGTTTTTGTTTTTTTTTTTGTTTGTTTGTTTGGGTTTTTTTTCCCCTTAAATGTATTTTGCAGACTGAATCTAGGGGAAAAACTGCACAGTATGAGTTCTGTCCATGCAGATATGTATGGGACTCTTTTGTTTGTGGAAGTAGTTGTAAAGTAATGTCTTAATAGGTAATGGTATTAGATATCTGACACTTTAAGCAAAAATTTATAAATATATACTATATGTATACATACACAAACTCATAATATACATAAATACATATCAGTTCAGCTATAAGTATATCCACATATATGTGTGTGTATATTAATCTGTTTTTTATATACTACACTGATGAACATTGCCAAAATACTTTCATGAAGTAATCTTTCTTGGGAAGTAATTAAAGACTGTGATATAGCACATTTGCACATAGGAGCAGAGGGTATGTGATGGGCAAGCGTGCATATAATGTGATTATAATCCAGGCACAAAAGAAGAGCAGAGGTGGAAGCATCCTTGGGTTTTGAGATGTTACACGTGACATGTTAACTTTTAGTTGGAAATGACATTTTAGTAAGCTGCATCTGTATGTCTAGAAGTATTCATAACTTATTTGTAGATAAGTTTGGCATTGACGCTTGTGATGTAAAAATTTATAAGGAGTTTAGATGATAGCACTGTGACTAGTGTTATTTTTGTCAGCTAGAGTTTTTATGAAAATAAAAGGATATATACAATTTATTACTTTCCAATATTCTGTATCGTGATTTGGCATGAAGTTTTGGCTTCATAATATAGGTGCTCTTTGTTCTTAATCTATACTGTTACTACTTTATTTTTCAGAGAACTACTAAAACCCACAGGTTATCTATCTCCAGTATTGCCTCTCTTATTTTTTTTTTTAACCATTGCATTGAAACTGCAACTTTTTAATCGTATTTTAAATTGATTTTTATATTGCTTTTTATATTTAAACTATATTTGTTCATCCTAATGCTTGTAGAGTATGGGATAGTTTAAAAAAAGACTGCGTGTGGACAGAAAAAGGCTGTTCATAATTTGGCACAAATGCTTGCCTTCATGTAAGTGTGCCTATGTGCTTCCACAAAGGGAGCAGGATTAGGGTGAAGTTCTAACTGCGGGTTCATGTTTATAAAAACACACAGAAAGTCACAATATAGGAAACACAGTTCAGTATTTCTAAAAGATGGATATTTAGATAACATAGTCATACAATGATAAGAGACTCATATCAATATGATGCACTGCCACAATCATGTCTTGTGGTAACTTTCTTGATATGTACTGTATTGTCTATTTGTATTACAGCTTATAAACTGATTTTGAGGCTCACGTAGACATAAAAGGACTATTTAAGCACTCGACACTTCAGTATTTGTTCAGTATGAAGTAGAGGTGTGTGGTTCTTTGCATCCTGGCTTCTTGACCAGGAAATTTGGAAATAATGATGTGCCATCCTGTTAGCTATATGAATGCTAGACGCATTTTTTTTTTCTTATCAAGTATAAAACAAATACTTAAGCTCTTTGTGCAATGAATCACAAACTTGTGTTCCTCCCCCAACAGTAAATCTCAAAAGAGCAGCTCTCAGAGTAAGTTGACCATGCTTATTCAAGATTTCAGAAAAAAACATTGCTCAAACTGACACGTTTTAAAGCTTTATATTTCCAGAGCACTTTAACAATATGTATGTATCAATACTTTACGTTGAACAAACATAGTTTTTAAAATTTTATTTGTTTATTATTTTAATGGTATATAGGACTTACCAGAAGTGATAGTTGCGGTGTCCAACTTTGTAGGCACAAGTATGATATAGCTCAACCTATTCTGTGAGATGTGGGGTGAATATTTGGTCCACAGGCTGTTTGAGGGGGAAGGAGGGGAAAGACAGTAGTGAGGAGACCTGCCTGGAAAGCATAAGTGGAGGGTGTCTGTGGTGGATTCAGGAGTGGATGGACTATGGTCTGTGCCACAGGAGGGTGCTAAAACATGAACCTGATCCCTGGGTGATTGCCATGGGTGGACAATCCTGGCTTGTCTTAGTCCTTAAGTTTTTGTTATTACTTAAAATTCACATCAAGACTTTTTTTGTAAAGTGAGGGATTTGCCTTCTGAATAATGGAATTATCTGTTGCAACTGCTCTTCAGGACTGCAGATGAAAAGCATCAGTCAAGGAAAGCTCTCTTTTCATTTGGTGTGAATGCAGTTGCACTTAAATGAATTTATAGTATTGTGGGTAATATGCTTTAAGTTAGCTTTTGAAGAAGCTAAAACTATCCACCATCCCAACAAATACATACCATGTAAAATGAGAAATGTTAGAGAAACGTGAATGAGTTGATGATGTAACAGTGTGTAACCTGTGATTACTCATGTCAAATTTATAAAACACATTTCTTAATGTAAATGAATTGATAAACCTGATGAATTATAAATTTAAGAGAATATCTTTGTGAGTTTAGCTTTAAATATATTCCTTGGCCTGTGTTATTCAGTAGTTTTGTTACAGATGATGTTCCATGTTTTGATTTGAAACAAGATACATTATTTTCTTCTTCCACACTAAATCCTCCCTGAGCTTTCCTGCTTGGCATTATATGAGATTAGAGGATGTTTCCAGGCTTTTAACTCTCCCACATACATATTTTTTTCCCCAAGTTCTTTTGAATCTTATTTCTCCATCCTGCTGTCCAACTTTTAATATCTTACTTTTGCATGTGGCTGGAGTGCGCAGTTGAGCAAAAACAGTAACAGTCCTGTCCCCACAGTTCTGTTCAGAATATTTATATGTTTTGTTCCCTTGGGCACTCAACTTCATTTTTTGCTGACACTCACTTTCCTCCCTCATTTTAAACCTGTACTCATTCTTTCTTTGCAAATTAGACCAGGAATAAAAGAAAAATTATTTTCCATTCAGAATGATTGGCACAAATTTGGGAGAAGGGATTTTGCCCTTGTTTTGGTTTCTTTTTTTTAATATAAAATTCCTTCTAATTAGCTTGTACTGAGGAAGGTGTATTTATTTGAAGAATTCTGAATGTCAAAATTTGTGTAAAGAAGGAAGTGGCATGCACATGGTGGTCACTAGAAAGAACAAAAAATGTTGGATCCTGATAAAAAGTCCCTACTGCTTGAGAGGAGGCACGTTGTATTTTAAATTAACCAGTGTGATAAAAATTTACATGTTATGTTATAATTACAGAGGTCTTTTGTAAAACTTCACAACAGTTACAATGTAGTGTTGACAGCTACACTTCTTTCAATGTATAGCATTCTGGTGGTTTTGTGTGATAGATCGCTGACTGTTCTAGAAGATAAATTATTGTTTGTTTAGGTTTAAGCTAATGTTTCAAAAGCTTTCTTATTTAAAAAGCGGTGCATAATAAATAGCAAAAAATTCCTTGAAATAGTGTACACATCACTGACAATTGCAAAAGAAATGACTGATTGTAAGTAAAAACTCCTTAATGTACATGTTTTAAGTTGCACCTATGTGTACTTTTTTATATTGATTAACCAGGAAGTTTTTGCAGCCATTCAGCCAGCTTTGTAGTTTAGTCCATTAGTTTTGTTAACTAATGTTATTTAGATAAGATGTAATTGATAAATTACATTTGGTGAAAATCTGTTCTTCCCCACAGTGGTGTCTGAAGTTAATTTAGAAAGAATAAAAATAAAATACAAAATTTAAAGCAAGCTGTTTCAGTAGGGCTATTAATGTGTAATTGAAAATTTAAACACAAGCATTTTGATAAAATTATCATCTTGTTTTTATGAAAGTTTTGCTTGAAACCACTAAATAGCTGAAGGTAACTGGAACCCTCCACTAACTTGGCTTCTGTGCTTCGAATTTGATCAGCTGAGAAGTTAGAAAACTATCTAAATTAGGACAAGTGATGTTTCAGCCAGGCATATGGAAGTCTCTAAAATTTGACATACAATTATAGTCACCCAATAGATTTTAATTTGTTAAAGCTAGTTGAATATAATTCATATATAGCATTAAAAATAGTTACACAGTATTACATGTAAGTGCATAGGATGCACAAAAAGTGTACTGTATGAGAATAACTATTGGAAATAAGTTAGGAAATGAAATTTTGTTTTAACATAGCACTAGAAAGCCATTAGTATTCTTTTTGTGAAGATTGTGCTTAGTTCTTAAAAAGGGGAAGTATTTTTTACTAGTGTCATGTTGATGTTCCAATCTCCTGCTATAGATTATATTGTATGCTGAGATCTTACTTTAATGAAGTTCCCCAAGCTTTTGAATATGCAGAATGCAGTAAAAACTGCAGAGAGTTTCAGTATTGCTGAGCCTGTGGCTGAGAAATCTCTTTCCTACTTGAACCTCCCTGTACTGACAAAAATATCCTGAAAAGTACCATTTCCAGCTCAGAAAGAATTCCCCTGGTGCGTGTTCTGTGGAGAATGGCCACAAGCTCAATTTGGCTTGGACCTGTCTTAAACAGTAACTGAGGAAGAAAGGGCTGCTAGGCTAAAATCTGACCCCAGTGCTTTTCAGTTGTGTTGGTTTTTAAGCTTGATATCTTAAAAAAAACAGATGTGCATGATTTTGTCTGTCATTCAGTCTTCCATTCTCTTCTTTTGCACCGCTCCATTAAATTTTGAACCTATTGAGTAGTTTCAAACAATTTTGCTGGAGAATTAGTTGCTTTAAGGATAATAACCTATAAATTTGTGAAAATCAGTGGCAGCTGAGGAGACCCTGGTGGGTATACTTCTTCTTCTGACATTGGCATGTATAATCAATTGCCATTTCATTACCTCCTCTTTTTCTACCCCTAGCAGCTGCCAAAAGCCAAATGCTGCCCAAATGATGCTCAGCAAGGAAAAGAGCTCTGTTGGATAGCAGATTCTCCAGGCAAAGCTTTGTGCCTCAGGCCTTTCTCTGTCATGTGTCAGAGGTTTGTTGTGATGTTAGAAATTTGAGAGTTGGGGATTACTCAATTTGCTGGGGCCCTGCTGTAGGTGTGCTGCTCAATAGTGTTTGGGATTAGGAGAAAATTTGGTCTGGACAGTATTCTACCTTCCTCTGAAGGAAATGGGTGGCAAGGTTATGTTGTAATAAAAATTATTACTACATCCTTGGCAGGTGCTTGGTGGAGGGAATTCTTGCACGTGGGGTCTGGCTTTCTAATAAACTGCAGTAGTAAATCTGTTAGGGGAAAGTACCCCCTAAAGAAAGTGCAAAATGGAGCTGCAACTACAACCCACTAGGACTGGGGGGGGAACAAGTACCCTTAATAATCTGCCACTGCAAAGTGATGTTTTGGTGAGGAGTCTGGTGCCAGTTGAAATAGGGTTGGGGACTAGTGCTAGCCCTCTAGCAGGTGGAACAGATTACAATAGGAAGTGACCTGCATGGGCCAAGTTTTTGCTAATGGTTCCCAGATGTTCAATGAATCAGTGATGTGATCAAGCCATGCTCACGATGGTATTTCAGTCTTTCTGCAGTGTTCAGGACACCATACTTGATAAGTGCTAGAGAAATAGCGCTCGGCTATTCTTAATTAATATTTCAAGTGACCTGTAACAAGGATCAGAGTATGTTCAGTCTTTGGTACACTGTCTTCCAAAATAGCACACACAAAACTGTAAACTGGCTTGTATACCGTTATCGTACGCAGAAGAAATGCAGTGGTGTTGTGGTGCTGACCAGTTCAGTGGCTGGACGTGTCTGCAGGTGAGGTGGTCCTGTAACAGCCCCTGAATTGTGCATTAGGCTGGATGACAGCAAAACAGTCAAACTGTTCTGGGGTTTTCATGTACAGAGATAAACTGTTTCAACTTGAAATATATTTCCTGTTTTATTCAGACTTAATTTTCAAGAGAATTTTTTAAAATAGATATCAGTTCTTCTAACGCTCTTCATTTTATTAGATGTGACTGTTTCTGAACACAAGTTGGAAAAGAGAATAAAAATGTTGTAGGTCACTTCTCATTTCTTTTCTTCTCATGTTTGCAGTCTCTTCTCCTGAGTGTGTTTCCTGTCACTCTTTCCTCCCAGTCCATCAGGCTAAACTGTTTCAGCCACTCTTCCTTCTCAGTTCCAGACACAGAGAATGTGTGGGACAGAAGGACCCTTCTTAGCCCACACCCATCCTATATCAAGGATGCCCCACATCATTTTTGCTGAAGGAGCTCACCTAGCACTAGCCTTTCTGCTACTTCTCTCCTCCTGACTCTTCCTTTCAGGCCACCCTGGTGTGAGAATTACTGAGTTAGTTCTGTGCACTGTGAGTTTTGTGGAACAAACATTTAGGAATTGCCTTTTTTTCATCCTTTCCATCCTTCCTTTTGTAGTAATGCCAAATCCTGAGTATAGCTACCAGTTGCTATTGTAGTATTTCTTAGTGTTTGTTGTTTTCTTCTTTGTAGCTTTGAGAGCTATAGTCATGGATCAGGACTCCACTGCGCTGGGTATTAAACAGAAACGGAATAATGTTACAGAATTGAGATGCGCCCACCCATATCCCCCCAAACCAAAGCACTGGGTAATCTTCCTGTAACATGAAGAAGAGTGAAATCTTTAAAAATCTTATCGTAGGAGAAATTGAGAAAAGCCATTTTGAGATGTTTATTTCTATTAAAAAGCACTTACATTATGGTACGTGGCCTCATAATTTTTTTTTAAAAAAACACAATAAATGTATCAGAAACTTTACTAGATGATGAGTTAACAGTTTATAATATAATTTTATTTCCAAAATAGAAAGAAGATATTTGTACAACTCACTTCACTCAAAAAGACTTGCAAGGTTATTTATTTGTTGCTCTGTCTTGGGTTTTGAGAAATTGGGGTGTATTTCTGAGGAGCACTTAGTGAGAATAGCCTATCTTTGGCTCTATGGCTTTATCACCATAGGCTTTCAGACTCTTGACAGCTCCCATTCTTGTAAACAAAGAAATGTTCCTCTCAAACACCTTGGATAATCAGTGAATTAAAATGGTAGCAACATCATGCAGAGATGCTATTGCCTGGAAACCAGTAGGCAGATAGCACACATTCTGCAGTATCAGTGCAACAGACTTCCTGCAAGCTTCTTGGCTTTCATTTGTGGCTGCTGTGGCAGTGTTTCAGCCTGTCCGCAGCTTTCACATGGATTTTTAACTTACACCTCTATTTCAGATGCTAATATAGAATTAACAAAACATGGCTTATGATAACAGACTGAGAGATGGATATAACCTCTTGATCTAGTGTAGGTATCTTAGTGTGCCATGCTGGTCACTGCTACTGCTCATTTCTCTGAATCTAACATCAGCTGAGATCAGATGCAACAAGATGCAAATGCAGGCTAACACCTTGTTAAAATATTTCTTGTTTGCTCCAGTTGGTCCATTATTCTTAACCAGGCTACCCTTGTTTATTGCCCCCACTCATCAAGGTGCTTTGCCACTGCATCTCTGCCCCAAATTCCTTGATGTTTTTCCTTTGTAGTCTGGTACATAATTTAAAGAGTTGATTTTTGACATGTTTATACATGAAATAATACTGAAAAAAAAAAAAAGTAGAAGAATAAAGACCTTCCATCATGTTCTTGTCTGCCTTAGAGAAAGACGTAGCTTAATCTCTGAGTATTCACTCTGAGGTATGTGATTTGCCAGTTTGAAAAGTTCTAAAATCGGGTTTTGTAACAGTGAAAGAAAATGGACTGTCATGAATAGACTTTTGAAGGTAAAAGTGTGTATGTAGAAGCTATATATAATTTCCATATATAATGCAGAACTCCTTAATTATTCTACAAAATAGTAACCTGGTCTGATTTGGCTAAATCTTCTTTTCAGTATTTTATACCGTCATAATTCTAAAATATGCATATGTGTATATAATTTTAAAGTTAGTGTGCATTAGACTATTAACTCACACCTTCCAAAAGAATTACAGATATCGTGTTTAGGTCACTGATATTTCACTGTTGAAGTGTTGTTATGCTTCTAGTTTGCTGTTCATTAGAAGAATAATAAAATTAACTTTCTCTTTCCATAGTTCAGTTTCTGTTTGTTGTTAACTGTTAGTAAAATCTTCTTTGCAGGATAATTGTGCAATGAAATTATTGAGGCTGTTAAAGCTGATGACTCGTTTGTAAGTAATGCTTGACCTGTACTAGCCAGCAGAAGTGTTGTTGCAAGGTTAGACAGAAATGAATGAATGAATTTGCCTATTTGTGTATGTATATAATGCATATTGACAATTGTATAGCAGTGGAACGTAATCAGATATCTTTTTGAAAGCAAGATCTTGATAGTGCCTACCATTTTAGTGAAACTTGTAGTGTATCTTTAAGATAATATTTTTCAAAAACTTGTGTTACTTTTTGTTTCATTTTTGCATGGAGAGGAATCAGAGCAATTTGGGATTATCTCTGGAGACAATCTAGTCCAACCTCATGTCCAAAGCAAGGCAAATTAGAGCAGGTTGCTCCAGGGGTTGGTCAGCCAAGTGCTGAATAGCTCCAAGGATTGAGACTCCACCACCTCTCTGGGCAGCCTGTTCCAATATTTGATCATCCTCTTGCTGAAAAAGCTTTTGCCCTGCTTAGAATTGCCTGGGTTTCAGATTTGATAAAGGTGTACTGTGAGAAGATGAGTGGCAATGTACACAGTGTCTGGCTCCCTCTTTGTACCCTCCCAGTAGGTAGCTGTAGACAGCAGTAGGATCTCCCTTCTTCAGGCTGAACAACCTGAGTTGTCTCGGTCTCTGCTGAGGGAGAACTTATGTGCTTCAGCCCCCTAACCAGCATGGTGGCCCTCCATTGGACTTTGTTCTGGTGCATCCAAGTTCTTCTTGTATTGGAGAGCCCTGGACTGGGTGCAGTATTCCACACAACGTCTCACAAAGGCCAAAGAGAGGGGAAGAGTCATGCCCCTGGCTTCACCCTTGCTAATACAGCCCAGCATACAGTTGGCTTTCTGTGTAGCAAGGGTGCACTGCTGACTCACGTTCAACTTGCTGTCCACTGGGACTCTTGGATTCTTTTCTGCAAAGCTGCTTTCTAGCACTTTGGCTTTTAGTCTGTACAGTTACACAGAGTACCTCCATCCCAGGCGCAGGAGCAGGCGTTTGCACCTGGACTTCACGGAGTTACTGACAGCGCATTTCTTCAGCCTCTCAAGCACCCTATCAATAGCAGCCCTGCCCACCAGTGCATGGGCTCCTCCCCCTAAGTTGGTACCATCCACAGCCTTGCTGTAGGTGCACTCTATCCCATCTTCCAGGTCTTTAATAGGGATGTTAAACACCATGGGCTTGGCACTGATCTCTGAAGGATGCCACGAGTAACCAGCCACCAGTTGGCCTTTGTACCCCTGATCACAACCCCTTGAGCCCAGCGGTTCAGCCACTTTTTCACCCAACTTATCTCCCCCTGTCCAGTTGATATCTTACCAGTTTGGGAATAAGGTCTGTGCAGCAGATTGTGTCGAAGGCCTTGTGAAAATGAACATACTCTGAATATTACTTTTAGTCTTGCCACAGGCAGCTAACTACTCAGCTATATAAGCACAGTCCACTAGTGGGAAATGAGTTCCTCTCTCTTGCAGTTTTTGCATCTTGCAATTTAAGATATGCGTTATAGAAATAGGTATCTCTTACTGACTTGTAAAGGATATTAAGCTCATTGTTTTAGAAATGACAAAGGATCAGAAAAAGCAAAATTTTGTAGAGGAAGAGAGAAAACGGCAATGGACAACTCTCTGCAAGTTTGTGTGGTAGCTACTTGGGATCGGTGTGGGGTTTAAAATTTTAATTCATTTTTTAAGAATTCAGTTTTCTTTATCTAACTTGATTTGATGAAAGCAGAGGGACAATATTTGCATAAATAGCTAAGTGATCCCCAAGAGAAAACATTATTTTCCCATAAAGCATGTTTATAAGGCATTTTGGAGGTCTTGCACATTAAATAGGATTTATGTATTTTAAAATGAGAAAGTGTTGTTCTAAAGAGAAAAAGAACTATGTATTTTAAATTTGGGAAACAGAATACTGAGTGAAGATAATAAACTCCACTTATTAGGAAAGATGATAATAAACCTCATCTGTTATATGTTCAGGGGTTGTCAGTTGTAATTCTCTTTAAACCTTGCCATAACTGTTTTATATTGCAGTAGAAAATTGACTGAAGAACTCGCATGTAAATTTACTAACCTAGGTGTCTTTAGTGTGTTACTTATGACTTGCGTAGTTTTAGAAGTAACCATAGTGCTCTATAAAAACATTTCAGCCAAGTACCTGGTCTGACCCATTTGCCAAAAGGGAAAAAGGAGCCTGGTTGTGCAAACTTCTATTTGTCCTGATCCAATTATATTATATATATTTTTTTTTTGTGTGTGTGTATATATATTTGTATAACACCACCCATAAGCAGGACCTAATATTAAAATTTTAAGTTTTCTAGGCTTTACTTACGATACAAGCTAGTGGGAAAAGATATTTTTGTAAATGAGTGTTGTTTTCTTTAAAAATCATCTCTCCATATACATCATGACTAGTTTTCTACTGTTGTGACCCTTGTTTGGAGGTGCTCTCATTAATGCTAAAATGAATAGGCATTTATCAAATCTCATACTGTAACTATAGTTATTAGCACTTTTAGAATGTAACTCCCTTCCCACTCCCAGTATAATTTTGACTTTAACTTTAAAATGTTTGTCATCTGGTGTGAGGTGGATTTATGGGAGAGCAGTAGTTTTAGTGCCTTTTGGCTGGGTGTTTCTGATGACATCACTGTGATCTAGACACAGTGTGTGACTCTAGTTGGTTCCAGTGTTAAATAGTTTCATAATTATGCTAGTTTTGGCAGTTCACTTGGAACTTTTTCCCATCTCTTTAATGAACATGTTTTACTTCTGGGCTTATGAGGCAGCCACATGTTTGAGAAATTAATAGTGTGCTCTTAAAGTTAACATTGAGCAGAAGTGTGCAGATACAGAAAGCTTTTGGATATACGTCTACATAGGAATGTAGTTCCTATAAGGTCATGGCCACTGTTATCATCTTCCAGTAATTAAAGAATACAACACTTGCTTTATAAAGTATTAGTAGCTGTTGTGAAAAATGGTGTGTGTTGACGCTCAAAAAACCCCATGCAACTCTAAAACCTTTTTGATAATTGCGTAATGTAAGGAAATGAATGGATGTTATCCCAGATTAAAAAATTTTTTTTCAAATGTTTGGTCAGGTTGAATTCTTCTTAAACGTAGGCATACTCTGTTACTTCATGTGGATTAAGTCACATAAGTATATTTGAGATAAATTTTTGTGTTACATGTTCCAAGACAGTGCCAAAATGCACATATTTGTTTTGATTACTTTTAAGTCCAACTTGCTCTAATTGGTTGCAACCATTTTCCAACACAACAGACTTGTAGCTCAGGGAAATATAAAAAGGTTATTGTATTTATTTATAGGTTAAGATTTGAGACTTTCTTTCAAAATAAACACAATCTAAGGGTTCTCCACCCCTTTCCATTAACCCCACCCCCCCCCAAACCCAGTGTGCTAGTGTGTATTCCTAACTCTCTGAAAGTGGTGAAAGTTTAAACCACTCTTATTTCATCTTTAAGTGTTAGTAATACTCTGTATGATTAAAACATTGCCTAGATTTTTCATGAAGTTATGAGAAGATTCATCAAATGTGGTTGTGTCAGTATGCAGATAGAAAAGTTAGACTTGAATGTAGTCAGGCTTGATACAGTTAACACTTCAAAAATAGAATGCCTTCCCCATTCCCCTGGCCACCCTTTCTTTTTCTCATAGCCAACATAAATATTAAAAGGCAAGCATAATGTGGTCCTATCAGATCAAATCATTAAATAGTTGCACCACAGCATTGTGTACAATTCATAAGTGAGCTCGGGAAAGAAGGAAATGTGTTAATTGAGCTGTTTGGTCACTCTGACATCTCGGGTTTTTTTCAAGTTCAAAAATGAGTATGGTGACTCATCTGAAAAAGTATTTTCATGCTACATGTGAACTAGTTTCCAAGAAAGAAGATATGGTTAAAAGTCTATAATCTAATTTTTCTTGGTAAGCTGGAGACGTGAAGGAAAGGTGAGCTGCTTTTGTTTACAAAACATACATGTTGATGAAGAGACTTCCATCACCCCAGGTTTAAAGATAAAGCAAGAACTTCAAGCTGTCATTATTGCTCAGGTATGCCCTGAAGAGAGCAGTGGCTTTCTAATAAAATTGCACTGTAGTTAGAAGTTCTGAGAGAATCTGCAGGAGACTTAACATTCCTCAATGAAAAGCGTCAGAAGGTTGTCAGAGATAAGAAAGCAAACAAGTGCCCTCCAGAGCTGATGCTAAACACCCATTTCATTTTTTCATGCATTGGAATAGGAAAGTCCTATATGACTGAAATGGCCAAATAACCATAAATTAAAAAACAACAAACAGCTTGTTTCAGTACTGTATTACTGACTGGAAAATCTCAAATCCTTTTTGGTAACTTATCCTTCTTTTCAAAGCTATCTTCTACCCTTCTAATGTATGAATGGGTCTGTCTGCTGCAGTTTCTCCAAATAAGTTCAGCCTTCTATTCCTGCCCCCCCCCCCCAAGCTAAGATTATATTGCTCATCATCTTTTTTTCTTAGTGAAATGGTATTTCCACCTTATCAGAGAATTTTCCTCTGTGTTCTGTTTTTCTAAATATGGAGTGGAAGGAAAGAATCTCTCAAAATGTTTTTGAAGTTGTAGACTTCTATTTAAAAGGTGTCATTACATGTAACTTTTTTTTTTTTTTAATTTTATTTTTCATGTAAAAAACACTAAGAACCAAGTAAAGTGAAGATTCCATTTCGTAATTTCTCTGGAATTATTAAAAATGCCAGGCAGCATGCACAGAAACACATGACCCTGTACAAAAATTCAGCACAGTTTAAGCTGTTCGCTTTTTGGTGGTTAGAGGACTTAAGAATATTATGGCTTCATACTGCAGTACTTGACATTTGTTCCCCAAACCCTTCTTTTTGTGAACATGTTGTGTGATCCTAGTAGTGCCATGACCCAGAGAGCATTTTGCTGTTTTTCTGCAAGAGACTACATCTATCGAAGAGATAATTTGGCTTGTGTCAAAAGTTGTAAGAATTTGCTTTTCTCTAACCTGCTCTTCTAATACACTCAAAAGAATATTTGCATTACTTTTCTTGGCTCTCTTGCACTTGAGTCTTGTAGTTAAACTGTCATTCTGGAATGTAATGGGAATACTAGTGGGGTATTTAAAACCCTAAATTCAGCTAATTAAGAGTTTCTTGTGTCTGCGAATTTGATCTTGTAAGGCTTATATCACATTCTCTACTTATGAGCCATGTTTCCTGCTTCTGAATTCCTGAAGGTGAATAAGCTGTATAGAAGCTCAAGATGAGCAGGTGCCCTCAGTTCATTTATCTTTTCTGGGGCCATGTTTTAGAAGCCTGCAAAAATATTTTGCTTTGTGAATCAGCTTCAGTTAGCTGTATTAGGAAAGACATGAGTGACATCTTGGAACCATCTGAGGTGGTTTCATGAGTAGGCATGTAAGCTCATAAAATTCGGTAGTTTCTCATATTTGTGTTGGTAGTCTGCAGGGCTATGTTTCTGTTTGAAGGAATGTTTCAGCAGAAATGCAGCTAGATGAAATGTGTTCAACTGAAATTAATAATTAAATGACTGAGGTTTTTTTAAACAGATTAATTACAAATAATTTTTTATGTTGTACAGCTAGTTTTGTAATAATTTCTGGAGTTAGGTGCATGTACAGGATTGAATTGATGGAAAAATAGTAACAGAAGTTTAATTTACCAAATCTTTACCAAGTCGTTCTCCTCACGCTTATTTTCTTTCTGTTTGGTTGACTCAGTTGCTTGCTTTTCCTCTAGCAGGAAGACCATGAAAGTTGTGGTTCCAGTTCAACAAACCGCAGTGCCACAGAAAGCATGAAATCAGCAGTAAAACCACGACGAGTTCAGCAATCTGCTTCTCCTGACCCTGATTTACCTCCAGGTAATCCATAATTTCAGAAGCTGGATTGTATTTGAGGGATAGAAAATACCTGAATTTCATTCAGGTGGCCACAGTGTCCAAGTTAGACTATCATATCTCTGTCCACCTACAAATCATGTAAAGGCGAGTGAAATACTTGAATGTTATAAAATAGAACCAAATTGCAATAAAACATAGTTAATCCTTATATCTTTTCCTTCCATTTTGTTGAATCCTTACATTTAGAAAACTTATTTATAGCACAAGATAGATTAGTGTGAGAAACGTACTGTAGGGGTAAAGGTAGTGTGTTAGATTTTTATCCTCTGCTGCTCTGTTTTTCTTCTGTTTTGGATCACTGTTTTCTACTGCTCACTAACTGCTCAGTGGTTCACAATAAGTTATTTTCTTGTATGTTTTCAGATTCTTATAATAGTTTTAAAGGTAAAGTCTTCTCTTTTATGAGAATAATAATTCTGAGAGATGTTTCTTGTTGAGTCCTGTATGTACTGGTAGAGATGTTCACCACTTTTTTCTTTCTTTTTTTTTTTTCTTTTTGTTTTCCCCTGACATGGAATTTGGCTTAGTTGGAGATAATTTATATGATATAAAAATGCCTAAGGAACTATACATATGATTACTCTTGCCTCTGAGTTTGCGCAGAAATTTCAAATATGATGTGTTGTTTTGTGCAGAAAAATGAAATTGGAGAGTACTGGAATGAATTGCAGTTTGCCTTCTTGGGCCATGTAATTTTAGATGGGTTAAAGATGTAACAGTTTTGTGTTAGGGTTTTTTCTTTTTTGTTAACAGGAAGTTTATACTTGCCTTGAATCAAAAGGGAGCATTAAAATTTAGTGTGTGGAATATTATGTACTACACAGTATCATCTTTGGAATGGGTACTTGAGGAGCCAGATCTGGAGGCTCTCTTAAAGCTCTGAGATCCAATAAACTGCAGTGGGTCAGAATTGCAGGACTTTTGGCATCCACTGTTTTCTACCACGGACAGCGCTTCAGCTCTGGCAGTTCTTGGCGTTTGGTTCTTTGTGTCTCACCTGTGAACAACAGGAGTCAAAGGCTTGCCGAAGAATTGAATGATGATGTTGCTTTCAGTGAGTTTTAGGATTTTGGTTCCTCAAGTTTGTTTCTGTCAGTGTCATCTGTGGATGTCCCAGAAAGGTGTAGTCTTAGTGAAAGGCTGGGGGTCTGCTTACTGTAATGTTGACATCTGATGAAGTTAGAACATTCCAACAGATGCGTTTGCACACATCCAGATGCAACATGCACATTGAAAATTGGTTTGCATGTCGTTTTTAATGAATATATTGTGGTTCTTAATGATTAGTGTGCTTGTACGAATTACACATATTGTATTTGCTGTACTGTAGCAAATTATCAAATCTGTTGTCTTATGTTACTATTTGATAGGTTCTGTAGATGTACTCTGTGCTTCTGTGAATCTGTAGGGCACTATCACCTCCTTTGTTGTCATCACATTCCTTCTTCAACTGCATGGAGTATGTTGGTAGTGAAGTCTGAATTAGAGAGCATTAGTGAAATCTTACCTTATTGAATGGACTGTAAGTTACTTTCCATGTGGCAAAGTTCTCTAAATACAATTGGTTTTGGTTTTTGATGCATAGATAACACTGTTTGATATAGACCTCTTATGTTGTAAACAGTCTCCATGAGGAGTAGAGGCCTCCTTATAGGAAGATTTTATTCTCTGTGGTATAGGATATGTCTTTGCTAAGCTTTAATTTGCACATCCTGGATTTTAGTAAGATTTTGAGTCATATACTTAGGTTTGTTTTAGTCTTTGGAAGATACAGGTATCATACTATTATTGTAATTTGTTGTTATGGTTTAACCTGGCAGGCAGCTAAACACCACACAGCCTCTTGCTCACTCCCCTCCTCCCCTCCAGTGGGATGGAGCACAGAATTGGTGGGGTTGGGAAGTAAAATTCTTGGGTTTAGATAAAGATAGTTTAATAGGACAGAAAAGGAAGGGAAAATAATAATGATAAAAGAATTAGAATACACAAAACAAGTGATGCACAATACAGTTGCTCACCATCCATCGACCGATGCCCAGCCAGTTCCAGAGCAACGGCCCCTGGCCAGCCTTTCCCCTAGTTAATATACTGAGTATGACGTCATACAGTATGGAATATCCCTTTGGCCAGTTTGGGTTAGCTGTCCTGGCTGTGCCTCCTCCCAGCTTCTTGTGCCCCGCGCCCCCAGCATCCTTGCTGGCAGGGCAGTATGAGAAGCTGAAGAGGCCTTAACTTAGTGTAAACACTGCCTAGCAACAACTAAAACATCTGTGTGTTATCAACATTATTCTCATTCTAAATCCAAAATACAGCACTATACCAGCTACTGGGAAAGAAATTAACTCTATCCCAGCTGAAACCAGGACATCGGTTGAAATATTTATTTGTCCTTTAACTCTGCTGTGTTCTCAGAGATGGAGCTATGCAGAGCTTAGCTAAAAATGTAGCTTTGGTAACAATAGAGCACTGCTAAGGTTAAGATGTTTAGATGTGACCAGTCTGGTGATATCAATTCTGTTGAATCAATAGACCACTCTGTGGACTATAGTGCTAGAGTATATTGGAGGCTTGGATCTGAAACTGCATTCTCAGCGCTTGTTGCACAGTGTAGCCTGCTGGGTACTAGAGAATTTGGAAAAAGCATACGTGTGGAATTTGTGTTGCAACTCAGGAGAGAATTTACCTCTACAGATTTTCTAGTATTTTTAGTCACTTCATCATAGAATACCTGAATTTTAGTGGCAAAGATAGTCGTAGTGTTATATTTAAATATTACAGGAATAAGAAGCAACTTCCACCTGTTTTCTCCCACTTGTATTTAAAACAACCCCCCTTTTTTTATAAACGGTATTATACATGACCTTGCTGATGGTTTTATTACTTTGTTTTTATTAGGAAGAATTACAATTTAAATTCACTTTCATAAAAGACTAATGCTCACTCATGAGAATCTGATCCTAGTACATTTGGAGCTAAACTTAATTAGAAAGTTGGTACCTGTATGGTACTTTTAACAATATACTGCACCACTAGTTTGGAAATGTCTTTGCAGAAGTGTGAAACAAAATTTTTTTTTATCAAATCTGTGACCCCTCTTTCATTTGGAAGATATAATTCTGCTCCTTTTTATGCATTCAGGCAAAAAGACATACAGATCAAAATGTTGTTGCTCTTTTCCTGAATACTGCTGGAAACTATCAGCAGAACTCACTTTTTTTTTTTTCTGCTATGATGCTGGATTTGTAATGTTTTTATCATTCACAGCAGGAAAATGTAAATTAGATTGACTTTGAAACACCCTTGAAAGCAAAATATTTAAAAACTTTGGACCTGTGGAAGGACAGCTTCATTCTTCAATGAAATTAGTAGCTTGCTTTAAAGTCATAATTAAATTACTGGTTATAATTTCATAGTTGCTAGTTACATAGTCTGCAAAATATTTCTATGCTGAACTTAAGAAAAGCAACTGAATGCTTTGTGCCAGCTTCTATTTATATACAGGTCAGTTTACGCCACTCTAGTGATGAATATCGGTCTCTTATGCCCCTTAATTATTGAAATAATACATCTGTTTTTTTGAATTCATATAACCTAAAAATATGTTACTATTTTAAGAAGTCAGGGAGACCATTGTTAAAAACAAGTTATTCCACATTATTTTTCAGTAGTGTTTTTAGATTGATATACAAAAAAGGTAAATTCAGATTATGTTAGAAATCTGGCAGTATAAAGCTATCAAAATTTTGACTTTCACTCCATTTCTGGATTTCCTGTTTCTATAGACAATGGTCAAGCATTTTCCAGATTTTGTTTTAATACAGTTACAATCCTATTAAGATGGCAGGAGATGTTAAAATGCTGTTTCTGTCCTGGTGGAACTAGCTTTGCTCGAAGTGTGACGTGTGCTCAAGAGTAGTATAAAATGAAGAAGCTGAGTTATGATAAGAAATGTGATGTGTTTTAAGATTTTAATATTGAAATACTTTTAAAACATAGAAATATATCTGATCAGAATAAAAATATTCTGCTAATGGTAGCTGAAAGCATTTTTTGCATTTAATAAAAGAGGTGGTTGGAGGCTTTGAATTATGAAAAAGGAAAAACTTCTATGTCAACTGTGTAAATTTGCAGTTATGGAACTCAAGAAAATCACTTATGTAATGGTAAAACGTTCCAGCTACTCTAAGGTGAAAAGTAATATTTGAGTGTGAAAACGATGAATAGCTAGAGAAAGCAGAGTACAATGGAAGTAGCAACCTGAGTCTGCTCCTACTGATCTCACAATGTTTTGATGTTCATTTTAAGTTTTATTTGAATTAAAATTGTTGATATAAATGAGTCTTATTTAATGCAAGTTTCAGAAAACTACTCTTGAAGCCTGTGGATTTAAACCTGTATCATTAACTGGCTTTTTTTTAGTGTAGTTACCAAACTAGACCTCTATAGCATGTATTAAATGTATTTTTAGATAGAACGTAAGTAATGTTGTAAATTTTAAAACATAGAAATTTTAAGGCTTGGGTTTTTTCCAGCACAAATGAGTTAGCTCCATAGTTACATTCAGTATACCTAAAATACGTGAATATGAGTAGTATTTAATTTCTTTACCATATTGGTAAAATATGAGTGTTTACTGCATACTTGGGAATTAACAGACAAGATCATTTTTCCAATCACATTATGTCTGAAAAAATTTAAATGGATTTCTTCCCAACAGGCTTCAGTGCAGGTGCTTACTATTTGGGTTGTTGACAGAAATTGATTTTGTTATACCTCGCAGGGGTCTTACTGATCATGATGTGGATATATTAGCTTTTAGAATGAAAAAAAGTACTGGGCATATTAATGTTTAGTTAACTTTTAAATAAACTAGGTGAGGGGGCAAATAGGCGTAATATATGCATACTTGAAAAGTAACCTAGCAACTGGTGTTCACTTTTCCAAACCTATTTCTAAATATCTTTCAAGTAAAAAAGTGACTGTCATTAAAATTCTTTCTCTACAATAATCCAGTCTTCTGTTTTCTTAATTAGTTTGAAAGTTGATTCTTGCCACCAAAAATTAATCTCTTGCGCTATATTGTATTCCTAGTATTTACATTTTTTTTTTCCTCCTATAGTTTATTGCATTTCCAGGATGCTGATTGAGTTAACTGCATTGAATGTTAAAGAGTTTGAAGTACTGTGATTTTTGCATAAATAAAGGACAATGATACTTGGTTTGTTTTTGATTTAAAAAAAGAATACAAGTTGGAAATAATTAGTTTATTAATAAATGAATTTTGGCATCGTCTTCCTTATAACTCCTAATAATTTGTTTTATTTTATAGGTTATGTTCAGAGTTTGATTAGGCGTGTTGTAAACAATGTCAACATTGTGATCAACAATCTCATATTAAAGTATGTGGAGGATGATATTGTTCTCTCGGTCAATATCACTTCTGCAGAATGCTATACAGTGGACGAGTTTTGGGACCGAGCATTTATGGACATCTCTGGTGAGTAGGTACTTTTTGGTTTTAGGTATCACAGCGGAGGCACTCTTAAATTCATATAGAAGTTTGCAAGTCTAATAAAAATGACTCTATGTCAGAAGATACTTTCTGCCTGTTTTAATTTTTTTATCAGGTTATCCTTTGTCCTTCATTTTGAAGAGCCAATTATAATAATATAGATTGATTCTTAATGCATACTTGTATGATCACAGATAATTATACAACATGTTTTGTAGTCCTATTGGCTCATACTTGCTATTCTTCTGTGATTGCATTTCATTTTGTGCTTGCTGCTGGCAGTAAGTGCTTAGGCAATCTGTTTCTATTTCTGCGAATGAGCAGTAGCATCCTAAGGCATTCTGTTGCAATTGTTTGTGATTATCTTGAACTCTTTAAACAGGCTGGCTAGAGAGGTAGTAAAGTGTGCTGCACTGTAGTAAGCACAGCATACCAATTGCAAGACGTGCTTCATTTCACTTCACATTTTCAGGAAAAAAACCCCAACTTTTTGATCTTTATCTTGGTCTTCAGTGTCTGAATGTCTGAGTCTTTGAATTACCAGTGTTCACCTGTAAGTCTAGGTGTTCTTAAGTGACATTTGGTAGAGGTGGAATTTGGTCACAGTAAGAGTATTTTAAGATCACACAGAAGATCTCTGGTAGAATGGGGAATTTAATTAATGGTTTTGTGACCACTGGACCCATTTCTTTGTTCTGGCTAAAACTATTACAAGCTAATATGACAAAATTACAAAATATGTGTCATGTTAAGATCACTATAATAGCTCTTGTTTGCTTTGGAAGATTCAAAAGAAAATTTCTGGGGAAAATATGCAAGATTCTTTCTGGGAGAATAATGAGAATAATATTTATTGGTCTTATGCTTGCACATGAAGCAGTACTCTTATTTTATAAAGAGATCTAAGGTACAGTGAAGGGATGAAAGTTTGTATTGAGTGTAACTAATTTGTCCTCACTTTTTAAGTATTTAGCTGAAAAAGTCTGTGACATGTTAAATTACTCTCTTTAGTCACATAAGCAAGTACTTTGCTGATGATTTAAATAATGACCATACAACTATCTTGTATTATTTTCTTCTAGATAAGAACATGTATGCATAACTTATTTTTCTTTTGCAATATATTTTTTTTAACCTACATTTTTTTTTTTTAAAAGCCACCGATCTGGTCCTGAGAAAGATGATCAACTTTTCTGACTGCACAGTATGTCTTGATAAGAGAAATGCTAGTGGCAAAATTGAATTTTACCAGGAACCTCTGCTATACAAATGTTCCTTCAGGACTCGTCTGCATTTTACTTATGATAACCTCAACTCCAAAATGCCATCTATTATTAAAGTAGGTATCCAAAAGAATTTTTTTTTTTTGCTACTTACTTGTGAAGTTTTGAGGTTTTTCAAAATATGCTTTGAAATCTAGTAAAATGAAAAGCTAATGCTGTTTTTTGCTAAAGGGATTTTTTCGATTGTGTTCTGTTCATGTGATGCAATTAGTCTATGTACAGTAACAGCATGTAAGGAAGTAATGCTCTCTTTTCTATTTTTCCTGAAGTTTTGAAAAAGAAAACATAAAGATTGTAAGGAGAAAAAAAAATGTGTGCAGATAATCTGTTAAAGAAAAAAAAATACTGTATGCTTTAAGGTGGCTACAATAAGATGGAAAGGATTTTTTACTTATGTTGTTGCTTCAAATGTAGATTAAGCTCTCATAAATAACAAGAAACTTCAGTGTATTAACAATATGTAGTGAACCATGTGAAATGGATTAGCAAGCCAAGCTGAGCTCCTAGTGAGCAGGGATGCAATATTACTCCTGGACATCTGACACTAAGTGGCATGTTTACATTTTGCAGTGCAGAAGCAAAAAGCTGAGTTGGTGGAGAGACTAAACTATGTTTCACTCTTTGGTAGTTTTTTTTGTTTTGTTTTGGTTTGGTTTTTTTACTGCTCTGAGTAGTAATACATGTAAGGTCTGTCTTCTCCTTCCTCTCTCAGTGAATACCAGTGGTGCCCATTTAATTACTTGAGAACTGCTTTAAATCCAGACACAGACTTTATACCAGGTTTTTCCCAAGTTTTAATAAAAAAAATCTTAAGCTGTATGCATTGCAAAACGGTCAATTTTGAGATAAATTTTGATGGGCATTTCTCTACAATGTAATTTAGAAGTGTCACTCTCAGTTTTGTTTAACTCATGACATGATTCAGGAAGTCCTAAGCTGTTGTGAACTTAAGGTTGGGAGTTAATTAGTAATCATGTCCAGTTTGTGAAATGCCACTATTTCTTGTATGTGCTGTACAGCTGTATGCCTTTGATTACTTTGGGCAAATTTGGAGACTTGTGGATATGGTAATGGCCATATGAGTATTTATCCAGATAAGAATTGTCACAGAATGCTGGATACTTGCACACGAAAGTCTGGTAGTACGTATGTTTGCAGAAATTTCATTTTTTCATGTGCAGATCTTAATTTAATAATTAAATATACGAAGACTGATTCTGCATACTAGAAAGAAATTTTTTTTTTTTTTTTTTTTGTTCAGAGTAAATGGTAACAATTTTGGAAGTTTGCTTATTTTGAGTTTTATAAACAAGAAGTTATATAATTAATGATATTAGGAAGTTTAACCATGTGCCTTATAACTTTGGAATCTATATGAACTCCAGTGATAATAAGGAATCATCATATGAATGTCTAGAGTTTACTAGTTATGGTCTTCATGTTCTGTGGTGACAGTATGATTACTGCATATAGACAGTAAATCTTAATGTTGAAGAGCCTGGTTTTTTAAATTAGCTGAATAGTTCTGTAAATTTTGGAGAAGTAATCTGTACCTAGCTGAAGTCCTATATGACAATTGCAGAGCAAAAGTTTATGGCCAAATTACAAGTCTCTGACAGCACACTTTAATGGAAATGCTGACACAGTCTTCCATGTAGTTTAAAATGATACTACTGTTGTAAAAATGATGATGATTATTACTATATTATTACTTACAGTTTTTAGTGGATACTGGACTAAAATAAAAAACATGCTGGAATGCACTGAGGTGGTAGTAATTTAATTAAACTTGTATTAGACTTTTCTGGTTATCTTTGGTGGTGGTCATTTATTGTTCCTGCCCTTTTTTAAGGCACATTTCAGTTTGTTCGAAGGTGTCTTATCTTTTTTTTTCCTATGTACTCTGATTTTTTTTTTAATGTTGTACATAGTCTTTCTCTCTTTTCTTCTTTTTTTTAATGTTTCTTCTTTCCTCTTCTTTTTTCTTCAAGCTTTAAACATAAAATACCATTTATGAAGATATTCAGAAATGTGCTCAATTAAATGAAAGCATTTAGTTATATGATGCTAGATTAATATGTAAGTGAATTAAAAATTGTTTATTATGATCCAAAGAATAATGGCACAAAGGTAATGATTTTTCTAATCTTAATCTTTTCTAGTATTCACTACCATACCATTATATAACAATTAGATCTACAAATCTGTTGACCCTTACAAATTTTACATTTGATAACTTTCTGTTTTGTTGTATGCATGGAGATTGTGTGCTGTGGATCATCAGGATATAGTTTTTAAAAAATACTCTCCTTAAAATATTTAACTATTGAATGGGAATAGCTGTGTTTTTTTACAATTGAAGTAAAAGGAGCTGTTATCAGTAAATGTAACTACTGCGTTAACAGAGTTAATTCAAGGACACTTAAAGCTTTTTAAAAGTCTCCACTGCAAATGAAATTATGGTAGCTTCAGTGTCTCTGAAGGGTAGATTACTGAATGCCAGCAGCTTGTGTTCTGGTGGTTTGTTTCCCTACTAAAGACAAAAGCCAGCAGCAGTCAATCTTTCTCTCCAAATCTGTAAAGATCTTTTTAATGAAAACTTCCATACTCTGTGTTGTTCACTTGGTAAAGTACATCTGTTTTTCAGTCTTGAGTGAAATTTTCCAAGACTTCCATGTTTGTAATAGCATATGCTCTTTTTGGTTTCTTTGTAGGGACTAGAGTATTTTTATAACCCATATAATTTTGACTGCTATGTCTATTGCAAAGTTTTGGCCCAGCTATTCTTAATGAATTTAATTTAAGTTGAGACTTCTCAAAGGAGGACAGTTCTTAAGTACTTGGATATGTATTTGTATGCTTTTAAATTGGGAACACTAAGCTCCTATTTTCAGTTTTAGACTGAAAATAGTATATGTGGGGGGAGGTGGCAAAACACATGTAAAATTATTAGAAAGCTTTTTGTTGCTTTTCTTGTTGAAATCATCATGGGATGAGACAACTGTGAGACAGGTGAGCTGATTTGCACTGGGGATGTCAGTCCTGCCTCCCCCTATTTGCAGCAGCACTGACATTTGTCTGACCTGTCAGTCATCTAAGTCAACTCACTACGTTGACAGAAAGCTAATTGGACAAGAAGAAAGAAATAGTTTTCCTCCAGTTTTAGTAAGATGAGTCAACTTACTGAGGGGCAGATGAATTCCACTGGCCATGTAAGAGCAGAATCATGATGGGAGGGTAGTGCCATACAAGAAGTCCAGGAATGTAACATAATTTCAATTAAGCCACTATATAATTATGTTCATTGCCTACAGTGCTACCTAGTGTTCCTGTCCTCCACTATGACATATACCCCTTATGTGATGTTTTAAAAGGCTTCTGGCAAAATAATATTTTTTTTCTTCCAAATCTTAAGACAGTTGTTTGCTCTTTATCCTTCCTGTTGTTCACCTGCACAGAAAAGATTTATTATTGACAACTTTAATCAACTAGCCTTGAAAAATTGATATTGAAGGATTAATTTTTAATTTCTAAAATATATCTTAGGATTTTACATTGTTTTCTTTCAGAGAATTTTAAATAATAGCAGAATTCTGATTGCTAAAATGTTTCCTCTAGTCTGTATAAATGGCTGATACTATGTGGTCACTCGTTCTGTATGACTAAAGTTTTGGTGTTATTAATTTGCTCATATAAATTCATTAGGGAAGTCTTATTAGTATATTAGCAAATTTCTGTACAAATCCTTATTTTACTACTGTATTTCTACCTGCCCATGGATGTGCAGTACTGTTTACAAAGTCAGTTTTCATGTTTCTTGAATTGGATTGCATTAAGGCCAACGCTGATGTGTAGTTACTTTCCATTTCCATTATTTTCAGCAACAACATTTAGAAATTTGACCTGGAGCTAGAAATATGTCTAATGTTACAGACAGTAATTTTATTACGATAATTTTATTTTATGCAGCTCTTATTTTAATGAAAGGTAGCTTTCTTACCAAGTTTGGTTTTGCCTCTATAGCTTGATCACATACTAATAAAAATATTCTTAAGTATTGAATAAAATAGCTAAAATATTTAAATAAGGATAAATTTCATCCTAGTAATTACAGTCCTTGTGAAGCTTGCTTTCATTTAGAGAAAACTGCTTTATTTCCTGTTTGAACTTGGAATATCCAGAGAAGCTGGTTTTCTGCACTTCAGTTGGAATGAATCCTTCCCCCCTCCGCCCCGTTACTTGTCCACTTGCAAAAATATTGGGAGTGGGAAAGAATCAAAATGAAGGACCTTGTATATTAAACCCAGTATATCTAGGTTTTCTTTAGCATGCAGAGATTTTTATGAAACTCTAATGAAAATAAAAGTTTAATCAGATGCACTTCTGTTTTAGAAATTTCTTCAGTGACAATTGTAAAAAAAAAAAAATTATATACATGCAAAATACATGACATTTAACTTTTCAACCTGAAGATCTCTTGTGTAGCAACGCAAAGAGTGTATGTTTTTGACAGTTGTTTGCAGCCCTTTGCCTTGTGTTGTATTGCAGCTTTTGTTTTGAGAAATTAGAATGCACATACAAATTGAATATGGAGTTGTATGGTTTAAAAGTTGGCTTTAATGATGACTGACCTTTGTTTTTTGCTTTTGTTCTGTTTCATGTTAGATCCACACATTAGTTGAAAGTTTGAAACTTTCAATCTCTGATCAGCAGCTTCCTATGTTTATACGTATAATGCAACTTGGGATTGCTCTTTATTATGGAGAAATAGGCAACTTCAAAGATGGGGAAAGTGAAGATTTGATTTGCCACACTAAAGATATATTGGGAAATATCACAGGTAAAAACAATATTTACTTTTTAAAGAGAAATGTTAAAAACATTAATTTCTTCTCTTTTTACAAATACAAATGGCCAAGGCTAGTCATTGCGAAGTATCTCGGCAGCCTGCAGTTTGTTAGAGGCAGTTTGTTGTGCTGGGTAAGTATGCAGTGCTCTAACATCTTTTTCATGTTATGTTCTGAAAAGTATTCTGATTGTCCTGACTAAACTGAGGTTAAACTTTATGTAAAAAGACCATTTTAAGAGTTGTGACACAGTAGGGTGCTTTGGATTTATCTGTCACTATATCATGCAATAAGGCACCTGTCCTTAGGCAACTTTGACTTTTCTCTTTTATTTAGTTCAAATGTGGCTTCTGCCAGTTTCAAAAAGTGATGTGTTTTTCCCTCTTTCTTTGAAACTTGTTACTGAGACTAGCTATATTGGCATTTGTTGTAAACAGCAAAATATTACTTTGCAGTATGTTTTCGGTACTTCTGTCCTTTTACATTGTGTAGTCTCCTCTGCTTTTATTTTCGTGTAACATGTATTCCCTCTTCTACACGATCTTTCATGGTAACTGTGACATGATCTTTTGAGGAGCATTGCACAGAGGGGTGAATTCTCTTTGCCTTTGTGTGATGGCTTCCCATCTGCTGCTTCCCAAATATTGCTAGGGTTACAACAGTGACGCATTTTGAGCTGTGAACCTTTTCACTCCAGTCCCAATTTTTTGTGGTTTTGCTAGGAGCTACCAACTTTGCTATTGTATTTTTATTTTTTTTTCTAGTTGTATCATGTCATGTATTTGAGTGTTGAGGTTTCATGTTAGGTGAATTGTTAGGAATTTGCAGCAACATAAGAAAAGCATCCGAGTGCTTAGTTTATATTAAAAACTAAGGGAAATAAAATTTCTTTTAATGAGGAATGTCACGATCTTGAACATCCAAACTTGAATCTGAAGTTTTTGTAATGTATCAGGCACTAAAAAATAGACAAGAGGGAGGACGGACTGTCATTCCAAATCCTAAATTTCTTGCGCTTTTGTAGCGCAGAAGTTAATTTACTTGTCAAAACAGGGAACTTATTTAGATATTTGTGTGTTAATCTCCTCAAGATGTAAGCTTTGCACATCTCTCCAAGGTTGAATTGGGATCTGGGGGAGTAGGAAGAGATATTTACCACACAGCCAAGAGTATGATAACTTCTAGAATATTCTTGGAATTATATGTGAAGGTGATGCGGCACTTTTAAGCTACGCTTATGTTTATGGTATTATCACAGTTTGAAACTTTGTGTAAACTACTGAATTAATTAATTTTGTTCTGTTTAAGAAATCTACAATTTTAATTTACATAAACTTATAAATTTTTTGATCCTGTATTGCTGTCTTCTCTGGTTTCAGAGAAATAAATACATTATTGGAAAAATGACACCAGTGGAAATTTTTTTGCCAAAATATAGCCTTCAGTGTTGGTTGGCACAGATAACCGTTTCACTGTCATGCCAGATGTAGATTTCTCTGTTGTGCTCCTGCTATGTGGAACAAATAAATAAGATGTCTGTAAATAGTTGTCTTGTATTTTCTCTAAAGCTCAAATAGTTTTCTGCACTAGAAACTGTTTGCCTTAGAAGACATGTGGAGTTTATTACATAAGACATACGATTAGAAGTACTTAATTAATATTCTAAAAATATTAACTTAACTTTCTCCTGAAACTTAAAAAGCCAAGTTTTTAGAAAAATCATTAGTGTGCATTTGAAGAACTCCTTGCATCTAACCAATGTTTTGATTGTACTATTTGCAGGAGAAAGGGTGAAGAACTTTTCTATGAAGAGTTGCATTACCCTTGCTTTCAGACAGAGGGTTATCTTTGTACCATGAGTATCTTTTTTTGTTCCCATCAAAGTTCACCCAAATTTGGCCAAGTTTTCATGCCATAGAGAATTTTGATGTATTTAGAGTTGCTTGAACTTTGTGGCTGGATTCCTGGAGCTACTAAGGCAAGTAGGACCATTTGAATATAGGAAAGACATTGAAAGATTAGAGAAATCATACCAGTCAATATGAGAACAGCTGGGACTGGTAGGCAGTGAGTTGCAAATGAAAAGATCTAAAGATTGGAGATGAAGATTAGCTTGGTAATGAGAAGATTGGGATGAACAGCTGTAACTGTGGAAGAGGATGGAAGTCACATAGGAGGGGTATGCAGGTTTTGTTTGGCTTCTTTTGGTTAGGGTCTGAGATGGGTGGTGAAACAGAAATATAGTTTAAGCGAAGACTAAGGTTAAAACAAAAGGCATCTGCCTACAAGTACTCAGTCTTTTCTGCATCTGGAATGGAATTTGAGATCCTTATGTCCAAATATGAGTAAATCTTTGGCAATGCATCTCTTGTCATCCTTAGTTCTAATGTATGTCCTTAGGAAGGTTGAATAGTAATTGCTATCTGTAAATCTCATTCACAGTCTTTTTTTGAACAACTGTGAATGTGATTTCCTAGTTTTTCATAAAATAGCCATCTAAAAAAGAGATAATATCATGTAACTTCACACTGATGTACATAAGAGTTGCCAGAAGGGTCAGAAATTAGACTAAGGTTGCAATGACAAGAACTACCAAGGAGGAAATCTGTAATTTCCTATGCAGCTTTTGTTCAACTATGCTGTGCTGAAACATTGTCATTGCACTTAATTACATGGTCATATCTATTTGACAGAACTATCTCCTTCAGAACACAAAACAGATGGCAATTGTTGGGTGGCCAAGCCAGAGCCGTAGAAACAGGTCTAGAAGTCCATTTCTATCTTCACTGCAAAATACTTTGCCATGTACAGGCTAAAACTGTTACCAGCTGTTTCCCTTTGTACCATTTATGCTTGTTTCCTGCATAGAGTTTAGTATGTATGTAGGCATATGTACACACACATGTGCACATGCATGTACACACACATAAATAAAACTTTTAAATAGCTAATGATTTTTTTTCCTCTCGTTCAGTGCACTTAAGCAGGAGTGCCAAATCGACATTAACCAGGTTACCCATACCATCAGTTTGAGTTTACTTTTTTTTTCTTCTGACTTCATATTATATCTGTGTCTGAGAAAGAAACAAAACCCACTTTCTTAGCACTTCATGGTGCATTTGTCATCCAAATTTCCAATCACAGATGTGAACTTTTCTGAGGAAACCTCAAATGTGCTACTATTTTCAGAAAAAATATGTAATGAAGTATAATAATAAATGGCATGTATAATCTGCTGAGCTATATTAGCCACATTTTTTTCCAAGAGTAACGCTTCATGAAATCCAAGACTAATATCACTGGAATTGTGCCTAAATTCTTTACGGTTTAATAATGTACAGACCTCCTTTATAGATTATATTTTTATAACTCTTTGAAAGGGTTCTGAAGATTCATTAAACAGTTTAACCCAGTGTTTATTAGTAAGCAGTCCCCACCCTTTCAGTTTGAAGAATTTACTGGGTTCAGTTATCACTAATTCTTAGTCTTTTGGATGGAGCTTATTTTTATTATTATGTTGTTGACATAATAAAATCAGTCACCTATCCATGTCTAAGAGTATTCCAGCAGCAGTTTGTTTGTTCTTCTATAACCAAACGTAAGACCAAGACCTTGAGATCTGGCAGCTGGGTAGCCTGTGTCATGAACATATTTTGCTGCCTGAGTAAAGTCTGTTCAAATTATGTTAAGCTGAAAGCATTCAAAATATACAGCTAAAATTACAGGTCAGAAATACAGGTAGAAACTTGCTTTAGTTTGGTATGTAAATTCACTTAATACTGCATGCGTGCTGGACCGTGCTGCTGCTCAGGGCTGGACAGGGCTTTTGCTTCTGAGGGATTGAGGGCTGCCTGAATTGTGGGCTTGGATGTCTGACTGTACTGGTAGTGCAGAGGAGGAAATGGATGTATTTCAGGGCTGAGAGATACAAAAGTGAGGAGGGTGTCGATAAGAGTCTACGGCAGAGCCAGCAGTTGTAGTTGTAGCAGGCTGGGACTTGAGAATAAGCTTTTGGTTTGTGGTGGAAAAAATTGGCGAATGTAACTAGAAATGGAAACAATATAGGCATGAAAGGAGACAAGAAGCCAGGATACAAGGGAGAGCTGGAATTTAGTTGGATGGAGTTGCTGAGGTTGATGATCTAAGGCTGAAATACTAGAGCTGGTTAAGTAAAGAATGATCTGAGAGATCTGAAGGACAGAAAAAGCTCAAGCAGAGGAAGTCTAGCACTCCCTTGGCAAAAACATACAAACAGTGGACTAGAAATGAAAAGTTGTACTGCTGAGGGAGGGGTGCAGGGCAGGCAGGCAGACAGCTGAGATGGGTCTGCACGATGATGTTAGAAGATGCTGAGCAAGAAGCTTGGGACAGATGTGAGAAGCTGGAATCCTGAGCAGTATGAGCTACTGAACTTCTGAAAGTGGTTTTAACAGTTCATGGTGCTGCCTCCTCTGAATGATTGCCTTGCGATTCTGTATTATGCAAGTTTGGGGTTTTTTTTTTTTTCTTTCATGAAATGAAATCCATGGCAGCTGTAATTCCAGCATATGAAGCATGTGTCCCAGGTGTAAAATGGCAATAATAACAGTACCTTTCCATCCCAAAGGAATATTGTGATGTTTTCTAATATTTGTAAAGCACACTGACACTGTTGTGATCTTTACTCTCAAAAAACCTAAATGAAAATAAAGAAGGCCTTTGTGAACGTGAAGAGTTAACACTTTTACAACACTAAACAGAATAAAATGTTTATAGATCCTATAAAAGTCAAATTTTTAATGGGCTGAAGTGGTCCTTATTGAAAACTTGGTGATAAGAACAGTAGTGTGGGGAATTTTTTGGGATACCAATAGAACAAAAAGGAGATCAAGAGAAGGATTTTAATATATTGCCTACTTTGGGCTGAATATAAGGTTTGAGTTGACTGAGAAAACCAGGTGCAAATACTTTGTGATAGCAAGAAATTCTAGGTGAGCATTAGCTGTTGAAGGAATTGACTCTGCAATATTCTATTAGGATAAAAATGGGAGAACTGAAATGGATTTATTTATCCATGCTTGATTGAGGAGAAGCAGCTGTGCACTGTGTTAAAGAGTTTGGGTACAGGAGAGTTATTCCTAAACAGTGGAGAAAATGATCCCCAGTTTGACTGAAATGATGTCAGGACAAAAGGTTGTGTGTGCCAAATTACACTTTCCTGTGTATTTTTCTTGTCCCTGCACTTCTTGTCTCTCTTCTTTTGAGGGTTAAAGAGATGGAGTTATATATATGACCTTTGTACCGGGGTACATAATATTATTTCAGCTCTTCATGTGTTTTGTGGGGTAAATGACCTGTGCAGTAAACCTTAAATTCTTTTTTTTTTTTTTTTTTTTTTTCCTCCAGTCATCTAGTTACATTATTGTAACTTCTTACTTGCCTATGTACTTTGGTATCCTCCCAAGGAACAGTAGGTATACTTTCAATTTGTATTTCAGCAGACTGTAAAGATGCAGCATAGACAGACACCTGCAGAATGGGGCTTGTGGGGTCAGTGCATTGTGCAGCTGTCTAACAGCCAGCATGAGAGTAACTTTGTTGTAGGCATCTATAATAGTGCATTGTAACTGGTTGCTGGGATCCCATATGCCTGAGGACGGGTATCAAGCTTGTTGTATGGAGATGGCCAGATTTCATTACTTTGGAATACATGTTTAGGCACATAGAACTGCTTACATCTGTTAACATCAGTTAAATGAGCAGCCGTCAAAATGAGTAGCAAATGAAAAAAATTAGTAAAGATTAAATCTTCACAAATTATAAAGTTCCTAAATTGGGGAGATTAAATTTGTTTATATTAAATATTTTTATTGTTTTAGGAACTATAACCTTTTTGTGGAGATTTTTATGAATGCCTTTTAAACATCTATTTTATGTTGTCTGGCCATTTACTTTTTTTCTTGAAAACCATTAATACTCCTTCTTAAGTAGGGACCCCAAAAAATCTGATTAAATCTTTGAAAGGCGTGAGTCACAGGTTGACCTTTTGTTTTTACTTATTACATAAAAGCTTAGATATCAGGCCAGTTCTGCTGATGATTTTAAAAGTGGCTTAATGGAGATGGCAGAATGCAAGCAATTTTTTTCGTGCTTCCAGTGAGCAAAGTGTATTTCCAATTGATCTGCTTGAACTTGTATGCAAGATACAAAACAAAAACACTCTTTGGATTGGCTTTGTCAGACATCTAACACCTTTCTGTCCCTATTGGGAATCTGCACTTACATATCACTTTGAGATTAATTGTCCTGTGATTTGTACCTCAACCCAGAGGCACTTGCCCTTTTGTTTGATATTTCACATTATTTAGTCTCCTTTGCCATTAAAATAGAAAATAGATCTCCTACCTCTTGTCCTGGTTCTAGTGTTTTAAAATCACTGCCACTTGTTTTGTAGCTCACCCTTAACTAACTCATACATCTGCTCCTAATTTTATTGAGGTTGGGATAGTTTAAATAATTGAAATTTTAAAATAATTGATTAGCAACCCCAAGTAATATCGTGGGGAGCACTTTAAAATAATTATTGGTGTTATTTCAGCACTTTACAATTGTTGTGGCATCATTCTTTATTTGGAATTTTCTTAAATTTGGAAGGTGATTCATTCTTTCCCTCCTTTTCCATCACTTCTTCACTAGGGTAGTTTCAGTTTACAGTAAGACAGGACAAGTAGACTAGGAGTAGAAGCTTGGGGAAGTTTGTTTAATAGATGGAGGTATGTACCATGAAAAAGTGGATTCTCTAGAATTGAACCTGAAGCTTTTATATGTTACAGTCACATTCCATATCCAGTGGACTGTGCAACTCAGCAGGAAAAGGGAGTTATGATTTCTTCCCTTGATTTACGTTTGTCTGCAAGGTGGGAGCATATTCTGGTCTAGTAGGATCTAGAGGTTTGAGTTTAAGGAAGATGAGGTTCTTGATGCAGAAATAAGAAAAAAAACTTTAAGTCTTACTATTTTGCAGTACTGATTCCTGGCTACCAGAATCACTGTAGTGGGTTGTCTTGTACAAAATAAGTGTGATACCTCTTAGATGTGTAAAAGTACTGTCACTTGAGTGTGCGACTTTGTTCTAATATTGTATTTATGCTACAGTTATGATGCCATCAGATTTTTGGTGTTGGGAGTACATTTGCTTTTAAAAGGAGAGGTGGAATACCTTTCAGACTAGAGTTTAGAACATAGGATTTTGGTTTCTGCTGGTGTTGGTATCATTTCCAGTTTATGTGCAGTCTCCTTCATCGATATTGCTGTGCTAGTGTAATGGATGTATAATAGATCATGAGCCACTGTTTTTTAATACATACTGTGAAGTAAAACTAAACATAAAAAATTTAAGCTACTAGCATGGTATGAGGCAGTCAATTTATTGTCTTTCTGTGGTATAGATCCAAAATGAACATCACCTTTTGAATAAAATTCAGTTTGGCAACACAGCCACTGAATAGTATAATCATATTGGGGGGAACTTTTACAAACATTGAACTTACTTTTTTTCTGTATGTTAGTCATTTCTGTGCATTCCTTATATAATAAATATGTGCAAAGGAAAGTCATACAAAAATATTTATTACTCTGAAAGCATGTGTGTTAGTACATTTGAGATACTCCAAGGACAGTTTATGCTGCAAGGACAAATTTAAGGGCTATTGCATTCTCAAGGTTGGCACTAAAACTGTTATCAGCCAGATAACTCTAGTTCCTTGCAAGTTTCTCTTTTTTTTAACATGATTTATTCCATAGGTTTTGTAGTTGTAATTAATCATAATGTCTTCCTAGCTGTGAGTTTGCAGTAGCTTCTTTAGCTTATAGCAGGTAAAATATGGGTGAGGAAATGAATTTTAATATCTACATTATTTAGTTATACAAGAATGAACGTCTACAGCTCTCTTCTTGAAGTACTTACCAAGTTTCATTTATGCGGTTTCATGGTTGATTCAACCAGATGAAAACTTATGCCATTGCTAGCAGGGATGGTGATGCATTCCCTCCCTCTTCCCATAGAGCCAGCACTTGTATTTATGTAGCCACAGGCTAACCTGGCGCAGCCTTACCTGGCTGAAAACTAATACAGGCAGAAAAATAAATAGAGTGTAATATTCTACTGGGTTAATTCCAGACTTATGGTCAGAGATACCAGTTTCCAGAGTCTTAGAGGTAAGTGTCTCAATTCCTTTAAAAGAAAGGATAGTGCATTTCTGAAGGTCAAACTTGATTTGAACATGGAAACAGTGAGATGCAGTCACACTGCAATCTTGTAATTTATGTAAAATGTATTTCTTAACTTGAATCGCTGCCCTATGCTATGAAGCCAGATTGTTCCAGTGTGATCTTGCTACAGGTAGCTAGCAAGAGTGGATTTAAAAACCTGATGAGTAGGAGCATTTTTTGTCCTTTAACAAACTCATGTATGTAAGACATTGGGGTTTTATCATTATATTTCACTATCCTGTGTGTTTGCAGTTAATGCAGTGGTTAGCATAGTGAGTTAAAACCAAAGAGGCTTTGTGTTTCCAAAGTACATACTCCCCTTCATGCATTACTTGTTATAAAGGAATTGACATTGTATTTATGCTTTGAAGGGATTAGAGGACGTTGTGGGTTGCTTACTAGGCTGGTGTGCATTTGTTCCAAAGTTTGACTGTTGATTACATAATGGTTGTAGTAGTTTTAATTTAGTGACAGAAGATAGGTCTATCTTCCTCTTTTTCCATCTTCAGTCTCACAGTATATAGATATCACCATTTTAGTCTAGCTGCTTTTCGGTCTTACAGAATCATAGGTCATAGAATGTTTTGGGTTGAAAGGGACCTTAAAGATCCTCTAGTTCCAACCCCCCTGCCATGGGCAGGGACACCTTCCACTAGAGCAGGTTGCTCAAAGCCCCATCCAACCTGGCCTTGAACACTTCCAGGAAAGGGGCACCCACAACTTCTCTGGGCAACCTGTTCCAGTGCCTCACCACCCTTACAGTAAAGAACTTCTTCCTTACATCTAATTTCAGTCTACCATCTTTCAGTTTAAAGCCATTACCCCTTGTCCTATGGCACTACTGTCCCGGTTTTGGCTGAGGTAGAGTTAATTGTCTTCCTAGTAGCTGGTAGGGTGCTATGTTTTGAGTTCAGTATGTGAAGAATGTTGATAACACACTGATATTTTCAGTTGTTGCTAGGTAGTGTTTAGTCTGAAGTCAAGGATTTTTCAGCTTCTCATGCCCAGCCAGTGAGAAAGCTGGAGGGGCACAAGAAG
>JANHGO010000063.1:32288933-32317893 GCA_024606505.1 Aquila spilogaster | reverse complement strand
AGTCTTCTTTTTTCAAGGCTGAACAGACCCAGGTGTCTCAGCCTCTCCTCATAAGAGAGATGTTCCAGGCCCTTTATTGTCTTTGTAGCCCTCCTCTGGACTCTTTCCAGGAGATCCCTATCTTTTTTGTACTGGGGAGCCCAGTACTCCAGGTGAGGCCTCACCAGGGCAGAGTAGAGGGGAAGGTCTTACTGCATAATTCTCATGGTCTTACTGCATAATGCAGTCTATGGGGGTTCTGGAGAATCTGGAAAAGGTGTATATGTGGGTTTTCTGTGTTGAACCTCAGAACGGGATTTACCCCTACAGACTTTCTGGTATTTTTCATCACTTTATTGTAGAATACCTGAGTTTTACTGGCAAGGTTAGTCAGAGCATTACGTTTTAAAATTACAGAAATAAGTCAACCCTCATGTTTGGAAATGTTTTTGATAAAAACTTGTTGTATTTCTTCAAATTCCTGACTCCTATTTCATGTGGGAGATTCAATTCTGCTCCCTTTTTCATAGGCATTCGGGCTAAAAGACGCAGGTGAAAACTCATGTTTTTGATTTTAGATGAGTCCTTGTTGCTACTTTGATTTGCTCTGAATAATGTTGGAAACTATCAGTAGAGCTCACTGTTTTTTTGTTTGTTTTGCTGTTGTGATACTAGATTTATAATGTTTCTGTTGTTCGAGGCAGGAAATTGCAAATTGAATTGATTTTGAAATATTCTTGAAAGAAAAATAAAATAAAAAAAACAAATGCAAAAGAAGGCTTTTGGGCTTGTGTAAGGGCAGCTTCGATTTCTTTAATGAAATTAATAGCTTGCTTAAATAGTCATTAAGTTACTGGTTATAATTTTGTGCTTCTAATTATAAAGTCTGTATAATATCTCTACCCTGTGCTTAAAAAATCCCAAACAATTATTTGTGCCAGCATCTATTAATAGGCAGGCCAGATCACACAGCTTCAGTTATGAAAGTGGGTCTCTTATGTACTTTATACATACTTAAGAGGCATGGTTTTAATTTCTAAAGTACTGAAATAATGCACTTACTCTTCTGAATTCATACAATCTAGAAGTATGCATTATCTTTTTAAGATGTCAGTGAGAAAAAGGCTTAAAAACAAGTTATTCTGTGTATATTCTAGTAATTTTTTTAGACTGATACACAAAGTTTAATTCGATTTAATACAGTTAAAGTAACTTAATCTGCCAGAAATTTGACTTTTACTGGGTTTCTGCTTTTCCTGTTTGTGTAGACATTTGCTCTAAAAAGTGCTCTAAAACACTGCGATTTTTTTTTGTTTCAGTACAGTTACAGTGCTACTAAGATGGCAGAATTAAAATGTTATTTCTGTTCTGTTAACCTAACTCAGAATAACTTATGCTCAAAAATAGCATAAAATAAAGCACAGTAAGTTGTGGTAAGAAATATGATTTCAACAGTGAAATACTTTTCAAATATACAACTGACTAAGTAGAATCCAAGTATTCTGCTGGTGATACCTGAAAGCATGTATTGCGTTTAATAAAAAAGGTGATTGGAGGCTTTGAATGCTGAAAAAGAAAAACTTTGGATGTCAAGTGTGTAAATTTGCAGTTGTGGAGTTGAAGAAAATCACTGCGGTATTTGATAGACTCGAAGACAAATAGCAGTGTTTGAGTGTGAAACTATGAATAGCTAGAATGAGTAGAATAGGAGTGGCAGCCTTAGCATACTCCTTCTGATCAAGCCATGTTTTGATGTTAAATTTAAGATTTATTTGAATTAAAGTTATTCATATAAATGAATTTTACTTAATGCAAGTTTCTTAAAACTTCTCTTCAAACCTGTGGATTTACACCTGTACAATTTTAACTGCTTTTTAACTGCACATTATATGTATTTTTAGGTAAAGTATGTGAATAATGTTATAACTTTTTAAAAATGGAAGAGTTTTAAGTCTTGTTTTTTTTTTCCAGCACAAGATAGTTATCTCCATAGCTACATTCATTATACAGAGAATACACGAATATATGTAGTATTTAATTTCTTTACCATATTGGTAAAATATGAGTGTTTACTGCATACTGGGAATTCACAGTAGAGATTATTTTTCCAATCACATTATATCTGAAAAAAATTAAATGGATTTCATGCCAGCAGGTTTCAGTGCAGGTGCTTACTCTTTCAGTTGTTGACAGAAATTGATTTTGTTATATCTCACGGGAGTCTTATTGAGCATGATGTGGATATATTAGCTTTTAGAATGAAAAAATACTAGCAATATTAAAGTGTAGTTAACATTTTAAAACGAGTTGAGAGTAGAAATAGAATGTATGTGTACTTAAAGAATTCTAGCAACTGTGCCATCCTCTTAATCCTATTTCTAAATAATTTTCAATTAAAGAATTTACTGTCAATCTTTTATTATCTTTAATTCAATCTTTCATTATGTTTAATTTGAAAGCTAGTTCTTGCCTGAAAAAAAAAACAAGTAATCTCTTACACTGTATTGGGTTGTTAGTATTTACAGTTTTGCCTTCATAACTTGTCTGCTGTGTTTCCAGACGTCTGACTTTGTTGCACTGAGTGTCCTTATAAAAAGTTTCAAGTCTTTTTTTGGGTTAATAAAGGATGATATTTGATTTGATGTTTTAGTACTGAGTTAAAAAGGAATATAATTTGGAAGTGATCACTTCAGTAATAGATGGATTTGGCATAACATCTTCCTTATTTATAAGAATTCATTTTATTTTACAGGCTATGTTCAGAGTCTGATTAGGCGTGTTGTGAACAATGTCAATATTGTGATCAACAATCTCATTTTGAAATATGTGGAGGATGATATTGTTCTCTCAGTCAATATCACTTCTGCAGAATGCTATACAGTGGATGAGTTTTGGGATCGAGCATTTATGGACATCTCTGGTGAGTAGATATCTTTTGGCTTTCTGTATTAATCATAGAATCATAGAATTGCTCAAGTTGGAAAAGACCTTCAAGATCATTGAGTCCAACCGCAACCTAACAATACTACTTTAACAACCCACTGCTAAATCATGCCCCTGAGCATCACATCCAAAAGGATTTTAAACACATTCAGGGATGATGACTCAACTACCTCCCCGGGGAGCCTATTCCAGTGCTTAACAGCCCTTACTGTAAATAAGTTTTTCCTTATATCTAACCAGGCACAACCTGGCACAAATTTTTCCTTATATCTATCCCCGGCACAACTTGAGGCCATTTCCACTTGTTGTGTCACCTGTCACTAGTTAGAAGAGACCAACCCCACTTTCGCTGCAATCACCTTTCAGGTATTTGAAAGGAGCAACCCCCTCAGCCTCCTCTTCCCTAGACTAAACAGCCCCAGCTCCTTTGGTTTCTCCTCACAGGGCATACTCTCCAGGCCCCTTACAAGCCGTGTTGCCCTTCTTTGGACCTGCTCCAGCACCTCAATGCCCTTTCTGTATTGAGATGCCCCAAACTGAACACAGTACTCGAGGTGGGGCCTTACCAGTGCTGAGTACAGGGGGGGATTACTTCCTTGGTCCTGCTCCCCACACCATTCCTGATATAGGTCAGGGTGTCGTTGGCCTTCTTGGCCACCTGGTCACAGTGCTGACTCATATTTAGCTGGCTGTCTATCAGTACACCAAGGTCCCTTTCCGTCAGGCAGCTTTCCAGCCACTCCTCCCCAAGCCTGTAGAGTTGCCTGGGATTATTGTGACCAAAATGCAGGACCTGACACTTGACCCTATTGAAACTCATACAGTTTACCTTGGCCTATTGATCCAGTCTATCCGGGTCCCTCTGTAGTGCCTTTCTATCGTCCAGCACATCAACACTCCCTGCCATCTTGGTGTCATCTGCAAACTTATTGAGGGTGCACTCAATCCCCTCATCAAGATCATTGATAAAGATGTTGAATAGGAGTACTGGGCCCTAGGGGATACCACTTGTGACTGGCCGCCAACTGGGTTTAACTTCATTGACCACAACTTTTTGGGACTGGCCATCCAGCCACTGTTTCACCCAGCAGAGCGTATGCCCATTCAAACCATGGGCAGCCAGCTTCTACGTGAAGATGTTATGGGGGACAGTGTCAAAGGCTTTACTGAAGTCCAGGTAGACCACTACATCAGTAGCCTTACCTTCATTCACTAAGTGGGTCGCCTTGTCATAGAACGAAATCAGGTTTGTCAAACAGGATCTGCCATTCATGATGATAATGATAGAACTCAAATTTATACAGTAATTCTTAAGTCTAATGAAAATGATGTTTTATGTCTGAAGTCACATATTTTCTGCCTATTTTCATTAGTGATCGGTTTATTCCATCCTTAAATTTTACAGAGCCAACTATAATGATTCTTAAGGCATACTTAAATAATTATACAACACATTCTAAAGCTTTCTCTGCTCATACTTGCTGTCCTGTGATTTCATTTCATTTTGCACTTGCCACTGGTGGTGAGTGCTTATGCAATCTGTTTCTATTTCTGTAAATATCAGTAGTGTGTTAAGGTGTTCCGTTGCAATTGTTTGTGATCATATTAAAATCTGCAGCAAAGCTGAGTAGAGATGTAGTAAACTGTGCCTTAGTATAGTGAGTTTGGCATAATAATTGTAAGGTGTTACACCTCACGTTTTCAGAAAGAAAAGTTTTTTTAACTTTTTTTTCTTAATCTTGATTTTCAGTATCCGAATGTCTCGGTCTTTTAATTACCAATATCCATAGTAGTTCTGTAATTCTGAGTGTTCTTACTGACGTTTGATAGAGGTTGAATTCAAGCACAAAGCATTTCAAGATCAACCAGAATATCTCTGGTAGAGTAGGGAATTTCAGTAATAGTTTCCTAAGGAGGAAAGTACAAGATTATTTTTGAGAGAACAGTAATAAATAAAACATAACAGGGAATGGATAACAATTTGAAAATTTTAGGAAGTGAGAACACAATTGCATCTGTTTAAGTATTCATTTGAAGAGCAGTCCTTGTGGTGCATGCTGATTTATTCACTTTATTCACTTTAATCACATAAGCAAATGCTTTGTTGATGATTTAAAATAGTGACTATGCAACCATCTTGTATTGCTTGCTTTTGGATAAGATCATGTATGCGTTAATTATTTTTCTTAAGTGATATGTTTTTTAACATTTATATATACTTCTTTTTAAAGCCACGGATCTGGTACTGAGAAAGATGATCAACTTTTCTGACTGCACTGTGTGTCTTGATAAGAGAAATGCTAGTGGTAAAATTGAATTTTATCAGGAACCTTTGCTGTACAAATGTTCCTTCAAGACTCGTCTACATTTTACTTATGATAACCTCAACTCCAAAATGCCATCTATCATTAAAGTAGGTATCCAGAAATCTTTTCTTTGTTTTACTGCGTTTTTCTATTACAGTTTTGGGAGTTAGCAAAATATACTTTGAAATTTAAAGGAAGATGAAATGCCACTGCTGTTGTTTTGCTAATGGGGATTTTTGATTGTCTTCTATTCATATGATGCAATTAATCTTTTTTAGCATGTATGGAAGTGATGATATTTAATCTTTTGTACTTTTCCTATGGCTTTAAAAAATAAGCAGTAATAACATTAAGGAAAAATTGTGTGTGAAAATCTCTTGGGGAGTGGGGGGAAATGGTTTCCAGGCCCAGCTCTCATGTGTAACAACTAACAGTACTTAGTGAAACACATGAAAAGTAGCAAGACAAGCCCAATTCGTAATGGACAAGAGCGCAGTGTAGCTTATGAATGTCTGATGCTCTGTGATATCCTTACATAGTTTAAAATGGTATTGTCATAAAGATGATTGATGTGAAATATGATTTTTTTTACTGGATACTGAACAAAATAAAAAACACACTAGCGTGCACTGGTGTGGTAGTGATTGAATTTGTTTAAAACTCTCCCATATATTTTTAGTTATCTTTGGTCATTTATTGCCGCTGCTTCTTTTTAAGGTGCATTTCAGTTTTTTGAAAATTCTTTGCCTTTTTTTCTGTACACTTTGATTTTTGGTTTTGTTGTGCATAGCTTAGTTATTTCTGTCTATTTTAATTTTTTTTCCTTAGTCGTCTTTCCTTTTTTTCTTGAATATTTAAATATAAATTTTTGTATATAATAAATAATATATATATACATATATAAACTTATTCATAAATGTACTCAAATCTGAACATGTTGTTTTATGATGACAGATCAAAATTTAAGTGAATAACATAATTTGTTCCAAAGAATAATGGTCCAGGGGTAATGATTTTTTACTTTAAGTATTTCATTGTATTTTGCTGCTGTAGCATTATGCTGCAATTACCTCTGTAAATACATTTACCCTAACACATTCCATATTTGATTACTTAATTTGCTGTATGCATGTAGGTTGTGTGCTGTGGTTCATCAGGATGTAGTCACTCTAAAACATTATCTTTAAAATATTTTAAAGTATTAAATGGTCACAGCTGTATTTCTTACACAAGTTAAGTAAAAGAAGCTGCTACCAGTAAATATATCTACTTCATTAATGGGATTAATTCCAGGGCACTTAAAGCTTTTGAAGTCTCTGTTGCACATGATATTACTGTAGCTTCTGTGCTACAGTATGACAGGTGATGCTAGTGCAATATCAGCAGCTCATGTTCTTTACCAGCTAAAGATAAAAGCCAGTGTAACCTAATATTTTTTGCCCAATCTGTGGAGATCTGTGTAATGAATTTTTTTTTATTGTGTTGTTCACTTGGTGAAGTATATCTGCTTTTCAGTCTTGAGTCCAAGACTTCCATGTTCATAATAGCATAAACTCCTTTATTATTTCTGTAGAGACTGGAATGATTTTAGTCTGCATAATACTGCAAAGTTTTGGCCAAATTAATCTTACTGAGTTTAAGATGAGACTCCTCTAAGGAAGAGAGTTCAAAAGTCATTTTCTGCTGGTTTTATAAATTTTAATGAGATGACTGGACTCATTGAGGGACAAGTGGTTTTGTCTGGTGATGCAGTGTAAGAGCAAGATGATGGGAGGGCGGTACCATACAGACCCAGGAATGTAACAGAATTAAATAGTAGTTTAATAGAAATTATGCCTATTATCTGCAGTGCTGCCCAGTGTACCTGCCTTCCATTATGATATAGACCTTAGGTGCAACTTTTAAGAGAACTTCTGACAAAATAATCTTTTTTCTTCTAAATCTTAAAAGCTGTTTGCCTTACACTTAGTGTTCTTAATTTGCACAGAAAAGATTACTGATGGTTTTAAATTAGCTGACCTTGAAATTGGTATTGAAGAGTTAGTTTCTAATTTCCAAAATTTATTTTAGGATTTTAAATGCTCTTTTCTTTTAGAGAATTTTAAGTAACTGCAGAAGTTCCGTACCTAAAATCATTTTTCAAGTCTATATAGAGCGACTAATACTACCTTGTCATTTATTCTGTATATCTAGAGCTGTGACTTATTAGTAATTGTACTCATGTAGATTTTTTTCATGTCATCGTACTGGTATACTAGCATATTTTTATGCAGATGTTTTATTACCATATTATATTACCTGTCTATGGATATGCAGTACTGTTTATAAAGTAATTTTTCATGTTTCATGAATTGAAATGCATTAAGATTAGTGTTGATATGCAGCCACTTTCCATTTCCATTATTTTCATGCAAAAAAATTATAAATTGGACCTGGAACTAAAAATATATATTTAATGTTAAAGAAAATAACTTTATTACTGTAATTGCGTTTCATGGAGCTCCTGTGCTAATGAAAGGTAACTTTCCTAGCAAGTCTAAATTTTTACTTTATAGCATGAAAACATAGTCATAAAAGTATTTTGAAGTATTGAGTATAACTAAAATGTTGTTGAAAGAAGGGTAACATTTCATCTTATCTTTCTCAAAACTTTCCTGTAGAGAGGTTTACTGAATGCCATGTTTTCAAATGCATTATGCAGATAAGCTGTTTTTTCTCACTTCACTTGGAGTGAATGCTTCTCCCACTCCTCGATCATTATTTGTCCACTCAAAATAGCGTTGGGTGTAGGAAAAGAATCAAAATGAAGGAACTTGTATACAAAGACCAGTATATCTAGATTTTCTTTAGAACACAGAGATTTTTATGAAGTCTTTACAAAGATATTTAATCAAAACCACTTATGTGGTTTGGAAATGTCTTTAGCAATAGTTGTAAAAAACAAACAAACAAAACCAAAAACCTGACCAAACAAAAATTCCCCAACAAACTAAACCTCCAACTAAAACAAACAAACAAACCAACCAGCCAATCATATTTTACATTTGACTTTTAACACTTTTAACATAAACATTTATTGTGTAGCAACCCAAAGAGCTTTTGACAGTCATCGTTTGCAGCCCTTTGCCTTGTATTGTATTACAGGTTTTATTTTTAGCGATTAGAGTGCACTTAAAAAATTAGTACGGGCCTTAGAGTCTAAATGAGACTTTAATGAGGACAGTGCTTTGATTTTAATTTCTTTTATTTTCTTTGATGCAGATTCACACATTAGTTGAAAGTTTGAAACTTTCAATCTCTGATCAGCAGCTTCCTATGTTTATACGCATAATGCAACTTGGGATTGCTCTTTATTATGGGGAAATAGGAAACTTCAAAGATGGGGAAAGTGAAGATTTGATTTGCCACACAAAGGATATGTTGGGAAACATCACAGGTAAATGCAGTTTTTGTTCGTTGAAACAATTTATTTGCTTTTTACAAATGTAAGTGACCAAGGCTAGCCACAGGAAAGTGTTTTGGCAGTCTGTACTTTGATACAGCCAGTTCATTGTGCTAGGTAAGTATGTAATGCATTAACTTTTTTTCATGTTATGTTCTGAAAAGTATTCTGGTGATCCTCACAAAACTGAGGTTAAAATATAAAGACATTTTAGGAGCTGTGATACAGTGGAGTAATTTGATTTATCACGATATTGTGCAACGAGATACCTACCTTTAGGCAACTTAGATTTTATTTGTTGTTTGATCTGTTACTTAGTTTAGGTGGGGCTATGGCCAGTTTCAAAGTGCTGTGTTTTTCATCTTTCTTTGAAACTTGTTACTGAGAACAGATATATCAACATTTGTTCTAAGCAACAAGGTATTACTTTGCAATATGTTTTCAGTAGTTTAAGTATCCTTTTATGTTGTCTAGTCTCTTGCTTTTTATTTTTGTGTGAAATTTATTTCCTCTTCTTCATGGTATTTCATCGTCAGTGAGATTGATCTTCTGAACGTTATAACACTGATGAAAGATGAATTTTCTGTGCCTTTGTTTACTGTCTTGAGGCATTTAGCCTAACAATCCAAGGTTGAATTGTCCAGGGGAGTAGAATGCAAGAGTACTACATGATTACTTTTAGAAAATTCTTGAAGTTGTATGTGAAAGTAATGCAGCAGTATTAAGCTATTCTTGTCTTTATAGTATTACAGTAGTTAAAGACTGTCGGCATAAAATATTGTTTTTGTGTTCTGTTTAAGAAACATGTAATTTCAATTTACTTAAGTTTATGTATGTATTTTTTTAATCCTGTATTACTGCCTTCTCTGGCTTCAGAAAAATAATACATTATTGGAAAGACTACAGCAGTGGATTTTTTTTTTTTTTTTTTTCCGAAAAGTAGCCTTTAATGTTGGTTGGCATGGATAACTATGTTGCTCTCATGCCAGATGTATAATTCTCTGTCAGGCTGCTGCTATGTGGAACTGAGCAAATAAACAGGATGTCTGTAAATAGTTCTCCTATATTTTCTTTAAAGATCAAATAGTTTTCTGTACTATAAACTATTTACCTTACAAGAAATATGGAGATTGTTACACCATATGATTAGAAGTACTTAATTAATATTCTGAAAATAGTGAATTTTCTCCTGGAACTTTAAACAGCATACAGTTTTCAAAAGAATCACATGCATTGTGAGAACTCCTTGTATCAAACCAATGTTTTAATTGTATGTTGGCAGGGGTAAGAGTAAAGTTCTGCAACTGTAGGGTTGCATTCCTCTTGCTTTCAGACGGAGGCTTTTCTTTGTACTTTAGATATTTTTTCGTTCATTCCTATTGAAATTCATGTGAATCAGGCCTTTCGTGCCATAGCTATTTATGATGTGTTTAGAGTTGCTTGAACTTTGTATCTGGATTCCTGGAGGTACAGATGCGAGTAGGACCATTTGAATATAGAGAAGTCCTGTGAAACAGAACTGAAGGGACTGGTAGGCAGTGGGTTTCAGATGAAAAGATCCAAGTACTGGAGATGGGGGCTAGCTGAGTAATGAGAAGACTAAAATGAACAGGTATGTATGGAAGAGGATGTCTGTGAATAGGAGAGAGATGGAGAGGTTTTCTTATTTCATTTCTGTTTAGGGTGTGAGATGGATGGTGAAACAGAAATATAGCTTAGAGGAGGATTAAGATTAAAGCAAAAGGCATCTGCCTGAAAACATTTAATCTTTTCTGCATCTGGAATGGAACTTGAAATTCTTAGGTCCAAATATGAGTAAACTCTTTGTCAAAATGTCTCTTGTTGTCATCCTTTCTGATCTACGTATTCAGGAATGTTAACTTGCAATTGCTGTCTATAGATCTTTTGCTTGTTTTTTTTTTTAGAGCAACTGTGAATGTGTTTACTTAGTTTTTCATGAAATAGCTATCTATAAAAGGAATGATGTTATTTCACACTGATGTATACAGTTGCAGTCAGAATGGTAAGAAATTATAAGTTTGCAATGACAAGAACTACCAAGGAGCAAATCTGTAATTTCCTATGCAATCTTTGTTCGACTATGCCATGTAAAACCATTGCTATTGAACTTAATTATATGATCATATATTTTTGACACAAATATCTACTTCAGAACCTTAAAAAAAGTTCATGATTGTTGTATGTAGCCAAGCCAGAGCTGTAGAAACTGTTTTATAAGTCTATTTCTATCTTCACTGCAAACTACTTTGCTGCCTATACCCTAAAGCTATTACCAACTGTTTTCCTTTATGCCAGTTATGCTTGTTTTCTGTACATGTTCAGTATACCTATGTAGGCTTACATGCACAAACATGTGCATGTTAGTGTACACACATACAGGCAAAATTTTTAGATAGCTAATGATTTTTTTCTCATTTAGTGCAGTTAAGCAAGAGTGTCAAATGGATATTACCAGGTTATTCATACCATCAGTTTGTGAGGTACCTATTTTTTTCCTGACTTTGTGTTCTATCTGTGATTGGGAATGAAATACTTTCTTAGAATTTCATGATGCATTTCTTGTCCAAATTTCCAACCACAGATTTGAGCTTTTCTGAGGAAACTTTGAATATGCTACTATTTTCAGGAGAAAAAATATGTAATCAAGACAAATAATAAATGACATGTATTATCTTCTGAGCTGTATTAACCACATTTTTTTCCAAGAGCACTGCTTGATGAAATCCAAGACTAATTCCACAGGAATTGTGCCTAAATTCTTTACAGTTTAATAATGTCCAGACCTACTTCATAGGTTGTATTTCTGTAACTCTTTGAAAGGTTTTTGAAGATTCATTAGGTAGTTTAACCCATTATTGATAAGTAAAGAGTTCTGTTTCAGTTTAAAGAATTTATCCAGTCCACTTGTCACTAAAACTTTTGTTTAGAACTTCTTACGTTGTTGTCAACTGAATTAATCAGTGATCCGTTTTTAAGAGTATTTCAGCAGCAATTCGTTTGAAGTGTGCTTGTACACCCAAACGTAAGAATAGAACCTTGAATTTGGCAGCAGGGGTAGCCTATGTCATGGATGTACATTTTGCTGTTTCTGAGGAAAATCTGCTCAAATTCTGTTGTGCTGAAAGCATTTGAAATATATTGATAAAAATGGGTCAGAAATGCATATGGAAACTTGCTTTAGTATTGTAGATTAATTCATTTAATACTGCATGCATATTGAACCGTTTGCCAGCTCAGGACTTCTTGTTCTGATGATTTGAGGGTTGTCTGCATTGTGGTCTTGGATGTCATTGTACTGGTAGTACAAAGGAGGAAACTGATGTATTTCATTGCAGGTCTATACAAAAGTTAGAAGAATTTGAACGAAGAGTATGTCAGTGATACTTAAGGTGGACTGGGGCTTGAAAATAGGCTTTTGGTCTGTGGGGGTAAAGAAGGGCTAGTGTAAATAGAAATGAAAACAATTTTGGCATGAAAAAGGACAAGAAGGCAGGATGCAGAGGAAACCTGAAATTTAATTGGATGGAGTTGCTGAGGTTGATGATCCAAGGCTGAAATACTGTAACATTTTAAATAAAATGTGAAGCTTAGAGGTTTGAACAATAGAAAAAAAAAGTCAGAGAATTCTGGCTCTTGTTGGACAAAGAAATCGAGGAGTAGCTAAGGTTGATAGGGACCTCTGGAGCCATCTGGTCCAACCACTACTCAAGCAGGGATACCTGGAACAGGGTGCCCAGGCCCACATCCAGGCGTCTGAAAATCTCCGAAGAAGACTCCATAGCCTCTTGGCAACCTCTGCCAGTGCACCCACACAGCGCAGAATTCAAGATGGATCCTCTTATGCTCCAGTTTATGCCCGTTGCCTCTTGTCCTGATACCACTGAAAAGAGCCTAGTTCTGTCCTATCTACATCTTTCCTTAAAGTGTTTATGGACATTGATGAGATCTCTCTGAGCCTTCTTTTTTTCCAATTTGAGCAGTTCCAGCTCTCTCAGCTTCTCACTAGAGGGGTGTTCCAGGCCCTTCGTCATCTTGGTGGCCTTGTGTTGGACTCTCTCCAGTAAGTCTAGATCTTTCTTGTACTAGAGGGCCCATAACAGGGCCCAGTGCTTCAGGTACAGCCTCACCAATGCTGAGTAGGAAGGAAGGATCACCTCCTTCCTGCTGGTAGTACTTTTCCTAGTGCAACCCAGCATACCATTGGCCTTCTTAGTGTCAAGGGTACATTGCTGACTAATGTTCAGCTTGGTGTCCACTGTGTCCTTTTCTGCACAGCTGGATGCCCTCAGCATGTGTTGTCACTTGGGTTTGTTCTTCCACAGCTATGGCACTTTGTACTTTTCATCGCTGAAGTTTGTGAGGCTCCTGTCAGCCCATTTCTCTAGCATTTTGAGGTTCCTTTGTATGAATGGATCTTGGGTGGTTTGTTATAGAAGCTTTCCAGGATTGGCTGTTCTATTGCCTTACCAGAGATCAAGGTGGAACTGACAGCTTTTAAGCTCAAGAAGGAAAGGTTTAGACTTGATGTCAGGGAGAAGCTCTTTACAGTGAAGAGTGATGAGGTACTGGAACAGGCTGCCCAAAGAGGTTGTGGATGCACTATCTGTGGAGATGTTCAAGACCAGGCTGGATGGGCCCTGGGCAACCTGGTCTAGTATCAGATCTGGAGGTTGGTTGCCCTGCCTGTAGCAGGAAGGCTGGAACTTGATGATCCTTGGGGTCCCTTCCAATGCAAGCCACTCAATGATTCTATGACAAGTCTGCAGTTCTCTGGGTCTTTCTTTTTGCCCTTCTTGAAGATGTGAGTGACATTTCCTTCCCTCCAGTTTTGAGGCAGTTTTCCCAGTTGCTGTGACTAACCAAACACTGTAGAGAGAGACTTCATAATCTTATCTACCAGCTCCATCAGCACTCTTGGGAGCATCCTATCAGGGCCCGTGGACTTATGAATGTAAAAACAGTGGACTGAAAATGAAAAGATTCATGACTTAGGTAGAAATGCAAGACAAGTGGATGATAGCATAGCTGAGAAGGGTTTGTACAATTATGTTAAGATTTACTGAGCAAGAAGCTTGGGACAGGTGTGGGAAGCTGAGATTATGAGCAGAACGAGCTACTGAGCTTCTGAGTGAGATTTTTACAGTTGTGGGTGCTGACTCCTCTGATGGCCTTAAATTCTGTATTAATTTTTTTTTCTGCATAGATTTCATTTCATGAAAGATGTTACCAACATATGGAACTTGTTACTCAGGTATAAAATAGTAGTAATAATACTCCATCTCAAAGGAATATTATGAAATCTAATATTTGTAAAGTACACAGATCCTGTTGTGATCTTTACTCTCAAAAATTAAATGGAAAATCCAGAAGTCCTCTATGAATGTGAGTAGTTAATGTTTGTACAACACTAAACAGAATAACATGTTGCATAGATCCTTTAAGATTTTTAAAGTGCTGTCGTACTCCTTTTTGAAAACTGAGTGGTGTATACCCAATAACTCAATTTAATACTGTATATTAATGGAACAAAAAGCAGATGAAGGGACTGTGTTCAATGTATTGTCAACTGAGTCATAATGGAGTTGAGAAAACCAGATGTAAATAATCTGTGATAGCAAGAAATTGGAGGTGAGCATAACTTGTTGGAGAAGGAGTTGACTCTTCAATACTGTACTAGGATAAAAATGGGAGAACTGAAGTAGATTTATTTATCCATGCTTGACTGAGGAGTTTGGCTAGACTTGAGTTATTCCTAAACAGTGGAGAAAATCAACCCCAGTTTGACTTGAATATCAGCATAGAGATTGTTTGTGCTAACTTAGACTTGCCAGTTATTTTCTGTTATAGACTTATATGTTCTTTTTGTGCATCTCCTCTTGAGTATTAAAGAAATGGAGGTGCTCATTATCTTTAAAAAATATAGGGATATACTGTGCTATTGCAGCTCTTCATATTTTCATGTGCGTATAGGATGAGCATTCTGTGCAGTGAACCCCACAGTCCTTTTTGTCATCCAGCCTAGCCCCATTATTGGAGTGTCTTCTCTGCTGATATCCTTTTGTTTTCTCCCAAGGAAACTAGGTTTACTTGAAATTTGTATTTCAACAGGCTGTAAAGATGCAACATGAACACCTGTGGAATAGGGCTTGAGGGATCATTCCATTCTGCAGCTGTTTTAACAGACAGTGTGATGATGAACAACTGCATTGTAGGCGTCTGTAATGATATATCATAACTGGTTCCTGAGAACCCACATGCTGAAGATGAGTGTCAAGTTTGTTGTATGGAGATGGAGAGATTTTGTTAATTTGGAATATGGGTTTAGACACAGGATTGCTGCATATGTCAGCACCAGCTATATGAGCAGCAGTTAAAATGAGTAGCAAAGAAAAGTGAAAATTAAATAATGTAAAATTATGGAATTCGTAAATCAGGGAGACTAACTTTGTTTATCTTCAATATTTTTTATTGTTTTAGGAATGGTAACCTTTTCCGTGGAGAACTAAATTTCTGTGAATGCATCTTAAAATTTGTTATCTTGTCATTTTCTTTTTTTCTTGAAAAACATTAATACTCTTTTCTGACTGCAAACCTCAGATGTAATTAAATTTCTGAACGGCATTGGCATGAGTCACACATTGACCTTTTGTTTTTGCTTATTGCATAAAAGCTTAAATATCAAATGTCATCTTGTACTGCTGATCTTAAGTGGTTTAAAAAAAGAATATGAAATGTTTTCAGTTTATCATTGTCAGACAGCTAGCATCTTCATCTTTCTATTGGATATCTTCACTCATGTAACGCTTAGAGCTTAATTGTTTTGTAATTTGTACTTCAACCCAGACACTCTTGCTCTTTTGCTTTGAAATTTCGTCTGTGATATTTCAAATTATTTGATCTCCCTTGCCATTTAAATAGAACTCTCTTACCTCTTGCCCTGGTTCTGGTGTTTTAGAATGACCACCACTTGTTTGCAACTCACCCTTAACTAACTCTTACGTATCTGCTTGGGATTTCATTGAAATAGAAATGGTGTTTAAATGATTGGTATTTCAAAATAATCGATTAGCAACCCCAAGTTATCTTGTGCGTTACCCCCAAGTAATCAGAGCACAGTAGAATAATTAGTTCTGTTAGTTCTTTAGATTAATTAATGCTGCTTCAGCACTTGAATTGTTGTAGCGTTGTTCTTCAACTGCAATTTTTCTTAACAAATTTAGAGGGTATTTGTTTCTCTCCCTCCTGCCACATTCCCTTGTCCATTAGTTTTCCACTAGCATTGTTTCAATTTGCAGTAAGACAAGACAGCTGGACATAGAAGCTTGAAAAGTTTGTCTAGTAGATGGAAATGAATGCCTCGAACAAGTGTGTTCACCAGAGTTGAATTTGAGGCTTTCATATGTTAAAGTAGTAGTTCATATCCAGTGAACCCTACAACTCAGCAGGAAAAGAAAATTATGATTTTTTTTTTCCCCATTGATTTATGTTAGTCTCTAAGGTAGAAGCATATTCTGGCCTAGTAGGAACCAGAGATTTGAGTTTAGGAAAGATGATGTCCTGGGTGCGGAAATAAGAAATAATCTTTATTTGACTGTTTTGCCATTCTTACTTCTGGCTACTTGAATCTCTGCAGTGGATTGTCTTTTGCAAAATAAGTAGTATCTGTTAGAAGTATAAAAGCACTGTGCCTTGACTGTATGACTGTTTTAATACTACATCCATGGTACAACTAGGATAGCATCACATTTTCTACTAGAAGATGTTGGGACTAGGTGCAGTTTGCTTTTAAAAGGAGATGTGGAATATCTTTCAGACTAGAATTTGGTACATAGGATTTTAATTTCTGCAGATGTTAATACAGCTTCCAGTTACATACAAGTTTTTGTTTGTACTTTTGTTAGTGTAATGCATGTGTAGTAGATCATGAGCCACTATTTTTTTAATATGTACTGTCAAATGTGACTATTTCAGTGTCAACATTTCCAGCTATTAACATAGTAAATATTACAAATGATTTTGTGGCAGTCAATTTATTGCCTTTCTATGGTACAGTGCATTATCTTCTTTCAAAAATGTATTCAGCTTTGCAACGCAGCCACTGAATAGCTGTAGGAACACATTGGCGGCAACGTTAGTTGTTTCTATCTGGTTTTATGTAGCAATATATACAAAGTAAAATTGCAAAGAAAATATTTGTTACTTGAAAGCATATATGTTACTATATTTGACGTTCCTTAAGGAGGGCTCCTGATACAAGGGCAGCAGGATTTGTTTTTAAAGACTGTTGCATTCTCTAAGTCAGATCTGAAGCTGTTGTTATTAGCCAGATAACTCAATTTCTGGCTTCTTTTCATCTTCTTACATTATTAATTCCATAAGTGCTGTGTTCATAATTAATGATATTGTCATCATAGCTGTGAGTTTGGAGTGGCTTCTTTAGCTCATAGCAGGTAGAATATGGATGAGGAAATGAATTTTAATATCTACATTATTTAATGATACAAGAATGAATGTCTGCAGCTGTGTTCTTGAATTACTTAAGTTTAATTCATGCATTTTCATGGTTGATTCAACCAGATGAAAATTCATAGTATTGCCAGAAGGGATGGTGATGCATTCCTTCCCTCACCTCTTAGTTCCACCACTTTATTTATGTAGCCACACACACAATAGAATCATGGACCTTACCTGGCTGAAAACTAATACAGGCAGAAAAAGAATACAAAGAGACTGACTTCCTATTCAGTTCCAGATTTAGTCAGAGATATCTTATGTATACCCAACGCTTTAAAAGAAGGGATAGTGAATTTCTGAAGATTAAATTTGATTTGAACATGGAAACAGATGCAGTCATGCAATGCAGTCAATTTATATCAAATTTATATAAAACTACTATGAAGCAGAATTGTTCTAATGTGATCTTGACTATCAGGTAGCTAGTAATGGTGAAGTTAGTGTACTACCATGCGTCTGGCTCTGTTGTGGTGGAAGAGTCCCTGCGATTTTTCTTTTGATGACTGAATATTTATTTGTAAGAATTTTGATTCCCTTGTCATATACATTAAGACAAAGAAATTTCTTGATAGTGAGATAAACATTTTATAGCTGTATATCTTAATGTTGTTAACAAAAGTGTTAAAAACAAGCAAACAAAAAAAGCCATTCTGGATTGTTTGCAAGATGCAAACAAATAATGTTGCTTCAGTGTTAGTGTGTGATGATTATTTAAAGAATAATCAGGAGAATTTCAACAGTTTCCACAAAAGTTCTGTATCACAGCTGTTCTCAGGTTATAGCTTCCTCAGGTCTGTATGAAACCTGTTGTGATGGTTTGCCTGAAGTGAATTGGTAGTCTGCTTTCCTGCAATATCCTCTCACTAGCTTAACGTTTTCTGATACTGTTGGCAAATACGAAGGGGACAACTGATAATGTTCCTTAAGAGTTCACGTGCCTTTTAGATGTTTAGAGAATCATTAAGAATGTAACATTGGATTCCTTAGAGCACATTTTAGAGTAAGTTTCATGCTGCAGTAAAAATCGATTCTTTTGTACAAGCTTTTGGAATTTCTTGAATTTAAGGCTAGAATACAGTTTAGGAAAGCTTTTTTTTTTTTTTTTTACTTAGTCTTGCATAAGTATCGGAGGTTCTTCTACCTTGTTTTGCTTTAAGGAACACATAAACATTCTGATTGTGACTATACTGTTTGCTGTCATTAGTTTGGTCATGTAAAGAATGAGTAAAATACTGGAAAGAGGTTGTTGAAGAGAGAGCACCAGGCTGAAGTTTGATTATTATGTAATATAAGGGAGATTTTCCTAAAGAGTAGCCATTAAGAGAATGAGGAGAGAAACAGGAACGGTAAAACTGTGAGAACCTGTGGATTGAGATGAAGACAGCTCACTAGTTAAAGTGAAGGCCACATGTGCAAGCAAAGCAGAAAAAGGGATTCATTAGCGACTTCTCATTGGCAGACAAGGTGTTCAGCCTCTTCTAGGTAAGCAGGACTCATCATGCATATAACTACTTCTTGACAAGAGAAATGCTATCACTCTTACAGTCCTCCCCTCCTTCCTTCTCTTTTACTGTAGCTTTTATTGCTGAGCACAACATCATGTGGCATGGGATATCCTTTGGTTAATTTGAGTCAGCTGTTCTGGCTGTGTTCCCTTCCAGCTCCTCACTGGCAGGTCAGCACAGGAAGCTGAAATGGCTGTGGCTCTGTGTAAGTGCTGCTTTGCAGCACTTAAAACTTTGGTGTGTTATCAACACGGTTCTCATCTTAGATCCAAAACACAGTACCATGTTATTAACTCTATCCCATCCAAAACCAGAACACTTGACATAGTACTACAGGTATTCAGACTATACTTGATGTTTGGCTCAAGTAATTTGTGCAACATGGAAAAACTAAGTATGCTTTGGTGACCTATGAATTGCAGAGCTAACTTTGAAAAGCATTACAAAAAGGCAGGTAAAATGTTTTGCTAATATTGTAAAATAGTTTTAAGACTTAATATACATTCTACAAACATAGGGTTTTGCTTTGATTTATGTTTAAAGTACATTTACACAGGATTTATGCAGTTTACTGTTTCTTACATAGTTACAAAAACAGTTCTACAAGGAGCTGATGGAACTAAAGGAGAGCTCGAACTATTTGAGTATAGTACTCATTTTGTCATCTCCCTGCTACAAGCCTTGACTTTTATTTTGTATTTTTCACTTTATTCTTCATTTTATTAACTAATATTTCATGCTGATTTGATGTATTCCTCCTTCCTCTCAGTATGCCTTGTGACTATTTTTTTTCTCTTTTGCTTTGATGCCCTTCTAGTGGGTGTTCTGACTTGAAGGCAAGGAATGATGCAGCAGCACAACATAAGGTAGCATGAGAGTTTGTGTTCAAAGCCTGCTGTGGAAAAGCAAAACTTTGTTCAGACTTTCCTGGCACTCTGGTTTTGCTATACCTTTTTTTTTTTTGAATAGGACAAACATAGTACTGTAGAGCCTTAACTGTGCATTAGTGTGGTTTTTTTTATCCCCGTGTTTCACAATTGTATATATTTTCTGTTGATGGAGTAGTTAGCATGGTTAATTGGAATCACAAAGCTTCTGTATTTAAAAGTGCGTACTCTTTCATGTTTTGTATACTACAAAAAGGAATGTAGGTTGCCAGGTTGTTGCAGGCTGATGTACATTTCTCTAACTACTGATTACATAATGGTTGTGGTAATTTTAAGTTTGTGATAGGTGTATCTTCATCTTCTGTCTCACAGTATATAGGTATAATAACTTTATCTGCTGTTCTGTCTTAATGACTTCTAAAATGTTAATAAAAACTGTGAAGCTCTTATTTGGCATTTTTTACTGTGTTTGTTTACACATGCAGCAGCAAAGAGGTACCTTAAATCATGGCTTAACAGGACTACATGAAGTTGATGTGGACTGCATGGACAAACTGTTATACACAACCCATATACTCCATTTCCAGACCTTTTCTCTTTTGGCACGTTCGACCATTTCTTCTGTGCTTGCTAACCACAGTCTAGGCTAAGCTACTTGAGTCATGCTTGATACTAGTTCTTTCTCCTTCTACTTCCAATACTTTTGCCTCTTGGCCATTTTGACCATTTTGGCCACCCTTTTTGTATTTCTTGTGTTTCAAGTTTCACATTTAGATTTAAATTTGAATCCCTGACAATATTTTTTAAAAGAGTTGGAAGGAGGCTTGCTTTGCCCTTATGAGTTGTCTTCAAGCATGTGCAGAGGATTCCCATGTAATTTTTTATGCTTTTTCCTGTCCTGCCAGTGTTTATGTAATTTGGACACTTGTTCATCCTCATTCCAGTGTGAAGACTAATTGCTCTGAGGCTTAAGAGTGGGTCCTCTGAGTTTGAAAATAAGTAAATAGAAATTGCATATGCCTATGTTTGTTTGATAGCATGCTCAGTGTCTTTTTTTGCTGGGGGAACTGTACTGCATCATGCACAGTGTATGGCAACTGTGAAATAGTTAATACCATTTTAGACTCCCATAAGAATGATGATGAAGCCTGATAGGCTAAGATAATTGTGCAGTACACGTTTGGATCAGAAATCTTTGGAAAAATACCTGTATTTTTATGTATGGAATCTTTATTATTCTCTTCCACAGAAAACCAGTGTGTGGCTTATTGATTTACAGATGACATGCTTTTTGCAAAATGTAGATAAAGCTGTATCTTATAATACTTAAATGTAGATAAAGCTGTATCTTATAATACTTGAAACAAGGGAAGTTTTCAACCTTAGTTTTTGGTGCTGTGATGTCTACAGCTTCCTTGCTATAGCGTTTGCAAGTGAATTCATTTTTTTATTTTCATTTTTAAATTGAGAGCAGTAAGATAGTAATATGTCAGCACTTAGTAGGATTTAATCTGCAGCTTCAGAAGGTCCCTAGTGGAAGAAGTCTTCAGTACCGCATGCTTTCAAGACAATTTGTGGTGTAGCTGCAAATGTACCATAATAAAATTGTTGCAAAGACCCTTAACATTTTCAAGAGAAAAATCTTTCTGAAGCAAACAAGTATTTGAAAGCTTAAGTAGAAATTTTTAATTTCTGAACATACGTTCTATCACTATACACCAAATATTGCTGAATATATGAGGGGTCTTGTACTAGATACACTTTGCACACTGTAGTTTAGAATATAATAAATGAACTTCCAAGCATGGGTGATTTGAAATTTGACTCAGTTCTTGTTTTAAAAGGTGCAGAAGATGAAACAGGTTCAGTAATGCAGTATCCTACACAGTATGTTACTCAAGATGCTTATCTGCATCAAGATGATGACCAGCAACAAGGATGGGTTTCTTGGGCCTGGTCTTTTGTTCCTGCCATTGTGAGTTATGATGAAGAAGAGAATGACTCTAGTGGAATTGACGATGGAATGACACTTGGTCAGCAGAAATCTCAGTCTCTCAAGGACCCTATTATTTCAATTGGATTTTACTGTTCAAAGGCAACGGTTACTTTTAAGGTGAGGATTTCTGTGTCATTTAGGATTTTAAGAGTTTGTTGAGGGTGCATAAAGATTTAATGAATGTTTATCTACTCTTTGATTTGAGACTGGGAATATTACGTTGATGAATAACAACAGGGGAGAAAAAGGGAGTGTAGTAAGTTAATTTCATATAGTAATACACTGTTAATTTCTGTGGGAGGTGATTTTGCTATTTGGAGTAGAATTTAAGTGCAAACACTTAAAGAGAAAAAGGGAAGCTTGCTAATACACTTGGATGAATGTTTTGTGTGAAAATCTTAAAAGGCTTTTTGTGAAAGCTTATTGTGGTATTCTACCCATCTGATGTTTGTATTTGTTTATGAAAGGGCTCTAACTTGATAGAGCATGAGAATGAACATTAGAGGAGTTTCTCTGCAAATATGAATTTAAATTGATAATGTTGTTTTTTCCCCCTTGAATTAAATCTCTTAAATAGCTTTTGGTCTTCTCTATAATCCTTTCATGAGTTTGCAGAAGGGAATAGAGTTAGAACAAGATGTTGAAATGTACTGATAGAAATGAAAAACTAAGGTTCTGATTTAGCAAAATACTTTTAAAGCATGGCAAGGTAAATGCAGGCTATTCTAGATGTATAACTGTAGTAGAAATTGGCTCTTGGTTTAACAATTAATTTTGTGTTAAATAAAGGCTGGAATTATTCTCAACGGGAAATAATACTGCTTCCATGAGCAGAGAAATTTAAGATTCATTATTATGACTTTGAGATGTATTGCTGAAGTGCAATACTTCAGTAGCCCTTGTATAATGTTAATGTGCCTGATTATACACTCAGTACCAACAGCACCTCCCTCTCCCTTTGCCTGTTTGGTTGCTATTTGTGCCAAAGACAGTGGTTTGAGTGGTTACATGGCTCCTTTCTCTTAGCTGTTTTTGTTTGGTGTCATTGCAGAGCATTTAGCAGCTCAGTAATTGGCAGAGAGAATGAGGCAAATGATTTTGAGAGCTGTGGGCATTCTGTAGGGATGCCTATATCTTCAGTCTCTTGTCAAACTTGATTGCAAAATTTAAGGGCATGAAACATCAACAAACAGTCATATTCTTTTGTCAATCCATTTCAGCCTTCGATTAAAAAAAAAAAAGGCTAAAGAAATTATGGAGACTTTTCTTCTGCCTTTAATTAAATCTCTAGGACACCACTAAAAAAACTTTACATTCTCATTCTCATGGTTCAGCATGTTCTTTTGTGCTTTGTCATACACTATTAATTTGGTGCACCCTTTCTTCACGTGAGAAAGCTTGTTAAAATAATAACTTTTCTTGAATAGAATTTGCTGGATAAGGCTTTCCTAGTGTTTCTTTGGCAAGCTTGTGCATTTTATATTGGGAAGTGATAAAAACTACTTAAAGTATAACATTTTAAACTATAAATTTTAAATGTGAAGTATAAGACTAATATGGTGACATTTAGCAGGAAAACAGAATTCATTGTTCTGCTTGCGTCCAAAGAATGTATGGAATTAATTTGTGGTTCATATTTTGGTTAAAAAATAAGGTCAAGTTTCTGCATTAGCATTCTGAACAGTTGATATCATTTCAGCTAAAAATCATGCCAAATTAAATGTTGCGTTTTCTAATAACAGTGAAAATGATTCTTGTAGTGTCTGAATTCTTTTAATCAATTAATTGCTTTTCCTCTACAGTAATTGCACACAGCTGAAGGTTGATTAGTGACTTCTTAAAATCCAATTTTCTTGAACATTTGGATTACAAAATTTTACTTTGAAACAACAGCCATGTGTATCCAGTCTTGACAATTATAATGAGAGCTTGTGGATATCTAATATAAAAATTAGAATTATAACTATTGAAGCTGCTCAGCATAAACAATTTACGTTCTTTAAATGCAAAACAGTCTTGAATGTTTTGTATATGTTCTCCCTTTTTCTTAGCTCCAGATTATATGCTTTTAAACAGTGTGTATGAACTAACATTTAAAATTTTTGTATCAAATCATGCAAGAAATATGAATGCACGTTCCTCAAAATTGCCAAAAAAAAAAAAGATTGCAATTCAAAATATTTCCTTAATATTATCACTCTAATTTTCTTTTTTGCGAGGAAGAATAAGTAGTACATGTTTATGGATTTTATTACAGCATTTACAAACTAATTTGATACCACGTTAATGATGTAGCTGTGTATCTGTTTCATCTTTGGCATACTTTCTCTTTACAGAACTTGTAGTTTGCTTATCTAGTGGATTTAAAACTTTTTGTTATGGCATACTTCAACTAGAGGTTGAATATGAGAAGTTCTAATATGGATAATGCATCACAGCTGTTGAACTGCACCTGTTTCCTGCTTGTTAATAAATTTTGGCTAGAGTTGAATTTGTCTTCATCAGTTCTATGTATTAATGACATTGTCTGTTTAATACTAATATGAGTTATAGAGAGTGTTTATCCTATTGTTTCATAGCTCACTGAAATGCAAGCTGAAAGTAGTTATTATAGCCCTCAGAAAGTAAAATCCAAAGAAGTTATATGCTGGGAACAAGAAGGAACTACAATTGAGGTAATATTACTTTGAATTTTTTATTCATTGTAAATACTGTAGTAAGAAGTTCCTAAGACATAAAATATTTTGGAATTACTTCATGACTCATTTTCATATTTTGCTATGTTGTGTTTCTGTGTAATAATCACATATGAAAGAGGAAGGGATTAATCTGGTATCTGATGACTATAACACTAGAAATTTAGAGAAATTATAAATATATTTGTTTAACTTACTATTCATTAAAGTACTAAAGATATGAAAGTTGAACATATTCCCATTCATTTTCTTCTATTTCTCATGGACTGGAATTCAAAATATCACACTTTTTCCCCCCACTAGGTCCTTATGAAAGGTGAACTTTTCTTTGATTGCCAAATAGGTTTTGTTGGCTGCCAAGCTATGTGCCTTAAAGGAATTATGGGGATTAAAGACTTTGAAGAGAACATGAATAGGAGTGATGAAGTGAGTATACTGAAGTATTAGTTGACTTATTGAATAAAGCAGTGCTGGTATGCTTTATTAAAATACCTGGTTGCAAGAATCGGAAAAGCTGGTGTTATCAATTGTGATTTAAGTTTTTTTGGATGTGCCACTAGAATATAGAACTCAATGTGTTTTCCTTTTGGTTGAAAAGACTAGAATATAAGAGTGTGAAGTTTCAGAACATAAGACTGTGTGCTTGCATGCTTTGATCTTGTACAGCAAATTGCAACACAGTTAAAATTTTTTTGGAAGTACACAAATCAATAGACGTTCAGAGGAGAAGCAATGGAAATGATATGCACTAAGAGTAATAGAGATTTAACAAAAATAGTAAAGTGTGTTGCCTCACTTTTCAGTTGTCACGTGAAATGGAGTAAGATTATCTGCTGGCCTTGTTACAGACAAGGAAGAACTGGTTGGGGATTTGAGGGTGGATGGCAGCCTTGTCTGCAGGAAATATGAGACTATGGCATTTAAAATTGTGAGAAAGTGAGCAAGTTAAATAGTAGAATGGTATCCCTTGGCTTCAGAAGATCAGACTTTGGCAGGATTCTGTGGAATACTGTTCTGACAGGCAAAGAGCCTTAAACCTGATTGAGCTTTAAAAACAGCTTTCTCTAAGGCCAAGAGATTTGTTCTGATGTGCAAAAATATAATTATGGCAGAAGTGTAATATGGATGAACAAAAGCTCCTGACTGCACTAAAATACAAATTGAAACATATCTTTGACTTTAGAATGGAAAAAATTGCTGGGAATGAGTTTATCTCCTGCTAGTGGACTGTGCTTAGATGGCAGAGTAATTAGCTGTCTGCGGAAAAACTAATAATGATATGCAGAATATATTGACTTTATCAAGGCCTTTTAATACATTTTGCCACACAGTTCTTAATCCCCAAACAGTGAGATATTGATTAGATAGTGGGAATAAGTTGGGTGGAAAAGTGTCTGGGTCACCGTGCTCAAAAAGAGGTACCAAGTCCAACTGGTAGCTCTTTGCTTGTGGTATCCTTCAGGGATTGCTACTACATCCATGTGTTTAGCATCATTATTGAAGACAGGAGGAGATGTCTTCTAGCCTAAATTGTCCTATGTTTACATAGGTCTGTATGCGATTTTGAGATGTGTCTGAGTTGCTCTTCCAAATTTATATTGTTATTACTCTGAAGAAGAGTTTTACTGGTTATCAATCAGGAGGAAATTACTTCCCTTCTCTTTTGCCCCAGGCTGTGATGTATGTCCTGTTTTCTGGAAGGTATTTTGCCCACTAATTCTCTGGGAAGCTTTGGCTATTAGCTGTGCTGTCGTGTACTTAGTTTCCTCAGTTGTGTTTTTACAACTCTCTGTGTGCCCTCCCGTTGTTGTCAGTGACAGGGACCCTCTCACCATTCTTTCATTCAAGTCCGATGGCTCCTTCAGCTGACTCCCTTATCTCCTTTTGCTGTTAGCCTCTCATATTGGTTAAACAGGATAAGTATGACTAGGAGAGCAGATGTGTCAGCATGAGCTAGTGTTGCCAGATAGCTGAACCACTGAGTCACCAGCTGGAGTATCTGGTTTAAGGTTCATTACTTGAATTTTGGATTGCATGGAGTGAGTAAATGACTTTCCTGAAGATTAGTTGATAAAGGACTTTTGGGCATTGCTCCTTTTCCATTTCCTGCCACACTCTAGGTTGAAATTAAGAAAATACTCTGTTTTTATGGGAGCAGTGATGTTTTTGACACAGCTTTGCTTGTTCTCTTTATGTACTGCTACACTTGGGACTTCTTGCCTTTCATACAGGTTCTAGCTTTGATGTGTATGGTTAAGAATAGATGACTGACAAAAATCAGTCTCACATAGATTACCTTTTTGAAGGAATAACTCTTGGTAGTAAAATTTAAGTTTAGGACAGAGGATTTGAGATATGGAGAAGAAAGAATGTAAAACACCACAAAGAAAGAAGAATGTTAAAGCAGATTATACATCGAGATAACTGATTGTTATGAATAGCTTAAATGAAGCACCTGGAAGATATTGTTCAGTCAGAGAAGTGAAGTAAGTAGTGTCAAGATGATGTATTGGTAAGAGAATGGAGCAGATTTCAGAATAACAGTGGTCTAAAGTTATTTTCTCTCAAAGCTAGTATGTATTCTGTATTACTAGTTGTATAATATTATCTTAGGCTCTTTCATTAAGTTGAAAATGGGGAGGGAGTGGACAGGAACTTCAGCATTACTTAAAATGATGTCTTGTTTTCATTCATGATAAAGTATGTAACTGGAGCTCATGTCATTAGTGTGTTAAAATGATCATAACTGCTGTTAACTCTGTTTTTCTTTTTTCTTCTGTTGCCATGTTATGCTTGACTGCTTTACAAAGGAGGCCTACTTCTTTAGCTGTGGAGAAAGTCTGACTGCAAAAGGAAAGACATACCTTACCAATTCACTGTTTGATTATAGAAGTCCAGAAAATAATAGTATTCGTGCAGAATTTATATTGGATGCAGCTCATCATAAGGTCAGAGAATTAACTTTGTCTTTACAGAAAACCATTTTCTAATGCTTTCCAATGAATGATTTTTTTTAGATCAGTATACTGTTAGAGATTTACATTACTTTGTCATGTTCAACTGAATCCTACTTTGCACATGGCCAAAAAATGATAACAAATAAACCGCAACAAACACATGTGCAAAAGAAACATCAAAGCCACTAATATCCTGAAAGGTAAATGTAATGCTTTGGTTTTGAGAAATGCTGAGTACAGATCAACTGCAGAGAAAATGGGACATGTGAAAGAATCCTACTTAAAGGTCCAGCATATACTTCTTTACACTGAAGCAGTAGCTTGTTCTTGGTCTTCAAACTGAGACTCTTGGAAATCTGATATGGGGACACATTAATTGTTTTGTCTGTGTGCTCTATTCCTCTTCTTAGAGGAAGTTTTGCTAATTCCACCTTAACAGTGACAAATTCTATCACTACTAGTCTGTTTGTTGTACGTTAAAACTTAATTATCTGACTGTCCGCACCTTCTAAAGGGTGGATGCAATGACCAAGGTGGTCATTTCCAGGTGTGATGCCCTGTGTTGTTACTGTACTGGTTAAGCCACTTACAATTTTGAATAAAACTACTTTCTTTTAAATTTTAGTTTTATTATATTCACCAGTATTGATGAAGTTTAATATGAAGACTTGCATTAAAAAGAAGTGAAATTAATTAGTGAAATCACGTACATATTTGAACACTTCTCATAGTTTTAAGTTTTAGTCTTCCCTTGTCTCTTCCTTTGTCCTGTCTGTTTTTTGTGATTTGCTTCTATTTTTTTTTTTTGGCAAATAGGGAAGCAAATTTGATATGTATCAATGGAATACGTTATTTATATAATTCGCAGTGGTGATATAAAGTCTTGCTAAGCTATTACTGTTTAAAGGTAATATAAATAATTTAGCTTTAGTTTTGAATGTTGTTAATTAGGCAGATCTGTTGCATGCAAGGGGTCAAGTGAAGAATATTTACTCCATTAAAGGTACTAATTAACTAGAAGCTATTGATGAATTGGTCGGTGTGTCCACTGGAATTATGGATGTGCATTTGTGTGGCCTCAAACAGAAGTTATATCACCTACCAGAAAGGTGAATTCTTTGGGATAACCTCTGTCCTTTGTTTTGATAAGCCTTTCTGTGTGTTGATGCACAAATCCAAACATGAATATATCTCTCTCATACCAACTTATCAGTTGGTAATCTCAAGATTCTTTCCTTATACGTTTTCTTTGCTTTGCTTTGTTGGTAGGAGACGTACACAGAGATAGCTGGAATGCAGAGGTTTGGGGCTTTCTACATGGATTACTTGTACACAATGGAAAGCACCAGTGGCAAAGGTACCTTTTTTCTTTGTTTACCCTGTTAAATAATAGAAACAAAGACTTTTCATGCCCATCTGGTCGTTGACCAACTGTCCTCTAACTTACCTTAGATTTACCACAAGGTTCATTGTTAAAATAGTTTCATCTTCACTGATGTGTTTGAGGTTAGCTGTTTTGGTTAGCTGTTGATTTTTGGTGTTCTTCCTGTTTTTGTTTTCCTGCATGAGTAATCACAATGATATCTTTTATAGTCAGTTGCTAAACTGAAAATAATTCTCTTGTAGCAGTGGTGAAGTTCATAAAGTATGATGTCTTCCCCCCCCACGATAAAAAGCACCTTTGTAAGGAATTACCTTCAAACTATGAAGTCAT
>JANHGO010000063.1:32274489-32288893 GCA_024606505.1 Aquila spilogaster | reverse complement strand
GCTTACAGGCAGTCTCCACAGACTTCCCCGAGCTAACCATTCCCATGGATGCCTGGACTTACATTACAGCCAGGCTGGGATGAGAGATAGTGTGGAGAGGTAATCTTTAAATATACATATCTGAAAAATTTTGTGAGCAAGTATTAGCCTAAACCATGCACACATAGATATTGGCTAATTCTAAGTAACTTTTGAGATTCCTATCAACTCTTTTCTAAATCTGAGACAATACAGCGGATTCAATACAGTAAGTATATCTACTTTTGTGACTGTCATAAAAGCCAGGACAAAGGAGTTAATGTATCAGCAAGTAATATGTATGTGTTTTTATACAGGTATTCCTATCATGAATTGTAATGTGATTTCCCCGCCGTGTCCCCCCCGCCCCGGACAATTGTCATCTACAGCTGCTGCTCTGCAGTTTTATTGCCTAAATAATGCTTTCTTCCCCACCTGTGTGTTATTATCATGAACACTCTTTCTGTGGGCATCTTTTAGGAACTTCTTGCTATTTTGTGACCGAATGTTTATCTGTCCTTGCTACCTAGTCCAACCCATCTGGGTTTTTTTTATGCGTTTTTTGTCTCTATGTGAGAGAAGTCTCAATTCCTAATGTTTTTGTTTTCTGGACTTGTTGGACGTGAAGTATAAAAGGAGTAGGAAAGAAAAACTTCCAGTTTGGTTAGAGGATGGATCATGCAAAGCTTGTTAAAAGAAATAAATGATGCTATTGCCTTTGCTAATAGAGGGATACACTAGGTAATTTAACAGTTCTTTCCTGGCCCTGAGGCTTTCTTCTCTTTACCGTGTGATGTGAAGCTGAGAAAACGTACATTAAGTCAAGCTTCTGCTGCAATCTACTTCTGGTTTTAATAAAGAAATAACTGTTTAATTGCACACGGAACTTTTATGTACAGAAGTTGAGGACGTAGGGTAAGCCTTATCTCTTTTTTAAACTTTGGTAGAGAAATTTGAATATGCACAGGCTATTTGATTATGAGGAAAATTTGATTTTGTGGAGTATTTTGTCTTGTTTCTCTGAATGCACAACTAATGTAATGACATATCTTTTTCTGACTGTAACTCTTTTCAGAAATTGCTGAACTTGGAAACACTTTTTTTTTTTTTTTTTTCTCCTTAAGGCCAGGCTACTGGTATTTTCTGACTACCTTTTCCCCTCCTCAGCTTCTCTTCTGTTTCTTTCAGTTTGCTTTCTCAGGGCCTTGGCTTTTATTTTCTGCATCAGTCACTAGGAAACCCCCCCACAAAATGGATCTTGGCTTCCGATCAAACCTTGCTGTGTGCTTTTACTTCAGTATTACTCCTCTAATTTCAGCTACCAGACTACATAAAAGAATGGAGTCATTAAATCACTTTAAATTAATGCTTTAAATGGTTGTTATAGCTCTAGAATCAAGACTTTAAACCCTTAAATTTTCAAATAGTTTTTTCCTCAGAAAAGCAAATGTGACATTTTCTGCTAGTTATTTTCTAGCTAATTTTTCCGTGTTGTGAGTCAACTGTAATTATTAAATAGAACATGAACAAATAGGTGTAACTTATTTCTTTAAAATGAAGGTATAAATACCTCAAGATTTTGAAAACAATATAAATCTTGCTACATTCTTAATGTGTGGTGTTTATATGGAAGTATTTGTGTAAAAGTTTACATTTTATGATTTCTGTTTTTGACACTGACTTTTTTTAGCTACAATCAGTGCACACCACCTTCTCCTAAAAAAACCTAACCCAACTTAAGTTATAGGAGGCAGTTACTGTGATTGTAAGATTTTTATCTGTCAAGGCAATTTTGGTTTGACACATTCTTTGCACCTTTAACCTTTCCTGAAGCATACGATTACTGATTAAACCGCAAGTGCCTCCTGGATAACATTAACCTCAGGAGTTTCATCTGTCACTTATAGAAGTGCATTAATCACTTCTAGTATTTTGAATGAAAACAAGATAGATAGTCATGCACAGTAGTTTTATTTTGAAATTCTGCCTGTCCTGCCCTTCCAACTTTATTTTTCTATTTTTTGCTTTCAATATAAAACAGCCATTTCCCTGAAACACTGTGCAGTCTATCAGTTCCCTGATCACTGATTTGCATGACCTACAGACCTAATGGGGTGTACTGTTGAAGTTACGTTTTGTTTATAATGTGTATCTATCTATTTTGGTGGCAATTTCATTATGCAGCACTCTCATTTTAAGATGATTTTTTTCGTCAGTTAGAATTAGACATATGGTTTGTGGAAAGCTGAATATTCAGTGATCAGAAATTATTTTCCTGTATGCATCTGCAAAGTTTCAAAAGTAACCTGTGATCACCTCCTTCTGTAGAACCAATAGGTTTTATATTACATTCTCTTTGCACTGAATTAAATGGAACTATTCCAGAAAGTGGTTTGTATAAATTCTGTCACTTCAGCGTGTTATTCATATGCATACAATATATACAAGTGAGTCTGTTTTTTTTCTTTTTGAAAAGGTAGGCTGTTATTACTTCTAAAGGCTTTTGGCCTTAATATTTTTTAGGTGAGGTTATGGGGTTTTTTTTTTACACTTCTTGATAGTGTTCATCTGAACTGGATACTGTGTAGAACTGGAAGGACGAAAATGTGTGTTATTTGCATGTTAAATAAAGCATACCCTCACAACAGGTTGTATGCTGTTTTTTTTTAAAAAAAGTCTTTTTCAGGATTTATTAAAAAGGTTGTAACTTGAGTTTCATCTGAAGATTTGAATAGGTTTTATAAGGCAGTATCTTTCCATCCTTTTTTCTTTCTTTTTCTTCTCAAAAATGGTAAACAAAACACCAAAGGAAGCAGAGGCTATACATGCTCTCACCATCAACTTCTGCCTGGCTTTTAGGGACAAAGTTAATTCTTCTGCTGAGTGTATAGGCCTGTAAAGGCCTGCAGAGCATTAGGCCAGCTCTGTGTCAAATTTGGCATAGTCCTGGTTTATTTGAGGACCTTTCTCCTCACCAGTGCTTAGAAGCAAGAACATTTTACAGAACACGATTTAAACATAAGGGGAAAAAAACCCTATCCTTCCTTCCTTTTCCCCAAGCTCACTTCCCTCATTAAAAAGACTATTTTGAATGAGTACAGTAAAGGAGGGAGGGAAAAGGGAGTGTTCCCCTGGAGTGTAAAAAAAGACTAGGTTCCTCTTGGGCAACCAGAAATAAAACATGCTTTCTTCCAGTTGGTTTAAAAGTAAGATTTGCCTTGAAGTTGTGAAGCACACCATGCCAAAGCTACTCAAAGCCTCAGCTACTCAGAAGTTGAGAGATCCTACATCTCTTTGACAAAGTGGGTATGTCAACTGTCTGCAGCAGCTGCAGCTCCCACTGCCCAATCTGATGAGCTGAGCTGAGCTTGTCTTGCCATTTATGTTAGTATGGACAGATAGTGTGAGTGAGGGAGATGGTATAATGAGAATTTGGAATTGTCAGATTTTCCTGTGGTTTTGGGTCATAGTTCTCTACAGGTGTGTTTAGTTTGTTACTGTTAACAGAAAGGCAGGAGGTTATTAGATTTATGCAAAGAAATAGGTTGATTTGCTTCCAGGCAGATGGGTGAAGAGGGGAAGGGATGGAATGTATCTTGCATTGATTAGGTGTGCAAGATCCACATTGGATAAGAGCTTGGAAATCACTTGAAAAATATTACTGTTGAGAAGGATCATCATGGAACATGTCAGTCCACTGCTTAAGCAGCCTTTGGTTTCTGTGGCACGACTTGATCATGAGTACAAGGAGAACATATCAAATGGACAGCTCTGCAATTGCAGAAGTGTTAAATTATGGAAGTCAAGATGAAATTGGTGGCAATGGCTGTGCATTTCCTGGCTTTCCTATTTGTCACAGCTTTGACCAGGTGGATTATGGAGTAACGTGCTATCTAAGGAGTATGCGCTATCCACATTCACTCAATGAATTAAACTGTCATCCTACAATTTTATCTCAGAACTCCTTCATTTTTATAGGTTAAACAGTCTCAGAATCCATTTAATCTTGATGTTTATTTTGTTAGACTGTTCATTTGTGTAATGGTTAGCCAGACATTTAATTTTTACTGCTTGTGTCAAAGCAATGAAGACACTGTCAAAGTGATGATTTATTAAAAATCTGAGTGAAATTCTGCAAACTAAATATGTTAGAGAGGTGAGAGTATTTTTTTTTTTACAAGTCATATGTATCAGGAAAACTTAAACATCTGAAATTTGCATGATTTAACTGAAGAATTTCCATGAAGTAAGTTTAGAGAAATATAGTCATGCTGTGTGATAGCTGATGAGTAGCCTGTATGCAGTGAATGTGTGATTTCAGTCTACATCATTACCCGACATCTATATCAGAAAAATGGTAACTCAACTTTAATTGGTACACTGGTTGTGATTCTGAGCACAAAGGTTATAGATCTTTTGGATGCCGACACTAAACCACCCTTTTATCTTCTAAAAATGGGCTGAGGCATGATTAAAGAAGTTTTCATTCTCGCTGCCCATGCTTTACTTATCAGTGAGTGGAAGGAAGGGTTTATCTTCAGCTGTCAGTCTGGTTTATGACAATACAAGTGAGTATGATTCTCATTGCTGTTATAGCCCATGTACCAGCAGCCAGCATTTCAAGGGCCCATATCTGTAGTTTCATTGCAGGACACCTTTTCCTTGATTGTTTGGGATGGATATCTTTGTGATGAACTGTAGAAAGTTTTGAACAGCACGGCTGTCATTGGCACCTGGGGTTAAGTGGCCACAGAAGTTTGGACGCCTTCAGAGTCCCAAGCTTGAGAGATACAAAGTTAATGGAAAGGTTCCTAAGTTGTGCTGTGCTTGGAGGCAAGGCAGAATCTTGCCCTGTTTGCTCTGCATTAAACAGGAGTAATGTTTGTTTAGACATGTTAAACCAGTCACAGTATATTTATTTGTTCAGTTTGTATTGTTGTATTTTCTGTATGTTTATAAATCTGTGATCACAGGATTTGAAACAAAAATAGCTGATAAAAAAATTTATGTCCAATTCTTTGGTGTAATTTGTTGTTATTTATAATACTTCTTGTAGTTTCTGGGAATCAGCAAGACCTTTCTTCAGTAAAGAGTGAAGATTTTGGAAATGTTCAGGAGATGTCTACAAAAAGCCTAATTGTGGGCCCACTCAATCTTCGATTGGATAGCAGTGCAGTACACCGGATAATGAAAATGATAGTTTGTGCTCTGGAACATGAATATGAGCCATACAGCAGAACTAAGCCAGGTTTGCTCCTATTGCATATATGCAAATACACAGAATTAAACCAGACCGAATTCAGTGTTCTTGAAGGTGCAACTTCCAAACAGTTAAACTCCAAATCTGTCAGGGGATTTTATGACTCCAAAGAGCAAAATTTAAAATAAAGATAAAATTAATCGTGATATCCCCATCAGTGTTGGATATGTCTCTGAGATAATTTCAGATACTTTGGAGGCCATTTGTTTCAATCACAAGCCTCTTGTTGAGTAAGGAGGGCTTATTTCATTGACAATTCTAGCTTGATTTTGGAGTCTTAGAGAAGAAAGTATCCCTATTGGTATGTATTTATTAGTTTGAAATAATAGTTATATGGGATAAAAATGTATGGAAACAAGCCATGATAAACTGTTAAGATGAGTTTCTGACAAAGAGCTGTACAGCTTTCAGAGTAAGGAAAATCCAGTTACGATTGCATTTAGCCTTAGGTAGAACCAGTGTGGAATAAAATTAACTATGAAACGGGGGGAAGCTTTCCTTTTTTTTGCTAGTCCTTAACCATTTCTGAAACAGCAGCTGTAGGAGACATTTTATATATTTTAGTCCAACATATGTAATCTTGACTTATTGTAGATATTGTGGATGGAAATAGAACTATGCCAAGCTCGGAAGAAGTAGCATCATTGGAGGAATACATTCCCACTCGACTTACAACGTTCACTGTTCTTAAGTGTACAATTATAATCCCTGTGGCAGAATTCAATTTACTAGACCACTTGATGCCCATAATCATGGGTGAGAAGGTATGTATGCACAGATATTTATTCAATTTTTTATACCAGCATGTGCTATTTCATAGAAATTTTCTCACTGAGCTGTTATTCCATGTGCCAGATGTATTGATGAGTTCCAAATCAGTTTGGTGCCCATGATGGTGTGATGTACTGGTATGAAAAAAGAATTTGGAAGAAAAAAGATTTTTAAAGCATCAAGCAGATGAAAAAGAATTAGCTCCAACTTGAAATCTTTCATGGAAATCTTTCCATCAGAAGAGTACCTGTTGTCATTTTGCCATGCGGGTCTTCCCAAACTTGGTCAAGTCTGAAATCTTTGAATACATAGGCTCAGCAGAGACTTCATAGATGTTCCAGCCAGGATGCCAGCAGGACTTTGGCTGTTACTGAACATCTAACTGCTGAGTGACTAACTCAGAGACCCAGAAATGAAATTTCCTAACAGCCTTAACTTGTTTTATCTTCTGGATATATGTAGTATACCTACAGCTGAAGAATCCTGTAGTGGTTTAATATTCCTATAGGACTTCTTCCTCAGTGCACAAAGCCGAGGTACTGTAGGGATGAATCACTGTTTTGTAGTGAAGACTTGCAGTAGGTTTACCTCTTGAAGCAGCGGCTGGAAGGTATTTTATGGATAAGGGAAGAAGAGGGAAAGAAAATAATCAATTCTTAATTGAGTTCAATTTCTAGGAATTTTCATGTGATATTAAAAACTTCCAGTGTGTTTTTCACAAGTGGACACTAGATACAAGTTCCCTGTACTTGAGGATGAGCTTTTTTAGTGGGATGTGTTTTGCAGAAGTTCTCAGTGTCTGTGGTTCCAATTAAAGCAATGGGAGTTAGGCTTTTATTTGTCAAGTACTTTGCTATGCTAAACATTCAGACATTGGCATTCAAATGGGCTTCCAGAATTAATGAATTATTTTAGTATCAGGCTTTTTTTTTTTTTTCCAATTATAATTTCTTGTCTAAAATGGAGGTGAAGTTGTATATTCTGAAGGTGTTGTGAAAGTAAGCTTGTAAGTATTTGTGAAGCATTTATGTGCAAGAAAGGTGAAAACCATTTGAAAAAGTTTTTGTGGTTTTGAGTTGTGTGGTTTGGTTTTTTCTTTTTTTTTTCTTTTTTTTTTTTTACCCCCCAGAGATGGATTTGAGTAGTTTTACATGATGGAAGGCACATTGACGTTAAATTATCTTGATAACGTAATAGATACCTGCTGTATTTTCTTTTAGAATATGCTTACTTACAGCATGTTTATGTGATTTAAGATTGTATGTGTATGCGCAAGAGGACAGGAAGTCTTAATTTATGGCATTTCTTATAGTGTGCTTGTATAACTATTTTCATTGCTGAAGTGAAATACACACAATAACATATATATTAATACTTCACTTGGATCCCTAGTCTCTAAGCTGCAACATATATAAAATTTCAAGCATGTGCCATTTATTCAGGGAGTGTGCTTAGGAGTGTGTATCTTTTTCTTGAATTTAGATTGCTTATCTTTTCAGTTAATCTGGCTGGAGTGAGTGAACTGGTGACGAATCTGCTATCTCATGATGTATTAGGATACATTCAGAATCTTCTAATATTAGAAGATGGGACATTGCCAGGTGCTAATGGGAAGCATTATTTCCTTTCAGCCCAGAATAGCCCAATGGATTGTATTGCTTTTCACCTTATGGGCATGGGCAGATGATATTTTTATAATGGGAGAACAGCCCCATATTTATTGTAGGTTTGAGGCAAACAAGTTGAATTCAAGTGAACTTTTGTGGGGGGTTTTTTGGTTTTTTGTTTGTTTGGTTGGTTGGGTTTTTTTTACTTGGAGTTTCAGTTTACGTTTCCTGAGTGAAGCCAAGCCTATTTAATATAATACTAATACTAATACTAATAATGATTTTGAATTTTAGATTGAAAGTCATACATACATCAACTTATTGTCCTATTGTGATACAAGTTTAATAAAATTTTTAGATTCATAGAGTAATTTGGATGGGAAGAGATTTCTGGAGATGATCTCCAGGAGTCCAACATCGTGCTCAAAGCAAGCCCAAGTAGAGCAGGCTGGTCCAGGGGTTGTCCAGTTAAGTGCTGAATTAGCTCCAAGGATAGAGATTCCATAAAAAGCTTTTGCATAGACCTGCTTGGAATTGCCTGTGTTTCAGGTTGTGTCTGTTGCCACTCATCCCCTCACAGTACACCTTTGACAAGAGTCTGGCTCCCTATTCTCCGTACCCTCCTAATAGGTAGCTGTAGACAGCAGTAGGATCTCCCTTTGGCCTTCTCCAGGCTGAATGACTCCAGTTGTCTCAGTCTCTCCTGAGAGAGAGAGCTTATATGTTCCAACCCCCCAACTACTTTGGTAGCCCTCCAACAACCTTATTCTGGTATGTCCATGTCTGTCTTGTACTGGATACAGTACTTCATTTTAATGGATACTATAAAAAATATAGTTGGATGTGTAAAATTACAGCATTTATTTTTTTGGAATGGCATCTTCTTTTGCCGAGGTGTCTGGCACGGCTGTGAATACATAATAATGTATGACAGCGTAAGGGTTAGATCAGCGTGACTTTAGTATGGTGTTAGTGCTTTGGAGTGATAAAAATGTAAACAAATATTTTATGGAACAAAATATTTCGACTTTGCATATTCTTGAAGTGGGTTGACCTTGGCCAGCTGCCACTCTCTCACTCCCCCTCCTCAACAGGACTGGGGGGAGAGAAAAGGATGGGTTGAGATGCTAAAGAGGGGGAGATCACTTACCAGTTACCATTATGAGCAAAATAGACTCAACTTGGGGACAGTAAATTTAGTTTATTGCCAATTAAAATAGTTTTGGATAGTGAGAAACAAAGACATGAACCAAAATGACACCTTTCCCCCATCCCCCCTTTTTCTGAGGCTCAACTTCACTCCTTCATTCCCTGACTCTTCTGTCTCCCACCTTGCAATGCAGGGCGATGGGGAATGGCGGGTTGCCGTCAGTCCTTAACAGTTGATCTCTGCCACTCCTTCTTCCTCGCACTTTTCCCCTGCTGCAGTGTGAGCCCTTCCCACAGGCTGCAGTCCTTGAGGAAAAATCTGCTCCATTGTGTGCTCTCTACAAGGCTGCAGTGTCCTTCAGGGCATATCCACCTGCTCCACTGTGGGGTCCTCCACGGGCTGCAGTGTGGATGTCTGCGCTACTGTGGCCTGTTCCACAGGCTGCAGGGGAATCTGTTCCAGTGCCTGGAGCGCTACCTCCTCCTCCTCTTCCTTCTCTGACCTTGCTGTTCGTATTGCTGTTTCTCAGTTTGTTTTTTTTTTTTTTTTTTTCCCCTGAGTCCTCTCAGCCTGTGTGGTGTTTTTGCTCTTTCTTAAATATGTTTCCACAGAGGTGCCACCAGCTTGGCTGATGGGCTCAGCTGTGAACTGTGGTGGGGCGGTTGCAGCACTGGCTGGAACCAGCTGTGCCTGGCATGGGACAGCTGCTGGTCTCCCCTCACAGAGGCTACCCTGCAGCCACCCCCACTGCCAGCACCTGGACACCTACACCCAAGACAATTCTGGATTAAAAAGCTTATACATAAATTTTAAAATTTGAAGAAATTAATTTGAAAAATTTGTATTATAATGACCATAAGGCCATGGTATCTGTAAACAGTTTCTTACATGTAGATTTACTTGTGTGTGTGGGGAGGTAAGAGTATATGTAAATATGCTAGATAACACATCTGCAGTGTAATAATTGCATGGGTTTTCCCCCCCCCTCCTAGAATTTAAGTGGACTGTTAAATGCTGCAAGCTTCCAGCCCCTGCGGCCTTTACCTTCCATCCGAATTTTGGTGGATAAGGTTAACCTGGAGCACTCTGTGCCGATGTATGCTGAGCAACTGGTGCACATGGTCAGCAGCCTTGGCCAGCCATCTGACAACCTGCTTCATTACTGTTACTCACACTGCTATCTGAAGGTAAAAGAAGTCTTGAGCTCTATTTCTTATTGCACTGTGCTGAGAAAAAGTTAATATAAGTACAGGTAATCCTAAGTGTTAGCAGGTTTCCCGGGAGAAAGTTTTCAGCTTATCTAAAAGGACGTGAACAGATTTCACAGAATGTGGTTGGTTGGGATTGCTGCTTCTGACCTGAGCCAAATGTTTTGGAATATGCACAGAACTTCACATGAGGCAACTACACAGACTGAAGCCCCAAGGTCTTTGTGACAAGATTGAGTTAAAATAATTTGGAAATAAACCTTTCCCTTCTAGGACAATGCTCATAGAATACGTAGATTGCACTAAATTGCATTTAGAAACTTGATGGGATGTTATGAGGAAAACCCATCGCTTCTAATAGTATTGTGTCATGGTTTTGATAAAGCAAACCCATGATAGTGAAGGTGTGCAATTGAAAACTGTTGCCAAACAATTTGATTTTTTTTTCGCTATAAGAGAAAAAACCTGAATGTTCTCAGTTAAAGAACCATTATGTGAGAGGAGTTCTTATTGTGAAGTTGGGGGAAGTTTAAGAAGCTACTGAAAAATTGCTTTGAGATTATTCAGTTGTCATCTGCTGAGATTTTAGTAAAATGAAAAGGTGAAATCTCATGAGGATTTTTAAAACAGGCCTTCCAGCCTCTTAGGATGTGCTCAGGCAGTTTGAAACCTTTTGGATGCTACTAAAATGTAAATATTTGCTACTAGTACTGTTAATTTTGCTAAATTTTTCAGTTATCCATTCACTTCCATGCTGATACCATGATAGAGATTTAAACAATGAAATCCTTACTGTTTGCATGAAACAAACTCTGTCCCAGAATTACATGGCAAGCTTTCAGTTTTCTGGGTGAGATGTTGCTTTCTGTCACATTTAAAGTGATTGGGATGGCAATATTGCAAGTTATCAGTATATTTTTCAGTTTGAGGGGACTTTTTTTCTGTTTAAAAGGATTTTAGCATTTGTTTGATCAGTGTTTGCAAAATGTGGACTTCAATTTTGAGTTTTATACGGTTTATTTGCTAGCTTTAATATAGGCCAAAGTGTTCTGTTCTTATGTGAATGATTGTACAACATGTTAAAAAGTCAACTCTACAACCATTTGTTTTCCTTACGGAACAGGGAAAAATCACAAAGAATAATTATGATGAACATTTCTTTAGATGCTCTTATTAAGAAAAAAGACTTTGAAGGGAAGCGTCTCATATCCTTAAATACCACTTTTTTAGGCCAATGTTGTTATAATTACAAAAAGTGATGATATTTATTTTATATGAAAGACAATGTGCTATCTACAAATTTAAAGGATATAGAATAACATATTTTAATTGATAAGTTATAATTCAGCATTTTTTAAAAGTTGGCAGAGTTAAGTTAACACTTATTTTTTTGAGTGAAGAAAATATTTTTATATGTATTCCTATTGATTTTTCTAGTTATATTCATGTTTTGGGGAAAAGGAATTATCTAAAAATAATACACAATTTGTTTCATATTTATTGAGTATATTTAAAAATGCGGTTGTGATGTTGTGAAAGTAATTTGAAAGTGATCTAATCATGTGATAGTATACCCTTTGACCAACTTAATTTGTTTCAGATATTTGGTTTTCAAGCAGCACTGACTTCTTTGGACAGTAAAGGATTGTACTGCTTCCCTGTTCCAGTTATTCCCTCATTCAGTACTGCTGTTTATGGCAAGCTGATCAAGTTTCCCAAATATTGGTGAGCATTAAGCATGTACAGTGTATTTAAGTAATGTATTCAACTACTTTTGCATTTCTAATGAATGATTTAAAAACATCAAGCTCCAGATATATATCCCTAAACTTCTGTCTCTTCTGTCATATTCTGCAAATAAGTCTGTTATCATTAATAAATTTCTTTGTAAGGATAGCTGTTAATAAACATTTTAGACTCTTGTTTGGTTGAGAGAACAGGCTACGCAAGCCCTGTAGTAAATGGCTTTCTTCTAGACCTTGTAGAATTCTGTGAACCAGTTTCTGTTCTTCCTTGAATGGATACAAAAGCTGAAGTTATATACTGATGGCAAGCTTGATGTGTTTAACTGAACAGGTCAGCTCTTTGTTTTAAACTCAACTGAATAAAAAGCAACAATGGGGTGGGGGGGGGGAACCCCAAAACACCCCAACCCCGCCAAAAGGTAGTCTCTACTAGACTTTTATTTCTGTTACTTATTACAGTGGAAGTGTTTGTTGTGGTTTAACCCCAGCCGGCAACTAAGCACCATGCAGCCGCTCATTCACCTCCCTCACAGTGGGATGGGGGAGAGAATCTGAAGAGTAAAAATGAGAAAACTCAAGGTCTGAGATAAAGACAGTTTAATAGGTAAAGCAAAAGCTGTGTGCACAAGCGAAGTGAAACAAAGAATTCATTCACCACTTCCTATTGTCAGGCAGGTGTTCAGCCATCTCCAGGAAAGCAGGGCTCCATCACGTGTAACAGTTACTTGGGAAGACAAACACCATCACTCCAAACGTCCCCCCTTCCTTCTTTTTCCCCCAGCTTTATGTGCTGAGCATGACGTCATATGGTCTGGAATGTCCCTTTGGTCAGTTGGGGTCAGCTGTCCCAGCTGTGTCCCCTCCCGACCTCTTGTGCCCCCCCAGCCTCCTCGCTGGTGGGGCGGGGTGAGAAGCAGAAGAGGCTTTGGCTCTGTGTGAGTACCCCTCAGCAGTAACTAAAACATCCCTGTGTTATCAACACTGTTTTCAGCACAAATCCAAAACATAGCCCCATACTAGCTACTATGAAGAAAATTAACTCTACATCCAGCCAAAATGAGCACAGTGTTTTAACATTGTGATCAGGTATTAAGCTGTATGTAATTCAGATTTTAAATGCAAACACTTTTATTCTGAAAACAATTCTGTGCTTTATGAAATGAACTATATAAAAAAATTTTTTTTTTTTATTTCAATGCCATGGAAACTCAGTACTTAAATTTAGCTCTACAGCTTAAATCTTGTGATCATAAATGTCAGTGTGTAATAGTTTTTATTAATAAATTGTATTTATAAAAACTTTTTTCAAGAAAGTGCATTTTGGCAATACTTTGGACAGTACAGTAGTTTTCTTTATCACTCATTTTGAGCAGTAGCTGTCTGTAATACTACTTTATGACTAAATCCTTACAAACAATCTTACAAACAATGACAAGGTAACAGGAAAACAAGTTAGTGTATTAAGTACTTTGGCTTCAAACATTCTGTGTTCTATAGCTAATTTGTAACATTCATTTGTTTGTGAAAGTTTAATGAATTATAAAAAAATAAAAAGACTACTGCTATGATTGCTCTTGCTGCTACATAGATAATATAATAGTGTTTTTCTCACAAGGTGTGATACCATGTTAAATACGAGTGTTTTAGCATAATCAGCACACCACCAGGTGGTAGCAGCCTAATTGACTTTCTCATATTTTCCATCGATAGTTTGCAGAAGTACTAACCACTTCAAATGAATTGCTATTCTGTTGCAGCATTTTTCTAAAAAGTAATAAATGTTAGCAGGATAACGCATAATCAGTACTAATCCAGGGTACTTCAATATTGTGGTAGGATTGACAGCCTTTCCTGACATGACCTGACATTTAACACTAAGTTCTGGTTAGTGATCCTTGTTAGTAAACTGTAGAAATAAATTAATGTTTAATGGTAAACTTAAATTTATTTACTACATTATAAAACCCATGATTAGTTTTGCTAAACAAAAGAATTGTTTTAGAGATGAAAAATAGTTGGAAAAAATCTATCGTCTGACAAGTTCATGGTATTCAAGTACTAGTGGCTTTTCATGAGTGCACTTGTGCTCTGTTGTGTGTGGTTGTGCTCACTGCACTGTATGTCTTGCTCGCTCGTGTTTGTTTTCTCATGCTTTTCCACACATGTTGTTGCATGCTTGCCATCACGCTCTACCTTGTGTGTGCAGTCTCACACTCATTCTCTCTTGTGCATTCTCTGCTTCTCTCTCATGCTTTCTGTCTTGCTCACTTTCTTTCTCTCTCTCTTTTAAAAATACGTGGTATTACGATGTGTGCCCAGCTGGAAAATAGAGTATGGTAGACTAATAACATAGAAAAATAAAAACGAGCAGTAGTTTTGGGAAGTGGAGGCAGGGGAATGGTCCTGCCTTGAAATAGCAATCATCTACCAGCATTTATTAGTAGATCTTGTAAGACCAACACTTATTGTGGTCTAGTGTATTTTCAAATAATTTTAATAGCTTGCTTTCTTTTTTTCTGTGATATGATGTCTTTCTAAATCTTATTTATTTAACAGTGTGAAATACTTATATAAAATTAACTTATTCCAACAATTTATCTAAACTAAGCAACACCAATTTGCGGGTAATAAAGTAGAAAAACAAA
>JANHGO010000063.1:32252174-32273642 GCA_024606505.1 Aquila spilogaster | reverse complement strand
GTGTTGCATGCCAGATTGTAAAGCAGCTTTCAAAGCTTTCAGGAGGATGTCTAAAAACAACTGAGAATTAGCAGAATACAGTTTAAAGCCCAGAATGGATGACAGGAATGTTTATGGCCAAACAGAAATCTTGAGAGGAGTTAGCTGATTTTTTTTTTTCTTTTGGCTACAATTTCTGTGGTAACAGATGAGATAACTCAGGGCAGTAGGCAGTTTAGTGTTAAGAACCCTCTTATTTATAAAATACCACTTTATTGTACTTCTGCAGAATATTGAAGAGTTAAAGAGTGTAGATTCAGAATGATCTTCATTTATTTTTTTCAGTATCTGGAATTTTGGAACTGTCATCCATGTTTTATGAGCCAGAAATCAGTCTGGTTGTATTCATTTTATTGATTTTTCTACTTTTCATGCTTGTCTTCTCTTTATTTCCTTTTGGTGACAAATATTCTAGACTCTTGTCTTCCATTGTCAATTTCTGGGACGGCTCACAGTCTCCAGGACAGCTTTTGACTTTCTGAAACCTAGTGGAATAAGGACATAATTGGGCATGATGTTATCTATCTCTGCATCCTTTCTATTCAGTTAATTAGTGCAGCAGTTAATTTTCAGGGATTGAATGAACTTGTGTGATATCTGAGAATGTTAAATTTGATTATGTGAATGAACTTTTTATGAACAAGTTGAGTTGCTGCAGCGTAAACTAATGTGTGGGATTTCATGGTCTGCTCTTTAATGATCACAGAATACAGAGCAGTTATTGAATGTTCTTGATGCCAGAACATCCTGAAAGGAAACGTTATGAGATGATGCAGAGTGTGATCACATGACATGTGTGGGACAACCCGGGGATCAGGCCTAGCCAGCGTGGGTTCACAAAAGGCAGATTGTGCTTGACCAACCTGATCTCCTTCAATGATTGAGTGACTCACCTAGCAGATGAGGAAAAGGCAGTTGATGGAGTCTACCTGGACTTCAGCAAAGCCTTTGACGTTGTCTCCCACAGTATTATCCTGCAGAAGCTGGCAGCCCGTGGCTTGAGCAGGTACACTCCTTGCTGGGTAAAGAACTGGCTAGAGGACCGGGCCCAGAGAGTGGCGGTGAATGGAATTAAATCCAGCTGGTGACCAGTCATGAATGGTGTTCTTCAGGGATAAGTATTGAGGCCTGTCCTGTTCAGTATCTTTATTGATGGCCTGGATGAAGGCATTGAGTGCACTCTCAGCAAGTTTGCAGATGATGCTGAGCTGTGGGAGAAAGTGTCAATCTACCTGGGCGTAGGAAGGCCCTATAGAGGAATGTGGACAGGCTGGATTGCTAGGCTGTGGCCAGTGGGTTCAAGTTGGACAAGATCAAGTTCCGGGTCCTGCACTTTGGCCACAACAACCCCAAGCAACGCTATAGGCTTGGGGCAGAGTGGAAGAAATGGACCTGGGGATGTTGGTTGATGCTCAGTTGAATGTGAGTCAGTGGTGTGCTGAGGTGGCCAAGAAGACCAATGGCGTTCTGGCTTGTATCAGAAATAGTGTTGTCAGCAGGAGCAGGGAAGTAATCATCCTTTTGTACTCAGCACTGGTGAGGCTGCATCTTGAGTACTGTGTTCGGTTTTGGACCCCTCATTACAAGAAAGATGTTGAGGCCCTGGAGCGCATCCAGAGAAGGGCAGCAAAGCTGGTGAGGGGTCGGGAGCACAAGCCTTATGGGGATTGGCTGAGGGAACTGGAATCGTTCAGTGTGGAGAAGAAGGAGGCTCAGGGGAGACCCCATTGCTCCCTACAACTGCCTGAAAGGAAGTTGTGGCGAGGTGGGGGTTGGCTTCTTCTCCTGTGTAACTGGTGTTAGGACTAGAGGGAATGGTTGCAAGTTGCGCCAGGTGAGATCTCAGGTTGGATATTAGGAAAAATTTCTTCTCTGAAAGAGTGGTTAGTCACTGGAACTGGCTGCCCAGGGAAGTGGTGGAGTCCCTGTATCTGGAGGTGTTCAAGAAAAGTTTAGATATTGCAGTAAGGAACACATTTTTGTGGGGAAACAACTGTAAAGGTAAATATTTACTATGTCTCTGCAATCTGTTACATCTACATTAGATTAGCATGCTAGGTCATAACCTCCTTTTGGCTAACTATTATACAGTGATATTAAGGAACGTGCCTTGGCAGCAGCCTGTGAGGTTTTCAGTTTTCCTACCTGACTTCGTAGCTTTTGCTTTGATTTTGTGGCCATGTAAATGCCAGATGGATGCTTTGTAATCATAATTACATCTTATCCATATATAACTTAAAAATTAACATTACAAAATACATGAGTGTTCTGAAGACCTTGCACTACTTTTTAGATTTCTGCTAAAACCTTATTTATTGTAAAAGTAACAGTGTAAAAGTGTTTTTTAATCCTTTTACGGCTCTAATTCTGTTTTCCTCCATCATCCCTTACAAGTTTAACATCCCTAACTTAATCAAAGCCATGTAGTGGTATGCCACACTTAGGCAGAATTTGTCATTTTACTCATGCTCCTATCCAGTAAGGTGAAGCTTTGATGTGTACCTGCTCATCTGGGTCATCTTTGAAAATTCTTTGTGCTTTTAATGATATCACAGAACAAGACCAATTCATGTTGATTCACAAACAGTATAGCGTTTGAAGTTTTGGTTTGTTGAACAATTAGAGGTTGTCGGTTAGCAAGGAAGTTGTCTCCTTTACTAGCAAGGTGCTACTGTGATGACAGTAGGACATCTTAGGATTTGCTGCATGCTGAGGAGAGAGGATTAAATATATGTAATGGGGGAATCAGGTGAACTCTGTTACTGTTGTGACTGAAACATATTTTCAGGGTAGTTGGGTAGTTTCAGTGGAGTAATGCTGGCTTTCAGCTAGAAATGGTGATCGATTTGGGAGCTTGTGAGCTGAGATGCAGTTGTCATGCAGCTCAGTGCAGTGGTGCGCTAGTACAAGACAGGCGGACCCTGGCAAGAAGCACAGGCATATCCAAAGACTGTGCATGTTAGATCATAAATCAAGGAAGTTCTCCAATAAATTGATGCTTGAGTCTTGAATTTGGCAGGCTGGTTTATTGGCTAGTCACAGTAAATCAAGAGCAATGTCAATTTTGGTTGAATGTGGATTGTGTTTCACATGGGCAGTTGAGGGGTATGCTCGGTTCCTGAGTCAGAAGCAGAAACAGGTTGAAAACACATGAAACTCATTTTGTAGTGTTCAATTGTGACTATTAGTTATGTCAGTAATTGGATATAACTGCCAGATGAAAATTCAGGGTATCCTTCGAAAGTATCTGAGATTGCATGCCTGAACAGATGCCATCAACATATGGGACAGCAGAGTGTTTCAGCCACATCAGTGTAATGTGAGTTAGAGTTAGCACGTGTGAAAAGCTGCTTGAACTCTTGAGATATGTGAGTGATATGGGCTATGCAGGAATTGACAAAAGCAGACGTGGGTTCTGAAGTGGTATAATTGCCTCAGATATCTAGGGAGTATGCTGGATTACTTCAGCATTGTTACTTCTATGCTATTGCCTAGAAAATGCATCAGATCAAAGCACCAAATCAAATTTTTCACTGTGGCTGTGTGTCGTTGGAGGAGGAGGTATGTCAGTATATCACAGTAAGTTGTGAACGCCGCTATAGGGTGATTTAACAGCTTTAACATGAGAATGATCTTTCACTGAAAGCACTGTTTAACATACCTTTATAATAAAAATTAAGTAGGCGATGCTTGCATATAAGGATGAAAGTGCAGAAGGAACCTCTGCAGAATATGTTTTAATTTGTGTTGATATTAATATATCGAGGTTCAGCCAGAACATTTTGTGGCACTTTCAGCTGTGGTCTTCTGGAAGGAACAGTTGTCAGTTATCAAGAAGGACCCTTTGCCCATGAGGGGTTTTGCATTCTGTGTACATGACTTGTAGCTTGATTGCTGTGATTACAAATTAACTTCAGTTGGAAACTTCTAGTATAGTTTTTTTTAATTAAGTCCAGATCTAATGTTACTGCTTCTCAGCAGATGTGGCAGGCAGCATTCAGCAAGTCTGTTAAAAGTTCACTTTTTAATCAATGTAAATTGGAAGCAGTTGTATTTTTCACTATTCTCTGTGAGGAGGAAAACCAGCAAAGTTGACTGCAAGGGGTGGTCATCTGTACTGTTTCTAGTGTAATTACTTAGGTTAATTAATCGTCAAGGCTCTTCAGTGAAAATAAATTAAACCTATTAACTAGTATCTGCTCAGGGAAAGTGGTTGCACATGGTGAATACATTATCCTGGTTTTAGTAACTGTTGCCATTAGTATTTGCAGACATTTGCTAAGGACTGGTAAATGGAACATCATTTAAAATGTGTAGTATTTTCAGGCTTAAAGCTGTTTCTTGCTTTACTTGAGACTAGCAAGAGATATGTAAAACTGTCATAATGCTAAAGTGCCATCATTTTGAATTAATGCTAAAGAAAATTGGAATCCCTGAGACGCATCTTTTTTGCTCGATGCATTTGGAAATTGTTTCTCTTAGAATTTATCACCAGTGGAAGAAAACTGGTTAGGATTTTCAGTGATTCTTACTTTGAGTCTACCTGTGTAAACTCCAGCCTCTGGAGATCCACTGGTGGCAATTCTTCACACAGTGTTTATTTTTTTCTCTTTCTAGATTTTTGCCTACGATTGGTGCCTTATTTTTTTCTCTTTTAATTGTGTCATTGAATTTTGAAGAGAAATGTTATCTGAGGTTGCATCTACACTACTAAATAAAACATGCCAGTAACCAACATCCTACAGAGAGCTTTTGGTGTGCTTGGTCTCTTCAGCGTTGCTTAAACATTGTTTGAGAAAGTGTAGTTGGTATGTACAGTCACAGATTGTTACTGATGCCTGCACTTGGCCTTGTTCAGTTGTCTAGTAAAGATGTAGCCTGCTTAAAACTTGCATGCTGAAATTAAGGGTGCAGAGCACAGCTGTTGTCATGGTTATGTCGGTTTTTGAAGAAGTGTACCTTAGTGTTGCAGTTGCTCTTTTCCCTTCCATTTTTTTCCTTACAGCTTTCTTTTTAAATGAAGATGTCATGGGAATTGATAGGAATAAAAGCATTGTTGTAAAATTTTTTAGCTGTTCAATTCTGTAACTGCAAGAAAATAGGTTGACTTTACAAGCATTAAGACTTATAGTTCCCTATAGAATTATGTTGTTGAAATAGTATGAAATTGTATACCATAGCATATCCTTTGACTCTGTAGAGCTGGTCTCAGATTGGTAGGCTTTGTTTCCACCTGGAGAGAAGTACCAAAAACTCTCTAGTCTTTATATAGCTATTTTTGTAAGCATGTTAATGTGACAAGCTCAGATGAACTTGATAACCATGACAAGTGGTGACCAAGTAACTGTGGACTTGAAATTATTTTATTTAAAAAAAGCTGTATTTATCTTCAGTCAAACCAAACGGAAAGGCTTATTTATGTGCATGTTCAGAAACACCTTTGAAAGTATACTGAAGTAATCTGTCTATGCATACTGAGGAACAGGTACTGTGTTGAACACAAGCGAATGTTTGAATCTCCACTGGACCTCTGTGTTTGGTGTGCATTATCTGATTTTCATTAGATTTTGATATTACAAGGATCATGAGCTTCTGATTTCTGAAACAGTTGTTTTTTTTCTTTTTGAGAATTTTGGAGGGCAATTGGAACAGAAAAGGAAGAACCAAAGAAGAACTGAAGTCAGGCTTCCCCTACAAGAACAGGTTGAGGGAGCTGGGGCCGTTCAGCCTGGAGAAGAGAAGGCTCTGGGGAGACCTGAGGCAGCCTTTCACAGTATCTGAAGGGGGGCTAAAAGAAGGAAGGGGACAAACTCTTTAGTAGAATCTGTAATGATAGAATGAGGAGAAACAGTTTCAAACTAAAAGAGGGGAGATTCAGACTGGATATAAAGAAAAAGATTTTTGCAAGAAGGATAGTGAAATACTGAAACACTTGTAGTGTGGTACCTGGGATAGGAAGATAAATCCATGGGCATTATTGTCTTTCCTTCCTGTATACCTCTGTGGTCTTCTGTCATTTATCTCTTAGTGTTTCTAAAAGGATTGTGATGATGCTAAGTTACATAGAGATTTTTTCATGAGACAGAGAAGTCTTTAGATCTGCTCCTGCTCAAAGCTTTTCCTCTTCCAGGCTCTGCAGAAAGAGGCTATTTTATTTTCAATCCTTCTTTCTCCTTACTTTCTTCTTTCTCTTTTATCTCTTACAAACTGCTGTTCCTAGCTTGCAAGACTGGCTAACCAAAGGGGATGTATTCAGATGGAAAGAAAAAGCTTCTGTTCCTCCTGACTGCATTTTTGAGATGTCTTCACATCTGCATGCTTTGGAGGGGAGTCAGATTTATGGGACAGCAACTCTTCTTCCTCATAAAATAGAGCTCTGGACTCTTTTGGATGTTTTCATTCTGCATGGTAGGGTCATCTCTGAATAGCTATGCTCTGGCAAATGGGATGGTCCTCACCATACATAAAGCCCATGAACTGGGGAATATTTGGGGCTGTTTCTATTAACCTATTTCTATATACCTGTAATATTCAAATGTATACTATAATTTCCAAAGAGTAGTAAGATTTCAGACTCAAATCAGTATCTGTTATTTGAAATAATTACCTGGCTGGAATGGACTAAGAGGTGAAATGTCTGTACATTTTGAAATAAGTTCAATTAGAGATAAGTGATTTGTATTTGAGCTCCCTTCTTTTGCAGCTTCCCTACAAATAGGAAGGATAATTTGACAGTAACTTAAGAAAAGAAAAGAATGCAATTATAAATGCTCATACTGGATAGAGATCTCTATTAAAAAATATCTTTATTTGTGCTCCTGGTAATTCAATACTACAAAAATACCTGTAAGTGTCTGTGTTATTAGGTGTTAAAGTGGTTGAGTGAATTTCCCTCAGATTGGAGCAGTTGGTTTCTGTGAGTTACTGCTTTTACTTCTGGCAGCATGAAAGGAAGATGGAAGTCTTTGCTGTTCTCAGGGCTGCCCATTGTGGTTCTTGCTTTCCTGGTAACAGCAGTTTAGGCATGTCTCCTTGTCATATGGCAGCAGCTTTCATGTCCAGCTCTTGGTTTATGCCATCGTGTCTTACAAGCGACTGTCGTGGCAGCTTTCCTCACTGAGCACCCAACGTGTTTCTGAGCCCTCCTGGCTCCCTGTTTTACCTGCTAATGGCAACCAAATGGCTCTATGTGGCAGATTTAGAGGATTGATTTAATGGCTGTTGCTGCTGCTTCTGGGAGTGCATGGAGGGGGAAATGGGAGGAAAAGGGAGGGGGAGTGGTGGTGTGTCTGGACAGTGCACAACTTTATGAGAAAGCCGTTTCCAAAGCTCTGTGGCTACTGAGATTTCATTACATTGTAGTATCTAAACTGATGATGCTTGCTTTGCAGAAGCTGCAAAAAAAGTGACACTTTATTCTTTCTTTCTCTTAGTAGTTATGTAACTTCACTGTTAGGAGGTTTATTGATAGTAGCATTTTCTACATTTACCTGGTTTCATTTGATGGTTCTGGTGGTCTTGGTCATTTGCATCTACAGCTCTAAATCATCTCTAAGTTCCAGCAGATTTCCACATCCACATTTTCTGTAATTTACCAGCAAGTAGTTTTCCTGAGAAGAGGCCAGATGTAGCTCAAATAGTTGATATGAAAGTGCTCTGCTTCTAGTAGTATCCCCTCTGTACCAACTTCATAAGGCCAGTCGTTCTATATAGAAAGTTCTTGCTTCTTTCCAGTTTTCTTCACGTTCTTTTTCATGTTGTTTTTTTTAAAGATCTCAGTTAGGAGCACCAAATTTCTCATGGCCTTTTTATTTGGATCTCTTTAGACATAATGCAGCTAAATTATGCCATATCCATTCCATTCCCCCTCCTTCTTTTTAAAATCCTTTCAATTTCCATAAAGGACTATAAAATTCCTTGATTCAAGTAAAGAAAAGTGGCTGACTTCTTGCAGAAGTAAAGGAAGAGTAGATACACACAGTGTTAAAATAAAATAGTCATTGATAACATTCTGTGTGGAGAGTTTTCTGGTTTCCCCTCACACATCCTGGGTAATTCAGAAGATGCAGCTTCTCAAAGTTGGAGCTTTATGCTGAGTCTATAAGTAAGACTGAAAACCCAGCCCCTGGGTGGGTTATCCCTTGTTGGTATCAACAAAGTTTTAGATCAAATCTTGTGCATTTTTGGGCCCATTGTTAGCCAGTGAGACAACTTGTAGTGGAGGTAGACTGCTTTCTTGCCTTCTCTCTTAAACTTTTAATCCAGTGGGTAGAAGTATTCATCTGATGCTTAGTGTGGCTGTATTCAGTCTAACTAAATTAAAAATCTCCTGTCTTCACTTTCTGGGTCTTTGTTCTTTCTTGCAGCCTTCAGTGTTTTCCCTTGGTGTCTTATGGACCATAAAGTAACCATCCCACTGAGATCACAGCTTCTCAGTTCCTTGTTGCTTCACAAACCAGTAATATTATTCTTATATAAAGATCATAATTTTTAATGTACACCTGTAACAGAACAACATAAATGATACAAAAATGACCAAAGTTTTGAGTTCCTAATATGCATGTCCAGATTCCTGCATTCTTTGCTTCAAAATGATTTTTTTTGCAAGATTTCTTTCCTCTTATATATTTATTTGATGTTAGTAATCATTTTTTTTGTTCTTGTAATAGTGCATTTATTTCCGCTTTGCTGTACAGAGCTGAATTTTATTGTTCCGTTCATACTCACACTGTAATGAGAACTGAGAATGCGAATTCTCTGGTAACTTTCTAAGATAAACTGAAGTTTGCACTTGGCCTACTTTGTTTTATTTTCACAATTGTTTCCAGGAAATCTGTGGCTTTCTGAAGTTCATATATGAATTCATGCTCGCAAAGATTTTTTCATCACTGTTAATTTCAATTCCAAAAATGATGCTAAAAAAAAAAAAAAAACACACAAAAAAAGTAGACAACAGTCAGCTTACAAATGATTGTGTTGTACCCTTCTAGTGCCATGCTTGAAATTTGAAGAAAGGTGTTTATTCATTTAAAAAAAGTTAAATTTCCAGTGTAGTAGTTTTCTTCCTTGTAATGAATTGGGCTATTAGCAGTACTTTCTACAAATAAGAGACAAAAGACAACTGCAGCTGTCTCATCTGCTTAAGAGGTGACCTAAGAAGTATGACTTCCTTAGTGATGCCTGTAGAGCCAAAGAAGTTTAGAAAGCATGAATCCTGGAGTTTTTTGAAATCAAGTCTTTCAAAGAAGGTTTAATTATTAGATGATAATAAAGCGTAGTTCTCTTGCACAAATAACTATATGTGGTTGTCTTAAGACTAAAACTAGTGATAGTGTATGTGATTTTGTCATATTGCTGTTTTTTTTGGTAACAGTGACAGTAGTTTTGCATTTAAAAAAGAAGTAGTTCAGAACTGTAGTTGTTAAATTCCTTCCCCCTCTTCTTCTGAGTGCTGCCTTCAAAGATTTGACGTTATTTGCTTTCCTTAGTAAGAGCTGCTTCAGTGATGTTACGTAAAAGGATCAAAATGGTCATTTTCTTGACATGAATGATAAGAATAAGTAGAAACATGGATTTGATGCATGAGCATAGGTGAAGCCCTTGTTCCTGTCAAATATAAAGCTACTACACATTTTCTGTTTGCCTAGGAGGAAAGGCGTACAAATGCTGACTGAAATTATTGAGGTGTTTAAATTACATTCAAGTTCTTTTGAGGCATGGTTGCTGGGTTCTAGTAGCAGGTTACTGGTTTTGTTATTTTGGAAAAAATGAACTAATACTTTTTTACCGTACAGGATATGAGTAATAAGAAAAAATAAATTTTTGGAAACATTTTGCAGGTTCCAGCTCTGCAGTTGGGGACTCTATATAAACCTTTGGAGCCAGCTGTTCACCGCTATATTCTTTCAATCATTTGGAGGTGTTGATTTTAAAAGAATGAGTTGCTGTTCCTAAAGTCTACAAACTGAAAATATTTCATAGCAGGCCTGTGAACTTAACGTGGGTTGGTTATGTTGGTATCTCTGCATGGCATATAAGAAGGATCAATTCATGTTTTCATTCAAAAACAGTGAAGAAAACTATTTTCTTTAATGGTATGCCAGATTCATGCAAATATTTCAGCAAGTCTTTATTACAGTTTGTCAGCAAACTGGGTACGACCAAAGTGTATTTAAATATCATTTAATTAGGACAGATGCATTTTCACTCCATGGCACTACATAGCAAGACTTGCATGTTCATATTTCCTTAAATTTATTCTGGAATTTGTCCAAGTTTAGCTTTAATGAGTAGTCTATCCAGCTAGTTACATTAGGATTTATTTTCCCCTAGAGAAGAGTGTTAGAATTGGTAGTTTTTTAACCTGTTCAGTTAAATGAACATATGTTCAGAGCTGCATCTTAACTCTTGAGTGTATAGATTTGAGAAATAGTTATTTCTATTGTTGTTACAATTTTACAGTGCTCTTTAAGTAGTCGTTTTAGAATCCAATCCTATCATAACCATTTAAATACGGTAATGGGTTTTGATGTGAAGTTGCATTCAGTTGCTTAATGATAGAGTATTGAAATGCAGATTTGGTTTACTGGAAAAAAGTATTTATAGTTGTACTTTCATTCATTGCTTGAATATATCTCTTGAGTCATAAACTATGGTTAAATATAGCTCAGTACCTTATTAATGATGGATTTTCTGTATTAACAGGTGCAGTTTGGTAGCAGACTTGTATTTTAAGTTCTTTTAAATGCATTATTTGTGTTTCAAAACCATCATAATAAATCCTGAATTATAAATGCACTTTCATCACTAGCCAGGTCTAGTTAAAATTTCCTTTAAGTAACATTTGCTGCACACATGGTACAATGCATTTCCCTTCCCCACACCTTTATGGCCTTTATTTTTTCTATAAAAAAGGATTTATTTTCTTCAACTTCCTATTCCTCCCAAGTTATCTGAAAAGGAACAGTGCACTTCATTCCTCTGGGATTGTTAAAGTACAAAAAGCTTAGATTTTGCATATTGTTTAAAAGAAATTTCATATACTGTTGTTATCCTTAAGGGAATATTTTATGTGGAACTTCTATATTTCATATAGCTCAGTACAGTAGCTATTAAATGAACAGTCAAACTTTTAAAGTAATATCTGTTCCACTGTTGCATTGTATGCTGCTATTGTCATAGCTCTCTGAAGCCCGTGAGTTTAGTAATACTGGTCTAGTTGTCTTTGTTCTGAATTTTGTTGAACGTGTTTTTCTATCTTCTTCATTCCCAGTTTTACATTAGGGAACCCATCTTTTGAAATCTTCAGACATACTTTTTTGAGATAATTTTAGCCTTGCATAATCATATTTAGAAATTAAAGGAAAAAATAGAAAATATAACCCAACAACAGTTAAACTGCGCTTCTGCAATGAGATAAATAGTACAAGGTTATTGTAAATGGCTTCATAAAAGGAGTGTTAGATTTTGTTTAAATTGATGTCACCACACATTACATTTCTTCTCGTGTTTGCAAAAGCTTTGCTAAAAGACGTCTGATTTTCATGAGAGCAAATTTTACATAAAAGTAGAATTACATCATAGCAAATGATTTTGCTGTTTAATATGGAATTTAAAAATTAATTTTTCATTTACTGTGTATATAATGTTTTCTTCTATAGGAAAAGATTTTTCTAAGTGCAAAATCACCTTATGTACTCCTTTCTGCGTTCACACCTTTACGTATGCATGCGTACCTTTTATGCTTGAATTACAGTAATTAAAAAACAGCAAAAATGAACCTACCTGTACAAAAGTAAATTTAGATTCTAACTTGTACCAGCATTAGAAAAGGCCACAGTGTTGCAAGTTAACGGTCTGTGTTCTTCATGGCACCCAGAGCTTTTCCTCTAGTGACTACAAAGCTATAGTACATTTATACTGAGGGTTATGTGTGTATCTGAGCAGCTGTAGTGGGTGGTATTTTTTTGTCCAGTTGTGTTCCATGGAGGCTGATCTCAGTGTTTAAGAGTATGTTCTGTTGTTAGTTTCCTTCAGCTGTCTGGATCAAAGTGGTTCATTTTTAGATTTTTTATAATTGTTAATTTTAAACCAGGCAGCATCTTTCCATATTTACCTGATTTTACTCATTATTTTCAGCTTCTGTCTCTCATTAAGTCTTGTTAAATAGTTCTTGTTTTCTAACTACCGTATTTTGCTTAGTTTTTTTTATTATTATTTTGAATGGCTTTCTTGCTTTCTAATGTATTTGGAGGCATTTTTTTTCTCAGATGGCCGTATGTGGTATTTGTACCTTTTAGGAGAAACACTTTCTGGTAATCTGCACAGTGTGTTTGAACTTCACACTTAAGGACAGGATGAGCTTCAGGAGCTCTGTATGGATATTTCTTACTCTTTTGATATACTGTGCTGCACTTGGTAGAGCAGTAATCACAGACAGCGTGCAGTCTGCTTGAGTTCTCTAGGAAAATCCTTATGGCTGTCAAATTAAAAGGCAGATCCAAAATATGGGAGTTCTAAATTTCGAAGACTGATAGTTCATTTCAAACAGTTGTACCAAAATTTTTTTCTTTCTAAATGAAATTCCTAATGCCAGACACGTCTGATGACTTCTCCCGTACAATCACAAAAGATTTTCTTTTCAGCCATGTTTTTTTCTGGAAATGTCATTTGAATTGGACAGCACAGTCATCTTCAGCTTCAAATGAGTTATAACTCAGAGGCAGTTCTGCTGCTGTGCTTTTTTCCTTCTTTTTCTTCTCAATAGTTCATAGATTCCACAGTTCATAAGGCTGAAAAAACTTTAATGAGTAATGATTACTTTCTCATGGCTTTTAATGTTCAGAATGTTTGTTTCCAAACCGTATTTCATATATCGCGAAGGCCTCATTTACAGCTTATGAGTCAAAAGTGTCAGCAATCAAAATGTTTAGCTATTCTGCTTCTTCATCTAGATGATGATGATGATGAATCAGAGAAGCGGTGATGTGTTTTTTTCTTTCACATCTTTCTTGGTGGACTGTCACTCACCTGATTGGGGGTAGAATGTGCAAGGAAATGCCTTTATTGACAGAATTTTTGGCCCTTCAGTCTGCTAGAGATTCAAGAGTTTGAGCATCAGGGAACCATGTTTTCACTAGCCTGCTTCTGAGTTCACCGAGCCTCCTGCTGTCTCTAATTACTAGTGACTGTCTACTATCATTTGCCACTGAAAGAAAAAATAAACAACACAACAACCAAAAACAAAGCCATATATTCTGCTATAAATAGCCATCTTGTTAGGTATGAGACCTGGAGAGATTCTGGGTCTTATGGTTGATCTGCTTATAAGCAGGTCTTATCTGCCAAAAAAAAAAAAAGCCAACTTTATATATTCCCCAGTTCTTAAAGTATTTTACTCAAATGTCTGTGAGTTTCATCATCTGTCTGATGAGAAAGTGCTTAAAATATGTAATTGTAACGCAGTGAGACTGACTTGGGGTGCTGAAAAGACTATATGGCAAATGTGAATTCGTAAGAAATATTAAGACTAATTTGAAAAAAAAGTCATAATCACATCATCATTGTTCTCCTTGCGCATTTTTCCAGCTTTCAACATTTAGTGTCTAAATGACTTCACTGATGGTGGAGATAATATAGAGCTCCAGGATGACAGGCTAGCAGGGCCCTCTGTGCCCCTCTGGCCCACCCCTACCAGAGCAGGGGGCCCAGGCCCATGGCCAGGCAGCTTCTCAACATCCCCAAGGATGGGACCCCACAGCCTCTGGGCAACCTGTGCCAGTGCTCCCACACCGCACAGCACAGCGGTGCTGCCTGGTGCTCAGAGGGAGCCCCTGTGCTTCGGTTTGTGTCCATGGCCTCTCGTCCTGGCACTGAGCACCACTGAAAGGAGCCTGGACGTGTCCCCTTGGCACCTTCCCCTCAGGTATTTATGGACAGTGATGCAGTCCCCCTGAATCCCCTCTTCTCCAGACAGAACAGGCCCAGCTCTCTCAGCCTTTCCTCACGTGAAATGTTCCAATAGCTTAAACTAAATCTAATATACTTTGAATAGCTCTAAGAAGTACACCCAGAATATTTAAAAGGAGACTCCTGTAATGCAGATAGGTACAGATGAGCTCATATGTGTGTCAGGGCGTTATATTTTGGGGACGCTAGAGAAGATAATGCTGAAGTAGAAAGATTACATCTGAGTGATGGGGCAGGAGGTTATTATAACAAAGATAATACTGTTGTAAATGTGCTGGAGGAAAAGGCCCCAGAGTGGAAGTGAAGGACCATTGTAACTTTTACAATGTAGGAAATCTATTGCATAATTTCAGGTAATAGTATAAGTATTAGGAATATAAAAGGTAATTTACTTTCTGTAGTTGTTGAAGAGTTTTCCTGTTGGTACTAGGCTATGCTGTCACAGAAGAATTTGTTTCCAAACAGAATATCCTTTACCATGACCTGCTCTCCAAATGCCCTAAAACCCCCCACTAGATTATAAATTAAAAAGGGTTGAAAAATATTATTACCTATTTGGAAACTTCTAGTGAGCCAAGTATGTCAGCCAAATATAGAATATGAAGGTAAATACAGAACATGTTTTTTGTGTTGTACTTGTATGACTATTGTCTACGTAGGTTTTTGTATCACAAGAAACATTTCATTTTGTTTACTGATTTGCAGTAAGCTTTAAAATAAACGTTTTCCAATAAAGTTTTGAACAGATTTTTTTCTTTTTTTAGTAATTGCATGATTGTGAGTACCTTTTATTTTGCTGATGTGCTCTTATTTCAGTATGTTAAAACCAAGAGATAATTAGATAAAAATAGATATTTTATCTCATGTTTTACAGGAAGATGTTAAAGCATTTAGCGGTACTCCTGTTTTGAGTGAGTTTTAGTGTAAGTAGAATAAGCACTTACAAGGCAGAATTTTAAAAGGCGCATAACTGTCTTTACAGGGTTAATTGCTCATAGTCTGCTATTCTGTAATTCAGCTTTTGATTTGTTATTCTTCTGCATGAAAGTAATGATTTTTTTTTCTCTCAATATTTTAAACAGGACCAAGCGAGCTCATGTCCCATTAACAGAATGCATATTTGAACTTCCAAATTTGACAATTCAAGCAACTAGAGCTCAAACCCTTCTCCTCCAAACTATTTATCAGAGCTGGTGTCATCCTGCTGGAAATGTCAGTTCCGTGGTGGTAAATGAAGCTTTACTGAATGAAGTTTTCCAGTCTTCAGGTAAATATGTGATGCTTTCGGTTAAGTATGTTAGATTAATACCTTGATTATGGTATGGAGAACTGTTAGCGAACCTTTAAATCCAGGTTTTTACATAAAGTAGTTAACAGACAGAATGTTTTTTGTGTATATATGGGTATTTATAGCTTATGCTTAGAATCCAGGATGTAAGCTAAGCCACTGAGCTTCGCTCCTTGGCACCAAATTCTGGATGCATTTAATTTTCCCATACAGGATAATTTTTCCATAATTCCCTCATCTAAAACATCCACCCTTTCTACCTTATATGGTATAATGTTGTAACTTAAGATCGTTTTGAGGTGAAGCTGTTGGATGAAATAAGAAATACTGGATTATTAAGGGCTTTATTAATCAATGGTGCATATAAGTTGATCTTTTTTAAAGGTCTGCATATGTTTTTCATCTAGTTCCATAAATAAATGTTTCTGTTGTGAAACAGCAGAAGATGTACAAGTCTCAGAGGTGATGATGTAAATAATGAAATTCGCTACCTGTCATAATTTTGGAAAACATCCAGGGATTTCAGGAAGAAATTAAGGAGTTATTTAGCAAGGATATTGATAAAATGCTGAGGCTATCGCCTGTGTACATTATCTCTATGCGTAACTGTTTTAATGAACCTGGGCGTGGATTAGCTAGCTCATAAATAAACTGGGACTTCTTCAGATGACTACATTTAGCATTTTGGTAACAATGGTCACTGTAGCATTGGTATCTTTTCAGTGTATTGAATGCTGGCATATACTTCTTTCTTCTCACTTGTTTCCCTGAATGAATTCGTTTATTATGACTAAAGTCAAAGCAAAAGATTTGTTTTCCTGTTTCCCTTGTCCTGTGTACAAAGCTATTTCATTAATGTTGGTATTTATTTAAATGATGCTTTTAAGACTTTGTCCAAGATTATCTGCTGGTGCTAGAAGTAAAGGATTTAAAAATAGAGCCAGAAGGATGCTAATTAAGAAATTGAGTTTCATCTTTGAAAACTGGGAAAGACTCTTGTATTTAGATGCCACCACTGGTATGATATTGCTCGAATCTGGGGGGAAAAAAGGTATAAACCAGTGAGAGTAATAAAAGAGTCTGGAGCCTTTCATTCTAGAGAAATTCTTCTGACTTCGGAAATCTGACATTCCAGGACAGTGCCTTTTTTAGCATCTGCACGTATACATTTAGTCATTTGTTGAATTTCTTGTTTGTTCAGGATATGTTATAATGAAGACAGAATTGTGAAGAAATTTATAGATAAAAATTGTAATTTTTTTTTTAGCTTTTTAACAGAGGACATTTGACATTTTCTTGCTGCCTGTAGGGACAGTTTGTTTCTAAAATATTATTTTGTCTTTTAGAATTGTTTCTGATACCATTTGGGTTTTCACTGAGACTCTTAACTCTTGCATTTGATATTGAACTGTGCTCCAGCTTTCTTGATTTCTTATCTTTAAAGAAAAGGAACTCCAAAACTGAAAACTGTGTGGGAAAATCTTAATTTTCAGTTAAAGTATATGAGTTGTCTAATCCTAATGAATCTAGCTCTTAAGACTTCTGTAATATTCTGACTATGAAATATAAGTCTCTGAGATTATTCCTGATAAATCAACTTTTTCTGTGCACACTTCTACTGCTACATGGATATCCAACAGTTTGCCTTTGTCACATCTATCAAAGACTTGTTTGAACGTCTTTTTTGATCTTCATACATCTTGTCAGAAAGATTGTAATGTTCATGTATACATGCTGTTGAATAGCATGTGGCATCCTTTAATTCATTATATGGTTTCCAAAAAACGCAAGAACTTGTATATTATCATCTAGCCCAGTAACTTATGGAGGCCAATATCTGGATCAGAGTGGCCAGTAGTCAGATGTTTGTTGAAGAGCACAAACATATGACAAATATACAATGATTTTTCTAATCTGGAATTTGCTTATAGAAGTCATACTCATTTTTTTTCCTTCTTTCTTCATATCATCTAATAAGATGTATTGTTGGAACTTCTCACTATTCAGCACTAATATTAAGAGATTTTGATCAGTTTACTGGCCTTTACAGCATGAAGGTCACCCAGAAGATAAAAATATATCTATTTATATAATATATATTAATTGCATATATTACTGTGCATAAGCATAATGAAAATAATTTAAAACCTTAAGAATCTTCATCATTCCCAACTTTGGAGAATGTGTTAGGAGAGTGGTTCCAATATGGTAAATCATGACTAGAGGCAGAATGGTAGTTTGGAACTACACAGTTATGGTGGTTGCTTTTTTTCTTTCAGTTAGATCTGTGTTGATCTGATGTAAAATAACTGTAGTATTTTCATTTGAGTAACTCTTGGAATAACTGTGAATAAGAACATTAATTAAGAAATGCTTAGTTTTTTCTACTTTCTGAAAAGTCTTATTGATTCTTTTCATTCCGTGTTTCTGTGTAGTCACCAAAGAATCAAATTGTGAGCTTTTACTTCCAAGTACCATTACTTCTGAAGGTAGTAGGTTTAAAACCTACACTCCAGACAAATGTGAGAATGCATCATATGATCAATTAGGTGGCCTTAGGGTTTGCAGTTTTGGAGTAACTTGTTCTGTCATTTAATGTGGTTTCTGTCCTTCAGTTCGAAGAGCTGTAATACAACCACTCTATTCTGCAACCTCATTTATTAGAAGTCTGAAGCGCAAATTTTAAGTACTTATAGTGAATGAACAGTACACTATACTTGTTTCGATCTCCTCTTACTCTGGCTTAGTGCTTGTCCTAATAAATTAAATACTTCTGTAGTTCTAATTCACATTAAGTAGATGAAGAGAGTTTTGAAATCAAGGCTATGAAATGATTTCTGTCTACCATTTTGCTCTAATCCTTGGCTTGTTTCATTCTGTAGGTCTACCACATTCTGCTGGAATACATTTGGATAAAATTTAAGATCATGCTTTGTAAATCATGCTTGTACTTAGAGGCAGATTGCATATACTTTAATGGTAGCATCTATGTGTGTAAATGTCTGTAATTACTTGGAAGTTTTAATTTGTTTTTTTTTTTGTTGTTGTTGTTGGGTATTTTAATAACTAAGAAAGTAGTGTAGAAAAAATAATGTATTGGGGTATTTTTAAAATATTAAACAAGACACAGCTGTTCATCAGTAATACTGATATACTATAGCTTCTCCAGCACATGGTGGCTTCAAGTTTTAGAGTGGCCACGAAGAAACTGGAGACAGTTGGAGGGCTGTTGAGACCTAGGTCTGGGTCTTTACATGAATTTCCAATGGAACTGGTTGTAGGAACTAAGTATGGATAGCGTGCTGGAGAGGAGGCAAAGGAAGGATTTCACAGCAGCTTACAAATGTTTGAAGGACAGTTTCAAAGATGATGTAGACAAATTATTATTGATAATGCCGGGTGATAAAGAGTGCACGTGTGTATGGCTATCCGTACAGATCACAGGCAATCAGGAGCACTCCGGCAGACAGCACCAAAGGCCTCATCCTCTTTCTGTGTGGAAAAGGTGACCTATTAGTGAGAATGTATTTGTATACATTATGTACAAGGTGGATCCCTCCATCAGCATCTCCTTCTGCCCAGTGACTGTTCTGCGGTTGTAGTTTTCTCGGCTGCAGGTACCTGGGCATAGGATCCCTGGAGTCTACTCTAATGGTACTTCTTTTTCAGGAGCCCTTGACTTGTTTCCACCTGCTGTTTTTTGCCACTGGGCTCCTCTGGGCTTGTGCAGATGGGCTTTTAGGACTGATGGCTCCTGTGGTGGGCTTGGGAGAAGCTGGGCAGTGGGTTATTTGGGATCTTGTTTCTGCCACTGTCTGTTTGAGCATCTTTGTGAAGATGAGCCTCTATCACATGCCCTAAAATCTCACAGAGATGACCTTTTCATCAATGGTATTAACTGTGTTCACAATTCATTTCTCAGCCATGCGCAGTGGTACAAGTGTACTTGAAGTTAATGGGTTTCCACTCTTGTGATGTTGTGGATCAGTTGATTTTTTTAAATCAAGTTTACACAAAATACAAGCATCTTTGCTCTGTTTTCTTTTATAGCTTTTCTCATTTCTTCCTTGGCTTTTCCTGATTTTGTTCTAATGTATTGGTAGTATACTTTATTAATTTTTTTTTTCTGCAAGAAAATTGGAAATCTTTACTTTCTTCTATTTCCCAGGGGACATCTTTCTTGAACTTCATTGCTTTCATTCTGCTGCTACAAGAATCATAAGCTCTATGATTCATCATTATTGTTGCCCACATTATATTCTACCTTTACATTTTCCAACTTCAAAAAGCTGTCCAAGTAGTTTCAGTCATAAGCAGTAGGACAAACAGCTATGTCTATCTTGAGATTCTTATTCCCCTTTTAAAAGTAAATAAAAAGAAAAAACCAGACATGACATTACTCTCAAAAAGGGACTTATTTAGTTTGTCTTCCTATTTTTAATGATCCAGAGACTACCAGCAAGTCTGTTTATGATCTAGATAACAGAATTTTACTCCTTGATGCGCAGTACAACACCTTGCTTTTTTATTTTGAAAATAAGAGACTTTGTATTTTTTCTTTTATAGCTTCTTTACTTCTTTCACATAGCTATGTGTCAAATGTGTTTGCCATTTGTTTACATAGCTTTTTTTTGTGACTGCGTGTGTCTGTATTTACTACTTGTGTGTTGATTGAAGAGTTAAAGTTGGAAACCAATATAAGTCAAAGAATTCAAAAAATTAACAGGAAGACGAGCATAGATGTATGAGTTGTAGGGGGGGGACGAATGTATCAGAGAAGAGCACGTGTCTGTTGGCCTTTTGACATGCTGTTGAGAGTCTCAGACATGCTGTGGGGGCATGCTCTGGGAATCTGTCTGCTGGGGTAACTGCTGAAAGATACTGTGGATACAACTTCAAAAGGTACATCTGCACTGTGTATTCCCAGAAACATAGAAAACAGAAGTTAGAGCTAGTATATAGAGTTTGGTGCTATGGTTACTTCAGAAATATTTTTCAGCTCCACAACTTTCTCCAAACTAGCTTAGGCTGAAGGAGATGTAGTGATTTGGAACATACTCTCAGACTCTTCAGTATACAAATTCTTCATGCAAGTAGATTCAAGGAATACAATAAGAGAAAATTGTCTGAAGATGAACACTCTTATCTCCTTCACCTTTCTACCTGCCGCCGTTTTCCAGAAACCGTTGTCGATCAGGAGAAAAACACTTTCCTCAAGTATTTTGGAGTTGTTGGTCATTAGATTTTGTCTTCATCAGATTGTCTTTTGAATTCAGAGTTCATCGGTTTCTTTTGATTAACTTGTTGAAAGGAGGGGAAGCTGAAAAAATAAGTTTTGAAGTCTCAAAAGCAAGTTGTGTGTGTTTTAGTTTCTTATGTTAGTAAGGTTTGTTATCTTAAAACTACTACTACGAAGACAGAGACCATAGACTGAGCTCAGAATGTGTGGGGAATAGATTAATACAAGTACTTAAAGAAAGGTGTGTGTTTTTTATGTTAGTAAGTATAGTAATTCTACCCTGTGCTTAAGTGTTGTGCCATACTTACCTTGAAATAATTTATTTCTGCAATATGCAGATTTGTAATTACAACTGACTTGGAATGTATGGGTATCACTAACTAACTAATGAAATTTTGAAAGCAGTGAATTTTTGTCTTCAACTCAGACGTAACTTGTTGAGGATTAGTTTATTTTGTTTACCCAAACTATTTTTATAATTCTTTATAAAGAAGCAATATAAGCACAATAGAATGTTGATGTGGTAGTTGAAATAGCATGTTCGTTCTTATGCTTGCACATGCTTGAGATACATCCCTATTTTTCGTTTTCTCTACTACAGATGTAAAAAGAAACATGAATCTGAGATATATTGTGCTTTCTGTATTTTTCCAAGTGGATGTACTGATGATGCTAATAAATATTTTACTATTAGATTTTTTTACAAGAACAATTATACAAAATACTACAATTTTGGAAAAAATATTGTCAGTCTTTTAGAAGCTAAGGGTAATTAATCCTGTGGAGTAATTTCATTGTGTATTTTCTCATTTGTTAGTAGGTGTACCTGAAGCACTCAGTTTCTAACCATTTCAACTTGCCAAGAAAACATATACACAGTCACACATGGCTTTAGTTTACTCTGGAAAACTGGAACTTGCTACCACTTTTTCCT
>JANHGO010000063.1:32231090-32251772 GCA_024606505.1 Aquila spilogaster | reverse complement strand
CTATTAAATAGGTCTCTTGTGGAGTGAAGTCAAATATTCCTCTTATTTTGCTTTTGCCTTGGAAGAAGAGAAGAAAATGTACGTACTGTAACATTTAAACATCTGGTCTAAACCACATCAGGGTAACACTGAGGAAAGTAACAGGATTCAGTATTCTTCCCAGGTGTACATATAAAAAAAGGGTTGTGGAGCTGCTGCGTAGTTCTTTTAACCACTTAGGAAAAAGACTCAAATAAGTTACTTGCTTTTCTAATACCCCCTGATTTTAAAACTGCATTTTTCCTCTTACCCCCACTCCCTTGCCACCAAACCCCAAAACCCAACAAAAGCCTAGAATAAAACCTGTTGTAGGCTGTTAAGCTCTAATTGCTTCCTTGCAACATACTGGCATTTAATCTTTGTTTGTTCCACATAATGTGATCAGTTTGGGCACTCATTTTGTGGACTCTGACTTACGCTTCCATTTTAAACAGAAAGTATAAGAGTGCCTTCTCTTAAGTGTAAGACAGAGTGGCACAACACAACTGTATGAAATGTGCACAGTTTAAACTATTTACTGTCTTGCATGGGTGATTGTACCTGCCTGTCCTCATCCTTCATGTAGGCTTATGCCTGCAGTATGTTAATAGTATTATTTTTATACATTTTACATTGCTGTGAAAGTCTGGAGATTATTAGCTCGAATTTCAGATTTATATACAGGGTGCATAACCAAACCAAGCACAATTCTTAATACATAGAATGTGATGCAGTTGTACACAAAATCTTTTATTTCCTTTTACAGTAGATGTTTTCAGTAATATTCTTAAGTCTTGAACTGACTTACACTGAAAATGGGGTAGGTGGGACATGATATCACTTCAATGTGTTATTAGTGATCCTTAGTGTAAGTAACTTTTAATAAAAAAAACCTGCTTGAAATAAGGATTCTGTAGTGGCCTGAGATGAAGAACTAACATATGAAGCAAGCACATAAATGTATAGTTGTAATTAACTTTTGACTTCTTCTTATGTAATTTGTGTGCACTTTTATGCTATGAAAATAAAAATTCACAGCATTTTGATTTGATATTACATATTGATATGCATCTTTAAGGCATTCATGCAGGCTTAACTTTTATCTGTAATGTCATGCTGAAGAATCTAATGTAAAAATCTACTTGAGACTTTTAAAATATCTGCTGTGGTGAAAATGAACATATGCAAAGTGTCAATAGCACAGTCAAGGTAGAAAAAAAATCAGTAGGCTGTGAAAGGAATACATACATACATAAAATCTATATGCAGGTAAACATACATAAACTTTTAAAGTTTGAACTGTGTTTCAGAATTTCAGTAGAGCTGAGTTCAACATTGTGTTTTTTTGGAATTAACAGCAAATTCTTGCTGGGTATGTTGGTGGGCTACCAAAAACAAGAGGCCTAAGCCTAGAGCTATAAATAGTGCCCTTCCACTAGAGTCTGTAGTTTATTTGCACAAATAGCAATTGAAGCTGTAATGGAGAGCACCTGTTTTGTGTGCTCAGCTGTTAACTTTGTTATTTCATGTTTTATTAAGAAAGGTGTGTTTGGACAGCAGGGATGTAAGGCTGCTTTCTTGCCTTGTTTTAGCTGCTGTGTACATCAGGTGAAAAACTCTAACCTCCCCTACAGGGAGTGTGAGGTGGTTTCTTTCATAAGAGTAATTTAATGTGCTGAGAGAGAGACTGCAGTACGGCTTGTTAGAAGAAGAATAAGAAGAGTGTAACGGTTCATGAATCTGCTGCATAATAGGAACTGGAAAATTTATGAGAAGAGCACAGAGCAAATGCATACCAGAGCTTCAGAGTTAATAGGAGGAAGGACTTTTTTGGAGGAGGACCCAAAGAAGTTGGTGTCAAATTTAGGGTTAGCTGAGAAGCCATCAGTGACTGTTACTGAATGAAGGAGAGTGGGGTGGTGGTATTTTTTGGTGCCCATCTTTTAAAAAGGATGTGACCTGACTCATAGTAAAATTTGCAGTGATGAACATTGCTTTTCTGAAAAGCAAAAGCAAATTTCTTTTCCCCTGGGAGAAAAAAACAACAACAACAAAACAAACAAACAAACCAGAAAACTGAGGTCACAAGGGACATTACATTTGTTTTGTAAGTGGACTGATGAAGAAATTACAGTAATTCACTTCTAATAGCATGATAACAGTTCAGCACATTTTCAGTTGATAATTCAGATCTTGCCCGATACTTACACATGATAGAGCACAAGAAAACAATTTGTCTCCTAATAGTCTAATCTTTTCTGTTTATGGTTATAAGTGATCTTCTTTCATCCTAAACCCTAAACAAAGTTGCGGTTGGCTGCTGCAGCTGCCTCTTATGGGATTTTGTTCAGAAGTTTCATTTCAGGGGCTTCAGTAGACACTTCTTTTGAAAAATAAAAACTCTCTTCTTAATGTATAAGAAAAAAGATAATGAGAAACTGTATTTCAGTTACTTCCTGTGTTAACCATTTTATTGATTCTGACCAAAATAATTTATTCAGTTTGTACTGTTGTGCAGGGCAGTATATTTGTTTGCATTTTAACAGATTATTTTTTACCATTAAAGCACTACACTTAATAAAAATACTTTGATTCTTGCATAGCTTTAAAAAGTTTGAACATCTTGTAGCATAACTTCATTATTATTATAGAGAAATTTTGCAGTTTGAAAAGTAATGACTAATTGGAGTTTTGATCTTGTTTATGGAAGAAATATCATACAATCATAGAATGGCTTAGGTTGTAGGGAAACTTAAAGACATCTAGTTCCTACTCCTGCTCCCAGTGGACAGGACTGCTACCCACCAGATTACACTGTCCAGGGCCCCATCCAGCCTGGCCTTAGACACCTCCAGGGATGGGACATCCACAGCTGTTTCAGTGCCTCACCACCCTCTGAGTAAAAAAATTCTTTAACATCTAATCTAAATCTCCCCTCTTTTAGTATAAAGCCATTCCCCGTTGTCCTATCACTATCAGACCATGTAAAAAGTCAGTCCTCCTCCTGGTTGTAAGCTCCCTTCAAGTATTTGAAGGCTGCAATGAAGTCTCCCCAGAGCCTTCTCTTCTCCAAGCTAAACAGGCCCAAAAAGCTGAACAAACCCAAGTGTCAGCTAAGATGATTTTGAATGGACTGGATTACTACAGAATGTGGAACGGGAAAAAAAAAAAAAGCAGAAAGTACAGAACTAAAGAAATTCATGTGAGAATTCAAGTAAAAAAATGTTTCTATAGGAATAACCTTTACTTCAGGGGAAACAAAATACGTGATAGTCAGGAGCACATAGATATAAGAGTAGGCACCTTTTAAACTATTAAACTTACAAATGTGATAGAAGCATATTTACTTTTTCAAATGTGATACTAAAGTCTGATCGTCAGGTTTGCATTTATTTATGTAGTGTTGTCTTGATCAAATAGAAATTGCAATTGAAATTATGTGGCAGATTCCAGATACTGTTACTTAAAACTTATTATAGTTGTGCCTGTAATACTAATGATTTATAAAATATGAATATACTATAGAATTACTTTTGTGTCATGAGCTCTAGTTAATTGACATTGATTCCAATATGATATGACCTCTTTGTGGTGAATTTTTTTTTCTTGCCATCTTAGTTTGTCACAAGGTTAAGTGGTGCTCTTGTCGCCATAATGAGATAAGAGTATTACATGTTGCAATGTTAATTGCTGATCTGAAGCCTCAGATGATGTATTATATTAAGTCAGGCTTTTTTAAAAGCGGTTTATGTTTAGTGGTTGTTTTAAACCTAGAGATTGTAGAAGCAAATTCCAGTTTTTAATTGTGTAGTTATTCAAGTAGGTACTCCTTGTAGTAAGCTATTTGTAGGAGAATTGTTAAACAGTTGAAGTGCAGACTGTATGAGGAATGGTTATTCTGACTCTTGCAATAACAAATGTATTTTTTTCTGCATGTCTGGTCTACTTCATACTCATAGAATAAAATCAATTGCAAGGTACATGTAATAAGTTAATGATGAAGAAAATAAAACAGTAAAATAATACAGGTGCTTATAATAGTGTCTTCTGTTTCCAGGAGTTTTCTTCTGAACTATTAGAATTATCTTGCAGTATTCTTAGAGGGATTTTCAGCAAATGTTGCCATAATGTCATAAGCCATTTTTAAGGACTGTCAAGTAAAGGAAATAAGGTTGCAAGCAATGTAAACTAGAATGTTCTCTGGCTCTCTAATGGAGGACAGAAAACACATTTTTACTGGAAGATAGGGTTCTACAATTAGAGCAGTGCTTTGAGCACAAATTATTTAGGTTATAGTATTATGTCTTCAATGGTGAGCAATTACTATGGGTAAAAGCTCTATTGTGCAAAAAAAAACCAAAAATACACACCCTAATTTACCAATAATACAAATGCATAGTAGCATAAAAAAGCAGATACAGTAAGGCAGACAAAATTAGGGGTACGTAGGTTCTCATGAAACTACTGAAAGCAAAAGAAGTTTAAATGAACATTTAATAGTTTTTTTTATTTGAAGGGGAATTAGAGAGAAATAAAGAAAGAAGAATGTTCAATTATTGTGTTATTAAACAGTATACAGTGAATGCACCTTAGAGTTCGTAAAGTGAAAATCTGACTGAAGTATAATAGCAAAATTAAATATGGCACAGCAGATGTAACTACTTTGATACCACTTTGAAGTATTACAAAAGCGTAGGAAAATGTTCCTTGTTTTTTTTTACTATTGTTGTGCTTTTTTTTCTCATGAATAAGGATGCATATCACACTGTACATGATATGATAATTAAAAGCACAGATTCTGAGAAGGTGTCAGAGTTCTGTGTATGATCACAGCTTCAGCTTTTGAGTTTTTGGAGCTTTGGCTTATGCAAAGTAGGATCTCCTACATCTGCTTACCATCTTCCAAAGCATACTTTGGAACCGAGGCAGACATTGACTCAGAGAAAGTAATCAGAGCTATTTCCAGAAACACCTTTGTTTTAGTTGGAGATAATCTAAATAAGCGTGGTCCCCAGCCTGAGCTTGGTTTCTTTCTGTTGAGATTGCATCATAAGGCTGGTATGGATAAAGATCAAACAAATGTGTTTTATTTTTCACTTTTTTTTTTTTACTTTTTCACCATCATCTTCTGGCAATTTTGATTTGTTTTGAGAGCAATATATTAAACAAATCCAGATATTACACCTCCTTATACTTGTTTCTCCTGTCTTTTACACCAAACTTTGTTCCCGCACCTCATTCTTGATTTTTTCCTTCTTTTATGTCTGATCCTATTCAACTCTTTTCTTCTTTTTGGGACATCTTTGTTCTGATCTTCTTCCTTTTCCCTTTTGCTTTGCCTCTTTTTCTGATTAATAACAGCAACCTTGTTTAAAGTTCCATTTGATCTTTCTTGATTTGTGTTTAGCAAATTTAATTTGCCATTTACTCTGGAAAAGTTGAATTAAGAAGTGCAGTCACATCTCAAAACAATATAAACTATATTGAAAAGTTGAATCCATTGTTAATATATTTTAATTGACCTCAAGACAATGTTGTGCAACAGTCAGTTTTCAAATAGTGGTTTTTAAAAACTCTGTAGTTCTGTCTGAGAAGGAGAAAGGTAGGAAGAAATGATGCAGAACTGTGTACAGCAATGGAACACCTGGAACTAAGAATCCTTGTTGGCTATACTTGATGGCTATCAGCTCTATTAAAAATGAAAAAAATAATGCATTTTTTTCTGCACCTTATAATCTTCTCACACCTGTTCCCATTCTTCTCTTAGAAAATAGCTTATGTAGGAGTCTTAGAATAGTTCAGTTGGAAGTATCCTTTAATGATTATCTAGTTTATTGTAATGCCAAAGTCTTATCCCAGGCAAGAAGTAAGGTAGTTATTTGTCTAGCAGTAGTGATGATACATGTGGTGAGGGGAGTCCAACTGGAAGTGCCACCCTGAAGAACAGAGCAGATGTTATGGCCATCAACTCTTATACTAGAGCAAGTTTGACTTCTCTGCTGAACTGAAGAACTTTTTTTTATCTTTTTTTGGGGGGAAGTCAAGGAATCCTAGAGGTTTCCACTATCACCCTTCTTTCAGAAGGCTTTTCATTATCTTTCTTCAAGAAAATCCTTCCTGAAAAATACCTTGTACCGTCTCAACATATTTGGTATGAGCTTAGTGGATTTTACTCAGAAGCTATCTGGTGTCTTTTGATTTCAGTTTACAGCAAAAAATTGTGCTCCAAATAATGTTGACTGTCATACTCCACTGCTTGATAGTTGGGTCTACTCAGCTTTCTGAATTTATTTTCTCTGATATTTTGACTGCTGAAAGCATATAGTGAATTTTTATGTATGAGGGCTACTTCAAAAGTAACGCCTCCTGTTTTATGTTGACCCACAACATGAGAGGTGGATGGTGGTGGTATGGAAATTAAAAGTTGAACTTTCCTGCCAATATTCTGTTTCATTTTGTTGCTGTGTGACAAGTGTCAGCAAAGGGGTAGTCTGACAAAATGGCATCTGACACAGAAGGACATATGAAGCAAAGAGAGTGGAGTTGAACTCCTCCATATGGAAAAAATTGATAGAATCATCAAGGTTGGTAAGATTACTAAGATCACTTAGTCCAGCTATCAACCCACACCTGTGATTGGTCTAGACAGTGTCGCTTAGTGCACCATCTACCCTTTTCTTGAAAACCTCCAGGGATGATGACTCCACAGCCTCCCTGGGCAGCCTGTTCCAATACCTCACCACTCTTTTTGAGAAGAAATTTTTCCTAATATCCAACTTTAACCTCCACTGGCACAGCTTAAGTCCATTAAACCCATTGACATTCATTGATGCTTGGTGAACATTTATGGAGACCAGACAGTGGATGTGAGCATAGTGAGGCGATAAGTGGCGTGTTTCAGCACTGATAATGGCAGCAGTGGATCACCTTCACTGGTGCAAAGATTTCTGAGTACAGCATGAAGGCTCTTGTTTATTGTTGGTGAAAATGCATAGCAAATGGTGGTGTCTGTGTTCAAAATTAGTGTTTTGTAGCTGAGAATTTGCTCAATCAAATAGTGTTATTGTTTTCTCTGTATCTGTTGTAGTTTCTATGGAACTAAATAGGAGCTATTACTTTCAGAGTGGGTTATGTATATCAACGTATCTCAGAAATCCAGACTTCTGATAAATTTTGTCAAACAGGATTGCACTCTTTTTTAAAAGCTTATATTTCTTACTGTTATGAAAATAGTCATCCATCTGCAGCAGGCATCAGTAAAAGGAGGATTTAAATTAGAAGAACCTGATTTTATTTTTTGTTGGTGGGAGATTTCAAAAGGATGAGTGAAGTTAGGAATAAAATAAATATTTCTCAGACACCTTTGAATATCACATGAATCTATCGTGATTTGCTCTCAGTCCTTTTTTGTCCAGTTGAATGGTGATGAGCAGCAGTCCTGCTTGCCAGAGGGGAACAAAATCTTCTAATTTTCCTCCAACCTGAGTATACCAAAGGAAAAGAAGTTCTTTGTTATGATCTGTCACAAATCAAAGAATCAGGAGCAGGGATGATTTTTTTCAAACTAGTTCTCTTTCATGCTTCCTAGGACTTTGTGGGAGTGCTTGACAGTGAGTATTTGCTGTTATAAGTAGTTATGTCCTATTGTATTTCCCTTGTAATTGGTACATTGTTGGCAGTAAGTAAGTCACTATGGGACATGCAATGTAAAACACCTGCTATGTATCTATGAAACTTAATATTTTTTTCAAATTCTTTTAGTCCTGCTTATTTTCTAAAAAAAATAACACTTTTGCATGTATTCAGCAGCTTTACAAGCACTGTGAAATTGTCGTAATGTATAGTTCAGAGGGGGGAACTGTGGTATTCCAGACATAAGTGTTAGGAAATTGCATCTAGAAATATACTGTGCGCACCAGCAAACCCAGATCACTTCAGAGACATTAGGAATTCATAGATATTTGTCTTCTCTTTTTGGATTGACTAAGCTTTAAAATAAACCTTTGAGGCACTGACATGGGAGCATTTGCAGTTCTGTTGAAAGCTCATGATTGCATCTTGGTATAGCTCTCGTAGCTCCTGGTTTCACCAGTTAACTCTGTATTCCGTTCAGTGGACTTAGATTAGGTGACTGTGATCACCAAAGTGCTAAGCACTTGATCTTCTGTCTTTCAAGAGAGCTTTTTATAAAGCTTTCTTTGATGTGTACTTCTTGTCCAGGCTACTTTCCCAGTGGGATCACTTTTATGCTGCTATCCATTCATATGTTGCTGTATTCCATATGTTATCAATGAAACACAGCTTGCCAGCAGATTTGTGCTTATCACCAAGATAGTACCTCTACCTTATTCAGCGTTAGGAAAACTACTTTTTTAATTCATAAATTTTGCTTTCTGTAAATTTGCACAAAGACTTCTGAAACTCCTGAATACTGCCGAAATATAGGAAAAAAAAAATAGTTGAAAAAGGAAATGGTGCTTTTTTTTTGCTCATCTTATGCCCTCCCAATTCTTTGCCACTTCAATTTGTATAGGATTTGTCTGAGTTTATGTTCAGACTTTAACGGAATTTCTAATGATGCTAGTAAAGAGCTGATAATGTGGTTGGCTCTTGGGCATTTACAGTATTTATAGAAACTTCTACCCTAAAGATCTGTGAGACCTCAAGCTTTGATATGCCATTCTGAATATTATCTCTTTGGAACTTGAGTCCTCATGTCATTTTTGAGAGTATAAGCTTTATGACATCACAAAAATATCACAGAAGTCAGATTGAAAATTGTACAGAGAATAGCGGGAAAAAAACAACAAACTTGGAGTTGCAGGGTATTGAAAAGACCCTAGTGATAAGAGGAGACCATGTTATGGTCTAGTAGCATGAAGTACAGAGGAGGAAAAACAAGGGGTGCTCTGATACATGAATGTTCTCTGTATCAATGAACAGAAGTATATTTTTGATAGGCTCCTATGCCTCTTAGAGCAGTGAATCTTGATTTTGATTATGGTAGGAGATAAAGAGCTAAGAAATGAATTTGGGGTGTCTGGTGACTGTTTTTCCCAAGCTGAAGTCCTCTGAAGCCGTGATGAAAGAGTGATACTGTCAGATGACTTCATGATGTGATTTGATATGTTGTATCAAAACAGGTCAGATTTGCAATTTGTTCTTCTAGCTTTTTGAATTTTCAAGGAACTCTTCTCTAAGTCTTGCTTACCTCCTTTTCTCTCCTGCAGTATGACTTACAATTGCTGCCTAAAAGGATGGAGACAAAAATTGAGTAGATACAATAAACAAAACATGGCCTTCAACTAATGTGTAATTTTTTTGACCAGCTGTGATTTTGCTTTATACTTCCTTTGAAACTTTTTTCATTTATATGTTGTCAATCAGTGATAGTGAATCAAAGTCTTTCTAGCAATTAATAGTCTAAAGGGAAAAGATAACTCCCTCAGTTTCTGTGAAATCCATTTCAGTTTTCATCTGTGCTTCAGAATAATATTCTATTTCACTGAAGTAGTACAGAGCTTTCTTTTCTTTAGTTCATTAGAAAACTTCTTAATGCAATTACAAATGCAAATCACAGTTCAGAGTCAACATACACTTACAGATGCTTAAAGACCACTGTTTGGAAAGAGCTTACTAGGTAATCCTCAAAATCTTGTTGGCCATAGCATCAGGGCACTTTTTCTTTTCATAAATCATTTTAAGTGTTTTTTAAGGAAAGGAATGAAAGTACCTTTTAACTTATGTGATTCGCTTTTTCTTGTAAATGTATTGAATATATATGTACCTTTTTGGTTAAATCCTTGCATAGAGGTGAGGAGTTCTTTTCATTCCTTGCCTTTTTTTTGTCTTTGCTTTCACTGATTTTGAACTTACAAACCAAATGAGCGTAATGCTAAGAAAAGTCTCCACAATTATCCCGTGCCAGGTTAGCTCTGTATATTGTCTGGTGCCCCCTGAAACCTTGAAAAACGACTTGCAAATGCGATTCAAGTAACTATTTTGACATTCTAAAAGCTGCTGATCTTAAGGCTCATGTGGAATTTGGATTGGAAGGTGTAACTCTTAATAGAAATTATTTGCAAGACTGGAAGGGACATTTTGTATGTGGCAAAGCTACTGGTATTCAAGGGAACTGTATGGAAAATGAAACTCTCTTGTCTAGCAAATTAAGGTGTAACAAGTTCCAGTAGCCAAAACAAACTCCAGTTAGAAAACACTTTATGTTAACAATTGTTAATGACTGAAACAACTTGTTGAGACTGCAGGGTTTTTTTTGTTTGTTTTGATAAATTCATGCTGCTATTTAAGTACAAAAGACTAATCCTATGGCCTTTATTTTATACGAATTGTGGCTGAATGATCACAGGGCTTCCCTCTTTTCCTTTTCATCCTGTGTTACTTGATGCTTCACAAATTATTTTGTTTGAAATGTTATTTCACCCGCATCTCTAACTGGAGCCAGCTGATTTCTGAACTGTCCTCTTGATCAGGCTGAGTCTATTTAATGCAGTTGACTCCTGCTAGCTTTTGGTGCTAGTTGAAGTTGCATATTTTGCTGTTGTTTTATATTTAATTTGCATCTTACTGTGTACATTTTGCTTAATATGAGGCTTCTGTTGCATATTATCCTAGTTAGCTTATTCATCAATTACTCCTGGGAGTTGATTGAAAAATGAAATGTTTCATCTGTACGACAAGAATATGGGCTTGGAATAAAAAATCATAAGAGAAGTTTACAAAACATGTTGACTGTGACATGTTATAAAAGGTGACTCATCTTTCTTTTTCTTTACTCATTGTTTTAAATACAAGCTATTAAATTATGTTCGGGTAAAATCCCTTAAACTGACTATTTCAAGTCATTTTAAAAAAGGAAACGAAGCAACAAACACTCTGCTTTGTAGTTACTCTGCTATTTCATATAGTACTGAAAATATTCTTTACCCTTTTAGGAAACTATCAAGCAACAGCTAATAATCATCTCTATGTGTATTGAAAGTACAACAGAGATTTTAATTTTAGACACTGGCAATAATGAACCTGCCTTTGAAAACAGTAATGTCCATTTTTCATTGTTAGGTGTTTATATCTAGCTGATTCACTTAGATTCTGCTTTGAATAATTTCTCTTTGACAAAGGAAACTTCTTGATAGTAAGGGAAAAATGAATAAGACAATGTCTCGGTAGTGTTCTTTCAAGGTGTGCTTGAGGTCTTCTAGGAAAGAGCTTGGATTTGTATGCTTTCAAAGATTTCTGATATGACTTTATATGTTTTCCTCGTTTCAAAAGTTAAAGGGTTGTTGAATTGTCGTGTAATAAAAGCCTTTTGAATCATCAGTTATATTTGTTTTAGGGTTTGGATTTGAGATTGTTCTAACACTGACTCCTTCGTGGTCAGAAAGGTAAAATAATTTTTCTAACTTTCTGTCCTTAATGTGTGCAATCAATTTTGTTAGCCTTGGAATCTAAATTCATCAGATGAATTCCTTAAGCCTACTATGAGTTGCCTGTATTTTATCCGGCTTTTCACTCTGCAATGTAACATGTAGTGCTACTATTCTTAGTTCCATGACTGTTTCTTTGTTAAAAAAAAAAATAAAAACAAAACAACAAAAAACTTAGAGAGCACGTAAGTACAACAGCGTTGTCCTTTGGATCATTCTCATCTGTGTTAAGAACTGTTTGATATTTAAGTTGTAGTACTCTGTTTCCCAACAAAAGTCATGTGACGTCAGCAGTGAGGTGCAATAAGAGCTCTCTTAGGATTACTTTAAATAGAATGGAAGACTTTGGGTATATAAGGTTGTGTGGCCTTGAATGTGATTTTTATTTGATATATGAGCTGTGACATAGCTATTGCATGACTGAGATGTGCCTGTAAGTGATGCAGTGTACAGATGGGGTTTCTCTGAAACAAAGCCAGCGACTAAATCTGAATGTGTTCATTTAAAGGGTAAAGAATACTTCATAAAAACATATGGAAACATTTCTATGTTTTTTCATTAAATAGACTTCTTACTCCGTATGCACTTCTAATGATTGTTCATGCTAATATGTCATTTACCTGAATTAAAGTTCTCTATGCATCTGTATAGTTAAGTGACATTTGTATGGTGTTACGAAGAATTTTTAAAAATGCACAAAATGTACTTTTTTGTTATTTCAGTCTTTCAGAGGTAAAATATTCTTGTATACAGAACCATTAGAAAAACCCTCACCATTATGCATTACGAAGTATATAATTTATGATTTAGGAGGAATGTCAAATGATAGTAATAGGGCTGTTGCACTGCATGATTTGACTTGCATGGTTATTGAGGTCCATTGAAATGAAATATGGGGTTATGTATAGTTGAAGAAGTTTATGTTCAATGTATATGATGAGTATCTCACTCTTCAAAAGCATGGTTGCTGAAAGTGTGCAGGGATCATAGGGGCCCACAGCTCAACAGGAACTTCCTATGAGTTGCTATACAAATAGATGCTAATGACAAGTTGTGTGCATGATATAATGGAATAGTGAGTAAAAATATGAATATGTAAACATACATTTGAAGATGACTAAATGTCCAGTATTTTGTAGCCTAAAAAGAAAATCGATAACTAGGGAGTATAAAGAAAATGTGTGTGAAGCTCATATTAGAACTGAAGAAAGGGGCTTTTGATTGAGAGAAGTAAAAATTGCATCTCTCTGTCCCTTGATTTGAAAGATTATTCTGATTCTATGTACTTTGAAAGGAATAGTAATTTGGGTAGGAGAGGATTCATCTTATTTTCCTTTTTCTTTGACAAAAGTCCCCAAATAAGCCTACAGAAATTGATGTATTTAAAATAAAGGACACGTCCCCACTAGTAAGAATATTAACTTTTGGGTCAGTCAACCTATAGAAGTGCAAAAGTTTCTGAAATTTTGTGGCGTATACTGGAGGAAGCAATAGTCACTTCTTGAGTTAGGTGCTAGAAGACCAACTCAGTAGATAACCAGGTTCCAAAGGATGCCACAAAGGAGTCATTTCCACACAGGAAACAGTCACACTGAAAAACTCCCTGTTACAATAGATACTGTGGTTGCTGCAAGTTCACTTTTTGAAAACTAAGTATGGAGAATATAAAATAATAGATGATTTTTTAAAACAAAGACAGCCTTTCTGGTTCAGGAGTCGTGTTCTTGGTGCTTGAAGTGTAGCCTCAGAAATGTCACGTGGTTTCCCCGTCATGTTCTGTTCTCTAAGGATCCAGCATTGGCTCCAAGTGGGACGTTGGCCTGGGTAGAATTTTCTTTTAACTTCTAGTTCTTAAATGGTGTTTTGAATAAGCACTTCTTATGAATGTGTGTTTTATAATCACTTTTATGCAAACTGAAATTACTCAGTACAGGGAACTTCCCTCTCTCATTTTTCTTAACGTGTATTTCCTTCCTAAAGCCTAACAAAGTTCTGAGAAAATTAGGAGTAACTTTTGACATTGTAGTGGCTCTTAACAGGAAGTTTTTATTTTCAGTTGGTGATAAGTATTGCACTTCTTGTTGTCTCATGTAACTCACCACTGGGGCAGGTGACTGGGCTGAGTTACTTGATGCTGCAGATAGTTCCGCTGGATCATGTTATAGGAAGAAGTGACCTCTTGCTGCCTGTCTTGCATGCATGCTATATATATAAATGAAATTATTTATATTACCAGCACTGGTTGAGATTTTCGGATTTGTTCTGAGAAAATGAAGAGCATATTCAAATGTTGCTTGTAATAATTTTAATGAAGGCTCTATTACTGGCCGTATTAGCTCACTTTTTCTCTTTCTGAATGTGCAGGGGAACTTTCTATGCAATTCCCTTATCTTTCCTGTTGCATCTTCTGCCTTTTCTCAGCCTGTAAGGACTTGTTCTAGCTTGTCTTAAACTTCCATCTTATCTTTCTCTTCTTTAATGCTTGACAGTCTGTTCTCCTTTGTTGCTTCCATTAAGAGTCCAAAGCATCTGAACGTATGTGATCTGTAATTGCTCTTCCAGGAACTTTTGGGAAAAATGCACATTGTTCATTTTCTGGAAAAAAAAAAAAAAAGCAGTATCAAATTGTATCCCAAATTTTTTGGCACACAAATTTTCTGAACCATTTATTTGCAAGGATATGAGGGGGGGAAATGTAAATCCTGAGTTTGTCAGTCCTTTGCATATCTGTCTGCTTACCTTCATGGTTCAAGATCCTTAGTTAGGCTCAGATGCTTGAAAACAGAACATTCTTTAGTAATATGTTGATAGTAGCTTAGGCCATTTTTAAAAAAATCAAAAAAAAATTATTTATTTTACTATGATGGCAAAAGTTTTAACACTTAAAACTAGGGAATTCATGTAGAGGTGGCATTCATAGCTGCTCTATGAATCGCTCGTCTAGCTCGATAGGGCCCTGATGCTTGAGGTCTGTAGGCAGTAGCTCAAACCAAATAACACTTATCTTTGCGAAGAGGGATATCAAGTACGTTAGATAGGAATGGAGAAGTGTTTTATGTTTTTTTTCTATCTCACTTATAAAGGATTCAAAGTTCTGCTTGTTTCTCCTCAGTCCCGTGACTGAAGTGTATTTGAGCCAGATTTTTTTTTCAACTGTGTTTCAGTCTTATCTCTGTGTTCCTAATGGAAGGCTTTAAGGGTTCAAGGAATAAACACACAATTTGGATCTAGTTCTTTCAAACACACAGTCTTTTTGAAACTTTTGGCACCTGTTTGTTCTAGCATACTACAAAGAGTTTTGCTGCCAGATTTTGATTGTGAGCATATTCATATGGATAAGAGGATTTTAAAACCTCAGTTGCATTGTCTTCCAAAAGATGTGGCTTCTTTTTATTCTCAGCTGATTTAGGATCATACTGCTGTGAGGAGGGGTGGTCCTACCCTCTGCACCTAACAGCTTCTTTCCTGCACCTCCTAATGATCAGGCAGAAATGTGAGCAGTTAGTTCAGCTGATGGGCATGGTACCATACTGCAGCAATCTCAAGCTCTTATTTTAATGCGTTGGCTTCTTTTGTCTCTCACTTTCTGAAAGACGTGATCTTTCAGGTTAAAATTGTCTATATTTATGTGTTTAAAATAATCATTAATACCGATTGTTTGCACTGGATTTATGTAAATAGCACAGGATTATCTGTGCCTCCTGCAGTAATGTGGGAGTTGTTTCTGCCTCAGTCTAAAGGATGTCAGAATTAAGTTCTACCTTCTGCTGTGTTCTAAGGTATTTGTAGCGTGGTGCAAAAATGCTTTGTACATTACTTTTGAGAGGCAAAGCAGCTGAAATTTCTTGTAGTAACATCCCTCCCCCAAAGATTTATGGAGATTTCTGTAGTTGTATAGCCCCTCAAAATAAAAAAGTAACTTTCTGTAAAACAGAGCTTCTGTTTCCTTTGTATACCACTGCTATTGGGTGGTCTTTTCAGATGTTGTCACTGCTTAGCTGATCTCCTGAGTTGGGCTTTCTGAACATATGCTGCCCTGAAAAATTCAACTGTTTTTTTCTAGGCTTAGACTTAAATTTAAAAGAGGTTAAAAAAGTCAAAATTGAAAGGCTGTTTTGGAGATGTAAGATGAAAAATTAAATGTAGGAGCCAAGAGAGTAGAAACTCTATTATAGGAAGGCACATATGAAGCTTGTACTTGTAACGGGATCCTGCTGTTGTCAAGAGTTGTGAAGCAAGTTTCATTCAAGCTGTGTGTATATACTGTGCAAAGAAAATTACTATTTGTATCCAGAACTGCTCTAAGCATTAGTATCAGAATGTTTTTTTTAAGAAGTGACCCCAGCTGACCTGTAGGTAGTTCTCTATTAAAAAATCTTTCACATGTGGTACTATTATATTAAATATGAATGTATTCAGTTTGTGATTTATTTTTCTGGATAGAGTGAGAGGATTGTTTGTTTTGCTCTGTACTCTATGTAAATAGGTGAGATACAATCTCCTTGAAGTCTCCCAGTTTGCTATTTCCTTCTAATTAAGTAAATGATTTCAGTGTTCTGGAGTGTTTGATATCTGTACAAAAACTCTCTGTACATCAGGCTGTATTTTATGTGGTTTTGTGCTAAAATGAGTAAATACGTGACCTCATCTCATAATCAGCCAACTGTGCCACCGATGACCCAGTACTTACCGGGTAATGCTGCTGCTGGGGAAGCTCAGCCAGTCCCCAGGGATGGCTGTAGCATGCTGCTGTAGGCAGTTCTTAGGGTGTAGAGCCAAATACCTTTTCCCCTTGGTTTCATTTCCACTTTCATTTCCTTTGGGACTTTTATTTCCTCTGGAAGTTTAACCTTTCCTTGGATTGCTTTAACATTTGGATGGTCTGCTATGGTGTGATCTTTGGGTGCAATAGGACCAAGAAAAAGTGTTTTCATTTGTTTCAATCTCCACTTTATGTTTACCTTTAATATGTCATGTGTTTGTGTAGGTGTGCTTTTCTTTATACTGTTAACTGAGCTCTAACACCAGTGAGTTTTCTATAGGTGGCATTTTTCTAAGATACTCATCATAACTTGTTTTGTCTTTAAGCTACTCAGTTTATGCAATAGCAGTAGAATACTTTAGACTGTGGAGAATCTTTGGGGGACATAACTGAGAACTGTCAGCTTATACGCATTTGAAAAGCAGCTTAATGAACTGGAAAGCTGTTGCATTCCTTTTTTATATATAACAAATTAATTATTTGTGAGGAAATTGTTGGAATAATTCTAAATGCATAGGCTTCTAAAACTGGCAGCAGCCTCCATTTTTAACATTAACAACTGCCTTCTAGAAAAAATAAAATCTGATAATCAACAAGATTATTTTTGTTCTGTCCTATTAAAACATGTCCTATTAAAACATTTTTGGCCCTATCCTACAGTGATGACAAACTTAGAAGAGGAAATGAAAATATGCACTTCATGTTTAAAAAAAAAAAAGATATCTCTGACTTGTTTCTTTATTTTACATATTGCGTACATATCTATCCATATCAATATGGACTTATTTTCTTTTTGAAAAGGCATTTGAATCATGTTATTCGAGTAGTATGTCTACTATAACTTCACCACCAGCATTAGAAATCTTTTTTTATTAATGTGGGTTACTGTTATAGGATAAATTGACTTTCACAAATTGTATTAACATCCTGGTGCTGAAGCAGGCTGCCCAAGGAGATGGTTGAGTCATCGTCCGTGGAGGCATTCGAGAAGTGTTTAGATATTGTACTAAGGGACATGGTTTAGAGGGTTTATATTTGTGATTGGTCAACAGATGGACTTGATCTTGGAGGTCTTTTCCAACCTTGGTGATTCTGTGATTCTATTTTGTTTCCTTGATTTTTCTGATTAACTAGTTCATATCTTCTTATGATCTATCTTTGATTTATTGTGTCCTGTTGCAATTATATTCTTTGGATTGGCAAGATAATAACACAAACTTTCACCTGTGAATGTATAGACATCTATATAGTGTCTCGTGATCAGATGAAGCCTATTTAAAGTTGATAAGTTTAAACATCAGCTGCTATTTCATATAGTTATTCCAAACATTGCTTCTGTATACTCCGTGAAAAGAATATTAATGAACTATTTCCTCTAGAAATTAATTTGAGATGTCTTGATTATTATTATGCAATCTTGTTGGTCTGTTGAAATTTTCTTTCTGCGTTTAATAGCATTGTCTGAAAACTTGAGAGCTGCACATATGTTGTGTAACCACTACAAGAAGTAGCTGATGTATTGAGGTGTAAATGAAGAAGCTTGACATCAGTGTATATTGGTATTTTATCTACTGTCTCATATAACTGAACTTAAAGAGGAGTTCTCTCTTGCTTTGCTGTTTACATACAAGTTCTTCAAAGTGCGGGTGTAATTTGGAAAGCTATTTTGGTGGCTTGTTATGCATTTACTTAGTTATAACTTTCTCTTTGCAGAATTAATTAATCCATTCACATACACAAAGCTTCTGAATTTGTTGTGGTAGTGCAATAAGAAGTCCTGAAAGGTGATGCAAGGTAAAGCTTCCTGTAACATACCTCATCATGTGATCTTCAGGAAGAATGTCACTTTCTACTCACACATTACTGATTCTTCAGTGACTTCTCACAATTTATGCCCTTTATCCAGAAGAGGTAATCATTCTTCACAGTGAACGGTCTAATAGCTGAACTTGGTTTGCTGTGGTGAGAACAACCACAGGCTTGCCTGTAGAAAAAATTTTGAGTGACAGTACTACTGGTACAGATGCAGCGATTTTAGTTTTGTTTCATAAGAAATTGTTCTCAGAGTGAGGCTTAACATGAGAATTAGCTTGAATACAGATGCCTAGTGAAGAATTTACTCATCTTCAAAAGTCAGAGAAGCAATATTCAGTGATTCCTGATTAGCATTCTTGCATGGAACTTTAACTGTAACTTCTGCAGTTCTACCATATTTGCATTCAAGATAAGTGTATATATTAAATGTAGACCTGAATTTTTGCTTGTGGGGAAAGAATCTGGTAGGAAGTGATGTTCTGTGATGCGTGTATGTTTCTTTGTGAGAAGTGAATGGAGACTATTGAGATCAAAGTCTGTCAGCAGGAGTAGTTAATGTGAAGTATGTGGAAATGCATGGTAAAGAGGGTTCCATATTGATTTTTTACGTTCTGTTTATATATCTATTTTCAGAGAAAGACTTATTGCTTACATCTTTAGAATATAGTGTTCTAGACACGTGTCATCTTCCTACAACTGTACAGTATGCTTGTGCCTATATGACAAAATTAAGGCAAATGAAATAATAAACATTCTATAGTTGTTTATTGTATTCCAATTTTTCTACAGTATAAAAGATCTTTTTTTGTGTGTGACATGAAAATATTGAATTAATTTCCAAGGAATGTCTGCTTTTCATTTTTAAGATGGTACTGTATTTAATGCATTGTACACATGTGAAAGTGATTATGGAAATGAGGCGATGTGATCTGAGCTTCACTGCCACTTTGGTGCACAGCCTAACTTGTGTTAAAGACCATATTATTCATCACTTCTGCTAATAAGGACAGTTTGCTATTAAGCACAATAATTACCTCATTTTTCTTAAGGAGGACTTCAGTTTTAATACATGCAGAAATTACATTCTCAGTAGTGGAAGTTGCATGGAGAGCTCCACTGTTGATTATTTTTGTTGCCTTTACATTTCTTTCTATCTGGTAAAAATGATTCATTTGAAAGCATTTTGCTCTCTTAATTGGAAAGATCTGTATCTTCATTCCCCTTATCAGTGGAGAAGAGCTCTGATTCTTGTATGAATTGCTGTTCAAATACCTGAAAGATGTTTTTAAGGTGCAAACTGGAAAGCAGCTGGCAAAACCAGTATAAACTGTCATCTTTTCTGGTTTAGTCACTAGTAGGACAATTGCTGTTTTCCTTCTCTCTCTTTGTATGTTGTTGAAGCCCTTTCATGACTGGTCTCTCACCTTCTTGCTGCTGACTCTCTGTGGCTTGATAATCCCTGGAGAGGAATCCTGGTGACTTCTTACAGTGACATTGCATTAAAATGACCTGAACTATTGACCGTCCCTCAGTTTTACTGTTAACTAATTGAGATAATTGGAAAAGTTTATTAGTTAACGTTGCCTAGTTACAAATTAACTTGTTGAAGTACAGTGTACGAGGGTCTTCAGTTGGAAAGCTTGAAGGACTTGCGAGAATTGAGTTCTTAGCCTGAGACAGTAGCTGGTTGGACTGCCAGAAAGCAATTCATTTTAATCTTTGAGCTTTCTGCTTTAAATTCTGGAGTAAGAATAGGTTTTCGTAGCTTCTTTGGTGTAATTGAGGAGACATGAAGTCATCTTTTTAAGGATTTGATTTAGCTGAAATGTAATTATAGTTTTATAATTGAAAGGTAAATAATTAAAAATCGTAGAGAAATAAATGGATTTTGAAGATTAATTATGTTTGCTTCCCCAGGGCTTCAGAAGAGTAGAGGAACAGCAGCATTTTAGTTTGGCAAATAATGTACCTCGTTGCTTTGTTGGATAAATTGTGCTTGAAGACAGTAGTTAAAGCTTTAGAATTACCAGAAGATTTGCCAAAATACTTTTTTTCCCTGTAATATAGTGTAAAGAAAGCATTACATTAAATCCACGTTTCATGGGCATATTATGAAAGGAAACTACTTATCAGTTCACATCTTACACAAGTAGGTAGTATGCGTATACTTTATCCTATTTTTCTCCCAGTAATCTTTTCCCTAGATCTTTGAATAAGGGACGTAAATTTACAATTCCATTTTTATGTGGAAACAAAAAAGAACATGCATTTATTTATTGAGTTATTTTGCCTTAAATAGTATTATAAAATACAAAACAGTGGTCGTCGCTTACTGATTTAATTACCAGTAGATGTAAGAGATACAATTTACTACAGAAAGAAGTAAAATCTCAAAGATGAATCAGTTGTGTAGTTTCCAAGCAAGTAATACAGGACACATTTAGAAACATAAGAAATGGTTTAATTTCATTAACTGTGGTCTAATATGTTGTGCATCCCACTCTTGGTAAACCACAATGGCATTTACTGGCTATTGCTTCAAAGCACTACTGTTTTTCATCCATTTTCATTGGCCAAATGTGTCATAAGAGCATTAACTAAAGTCTGGAAAACAGTTCTCATGGATTTTGCTTTAATGAT
>JANHGO010000063.1:32206298-32220428 GCA_024606505.1 Aquila spilogaster | reverse complement strand
TACTTTGACCAGATAAAGAGGCTAAAAATATTTCTACAAACATTTCTTTAATGATTTCAAGGATTAAAGGTTAATATCCTCCTGGTGTAAGAAACTGCCATTCCAGACACTAAATGTACTGTTTCTTTTTAAGCCCTCAATAGTGGCATAGAATATTTAAAAGAAAATGTAAACACTTTTGCTAAATGTAGAGCATTGTGTTTTTTGAGTTTTTATCCTGTATGAACAAAGTATATTTAAACTGCTGGGAGGAGCGCAGTGATATCATGAAGAAATGCAGTGAAATACAGGAAACTTAAATAAGAAGGATATTCTCCTTAGAAACAAAACTCATCTTTAAATAAAGTGGAAAACTACATGTAAAGGGGCAATCTCATGTCTTTTTGTTCTTTAAAGCAGTACACACTGTCTAAGAAGAATGGGGATGCTGCTGTAGTTAGTAATGACTTCAATATTTTTGCATGTATTCTGCATCATGTTTTACTTTCTCATCCTGTCTGAATTACTTTCTTCCTGACCTTTCCTACTCTCTCTACAGTCAGCATCCCCAGGAGATGTTGCCCATCTTTTAACCGTGTCAGTGCCAGCTTTCCTCCTCAGCCACTTTTATCTAACTGAAACACATCTTTGATTTCTTCCTGTACCCCCAGCGACCCAAGAAATCAAACAGTTAATGATTGTACATTAGATGTCAGATATAATAGCTTTTATATACCATCACTAAGTACCTGTGTTGGAATTTTTATAAACCTTTGTTCTTTTCTCAAAGAATTACTGTATCCATCCTTAGAATGCTTAATTTTTTTGCCTTTCTACTGGTCCTTAAGTGTTCTGTGCAGTGTGCAATTATCTGAGATGGAGCTTGGGGCAGATTTCAGATGTTAAATATTCTGTCTGACAATGAGCGGCTGACCAGGTGTCATGTTTGATTAGTAGTAATCTCACAGCTATGTGTAGGTTGAGGTGGGATTTAGAATTTCTTGTCTCCTGCGTAGTAGGTATGTTACATAGCACTTTGAGGGTCAGACCTGCTCTGGTGAATGAGGCTTGTAGAGGACAAAGGAGTACACAAACTCACAGGAAACCAGGCTTTATGAGTTTTGTAGTTATCAAATAGCTTATTTAAAGATATGCGAGTTAGAGAAATGAGCTCTACAGTTAAAATAGAAGGTGAAGAGATCTGACATGAACTGCGGTTCTTCTAGGACTCTTTTCTTTCACTCTAAATGTTGTCCTAGAAAACCATCAATGTAATCTTTTTTAGTAAAAAAAAAGGTCCATTGTAACTAGAGAATAAAATGCAGACTTTGTTCCAGAGCCTAAGATAAATGGCAACTCAAACTTAGCGTATTTGAAGATAAGGTATTTGAACTGGTACTGCACTCATCTTGAACTGATCTTAATGCAAAATTAGAATAGAAAATGCAGTTCAGATTTTGTGATCAAATAGCATATATTCATGACAGTGTGCATTTCATGCAAGCATGCAGATGTTTTGCATGACCTGCTGGACTCTGTTTACACGGGTTGACTGTTTAATGGGTTGATAGTGATAGGACAAGGGGGAATGGTTTTAAACTAAGACAGGGGAGATTTAGGTTAGATGTTAGGAGAAAGTTTTTAACTTGAAGGGTAGTGACGCACTGGAACAGGTTGCTCAGAGAGGTCCTGGATGCCCCATCCCTGGAGGCATTCAAGGCAAGGCTGGACATGGCCCTGGGTAGCCTGGTTTAGTGGCTGGCGATACTACCCATGGCAGGGGGCTTGAAACTAGATGATCTTTGAGGTCCTTTTTCAATCCAGGCCATTCTGTGATTCTATGACTTGATCAAAGATACAATAAAACTATCGTATTTGGAAGGAATAGAAAATACATAGGACTGAAATGGAAGCAACTGATGATGAATGCTTCCGACCAAATAATGTGTCACCAGATATGGAAACTGTGAGTTCTCTATCCATCAGCCTGCCTTTGTCTTCTTTGGGACCTTACTTGAAGTACTTTGTGATGAAAGTTTCTGAAGTTCTTATTGCATCCTGGTAGCATTTCAGTCAGTGTCGTTTGTCACTGGAACAGGTTGCCCAGAGAGGTTCTGGAGTCTCCTATGGAGATATTCAAGACCTGTCTGGATGCCTCCCTGTGCAACCTATTGTAGGGTACCTGCTTTAGCCTGTGGGTTGGACTCAATGATCTCTTAAGGTCCCTTCCAACCTCTGCGATTCTGTGTGTGACTTCAGCATTTGTCTACTGACTGTAAATTTGAGTGTTGATAGAATACATTTTTTGAGAGTTAGATATTTACATTCTGAATAGTTTTTATGTTGTATGCACATGCACGTGGTCTGTGCAGCTCATGTTCATGTGAGGAGTAGATTTTTTCCTTGATAAATATTTTTCTTAAAAATGTGATATCTTGCTTGGGCCTGTGTCTAGGTTAACCTAGACAAGAGAGATACTTGGTAGGTATCTATGTCTCTGTTTTTATCTCTTTCTGATGTGGAACTATGGGACAAGCAGTTCATACAGTAGAAAAGCTGTCCTGATCATCATACATAAGAAGCGAGACAAGTCTATCAGCTCTTCTAGTTGTGACCCTGTTAACTTTAAGGAGAGAGAGGAGAAAAAATAGAGATTTCTAAGGATAGTGGTATTTATACTGGAAGCAAGTTGTCACCATTGTGAGAATATAAATAATCAAGACAATCAGAATCAGAATAGCACTAAGAATTCTAAGTTAAGCTGAATGTACAAAGTAGATCTGCACATTGACACTTTCTTAAAATAAGCTGCCTTAATTGCTGTGTTTTGAGGAGAGAAAATAGTAGTTTTATGAGTGCCTACATTAAGGCTGTAAAATGTAGTGAGCAGATTATGGTGACATTTAAAAAATGGAATTGTGAGTAGTTACGAAACTTCATCACAAAGGTATCATTGTACTACAGAAGATAATGAGAAAACATTTATAACTTGACTTCTTCATTGTAGAAAATCTCCTTTGCAATTTAAAGTAACAACAGAAGAAACTCCACACTCAGTGTTTTCTGGTGTTCTGTGTAAGGAAGCATAGTTACAAAAAATGTTTAAAATCCCATGTTGCTGCTGTCTTGCTGAAATGACGAACCTGGAAGCCTATGGTCCCACAATGCTATGAGCATGACAAGCAGCACTGACACCAGCTGGAGTTCATCTTTGTGGCGTCTGCTGTGTTCCTGGTTGAACCAAGATGACTTCTCTGAGGAATTCGATGCTAAAGAGCAATCTCTAGCTTAGGTCAGTGCAGACTTGTGAAGTCCTCAGTAAGGGAACTGTTTAAGCAGAGACTGAACATAAGTGAGTATCTTCTGCTAAGGAAATGAAATTTCTTTTAAGTTTTAATTTATTTACTAACTTTTCTGCATTAGTCATGTGAAACTAAATATGGTTCCATGAAAATAATCTGAATTTTTTTGTTTCCAGAAAGACTTAGGCCTAAAATTGAATTTAATTCAGTTAATAATTGCTTGCTTTTATTTGTGGATTGATCTTTCTATTGAGTTTGAAATCACTGTGACATGTAAGTGATGCTGTTTTACTATATCGTATTGCCAAACCATAGTTTATTGATACTTAATGCTTTAAATATTGAAATTTTTCCTTCTGAAGTCGTAACCTAAATGTGGGGAGAATTCATTTGGATCTGCTTCTAGAAGTTTTAGTCATGCCGTATTCATTTTCTATTTCATATTTCTCAGTTCTCTCTTTTACGGTCTTTCTAAAGAATTATTTATTGTATATCAAGGATTTGGTGGCACATAGATTTGCCTTTTGTCGTAAGAATCAATAATGCACCTCTTCTGCTGGTTTCTGGCCTTTTCTTGTTGATCAATTCAGATTTTCTCTCTTGATTTCCCTTTGATCATTGCAAATTTCTCTTACTGCAAATGGATTGGTGAAAGACCTGGCAGCCCACAAGGCCAACTGTATCCTGGGCTGCATTGAAAGAATTGTGGTCAGCAGAGCAAGGGAGAGGTGATCCTGCTTCTTTGTTCTATACTGTGAGACCTCATCCAGAGTACTGTGTCCAGATGTCGAGTCCTCAGTACTGGAGAGATGTGGACCTGTTAGAGTGCATCCAGAGGGATGGCCACAGAAATGGTCCAATGGATGGAACGTGGCCCCTACAAAGTCGGGCTTGAGAGAGCTGAGGCTGTTCAGCCTGGAGAAGAGAAGGCTCTGGGGAGACCTGAAAGCAGCCTGGGAGATTTAGATTTAATGTAAGAAAGAGATTTTATACACGAAAGGTGATAAGGCACTGAAACAGGTTGTCCTGAGAGGTGATGGATGCCCCATCCCTGGAGACATTCAAGGTCAGGTTGGAGGGGCTCTGAGCAGCCTAATGTAGCTGTAGGTGACCCTGCTCAACGCAGGGGAGTTGGACTAGATGACACTTAAAGGTTCCTTCCAACTCAAACCATTCTATGATTCTAAGACATGTAGACCATTGGTAAAATCACTAATTAGTAAACTCTTTCTAACAGGTCTTAAGTTATTGCTCAGCATTGGTAGTTTGTCAACACTTGGCTGATCTTTAAAGGAGGCACAACTGTGACTTGTCTTTTTGTTCAGTCCCACTTGCATGCAGTGTCATTGACTTGGCGGTGTGTCGATTTAGGGAAGTGAGGACCAAATCTATTACCAAAAAACCAAGGGGAAAATCTTTTGTGTGTTGTATTCTGTGTATGATACTCAAATTTGGCTAAAGCTTGTTTGATCACAGGTGTCAACATTATTACATGTTGGGAAGGAAACATGATTTTTATTGTGAGTAGTTTTATGGTGGGGAAGATGTTCTTTGGAAGCAGCCTTAGATTGTATTTGATAGAGACAGGTAGACAGATCTTTCTGTCTCTGTTTTATTTATCATGATCCTGATGAAAATAAATGAACTAAGGAAAATATGAGGTGTACTGAGAAAGAAACTGCTCTCTGGTTTTTGACTACATAGAGTAGAAAAGTCAAGTAGATCATGGTGCTACTTTCTAAGGTATAATTTCAGGGGAGTAAGTACAGCAAAAATTCCACTTGCATGGTTATTTTTAAACCTTGAATATAAGCCTTTCTCGTGCTTCATTTTCAGTAACTTCGCAGAAGTTGAAATTTGGAAAATGTTACTGTTTGCAATGAGAGATTTGGTTCACCTTGTTCCACTTTGAGTTCATGCCCCATGTCTTCATTGAAAAAAAAATCTTTTTAATGTTTATCCACATACCAAATTTGAGTTTGTAGTGGGGTACGTGGAATATTTCTTATCTATGAGTGTTAACATCTTCCTGCTTAAAATGATTGTCTGAGAAGACAGAGCTGCTGGAGAATTTACAGATGTTCTGAAATAGATGTTTAAGGTATATTTTAGTTGTATGTATGACCGTAGAGACTTTGATTTTAAAATGATGTCATTATGGATGAGAAAAGGGAGGGTATTTGGGTAGAACTGAAGAAATGGGGTCAGAAACTACAGATCTGCAAGAGGCATAGATAGTAAACATGGCTGCTTTTATGAAATTTGCCAGTTTTACAAATTGGGTGAGGCATGGTTCATCCCTTCGAAAAAAATTGGAGATGGAGGAAAATGTGGTGTTTCCCATATTAAACCTATTGACTATAAATTGTTCATCAAAATACCTAATTTATCACTGCTTTGAAAAAGAAACTTGAAACTTGGCCAGGGGTGACACCTTAGGGTCATGTCAATTTTTGACTTTGTGATGAAAATCTAGGTAGCCATCCTAAGTTCCACATCTCTTACTGTATGCTTCGCTCAGGGTTTTAACATTCAGCAAATGGGTTTTCTGAGTATCCTCCAGTCCAGAGCCGTGAAAGCTGAGCAGAATTAATTTTTCTTTTAACTTCTCTTTGATTACTGCAGTGTGTTGTGCTGTGGTTATCAGGTATTAAAAATGAGAGCAGAATGATGATGCCATCTGATGTCAAAAGAATGCATAAAAGGCAAGGCATTTCTGTGCTGTGTTTTCCAAATACTTTTGATGCTCTTTTCAAATAATTGAAATCCTCTGTGGAGGTATTCATCCTCTGACAGGTCTTCCAAAAATAGACGTCTGCACTGTGTTCATTAAAATACAGTTGTTAATCATGTAATATTAGTTATGAATACATATTGAGGGTTTGTGTGTTTCTTCAAGGCGAAGTCATTCAGCGTTCCTTGCGTCCCATTGTGAATGCCATGACACCCATGTGTCAAGAAGTGGACTAAATGGTGGAAAATACTTAGGTTTTAAACTACTTAATTTTCCATAGGGAAGTGAGAGAAATGTATGAGGCTTTACAGCTTGTGCTTTGAGCCATTAAAGTGTTGCTGGGAGGTGGATATAGCAACATTGTTATGCTCCAAGCATAATCTTGGTAGCTATTAACTATTTTATCGTCTGTTTTGGGATAGGGAAAAAAAAAAATCAGAAAACAACTCCTTGTTTTTTACAACACAATGGACTGTGTTTGCAGAAGTGTAGAAGTAGAAAGAGGCAGAGCCAAGATAAGGAAATGCCTGGAGATACCCTATCTGCTTTTGACAAATTCATGCATCATTTCTGATATAAAACCATAGGTGCAAGGGGATTTTCAGCTTTAAAAGAGTCTCTCTCCAGGCAGAATTGTGTGTGAGTTTGAAACTAACATTTGTAGCTGATCCTGTAGACTAAAAGCCAAGGCGGTCTTGTAGTGCCAGGCACACAGACAGGTTCCGCAGTGAGCATTCCCTGAACCTAAGGCCTTCCTAAATTCCAACTCAGAAGGCTGGATGCACCTTAACCCAAGCAGGCAGGTTAAAATGTGATAAGAAAGTATGTGTAGAATGTAGAACCCATTTCCTTGTGTTGGTCTGGTTTGCTTAATGCTATGTGTCCCTTTCTATGCTGTTTCTCTTCCTACTGTACTTTTTAGTCAAAAACTATTGTAATATCTCTCCGGAGCAAGAAGCCTGCTTACCAAATGATTTTGTTTGTATTACCAAATGAATTTGTGTGGATTACCAAATGCTTTTTAATGCTTAGGAACTGAAATAGGCACAGTGAACTAAGCCCAATTACCAGATCATGACATCTCTCTTTCCTATCAATTAGAGAAATAACCATTTTTCCTCACTAGGAAAAGTTGGAGTCATTCTTTAGAGACTCTTTGAGACATTGTGCAGAAAATTAATTCTTTAGAGAATATATTAAATTTATTTAATATGTGTAACTATCTTGAAGCACAAATCAAAATGCTTTTTCACTTTTTATCTGCTATTCCATAATACATTTCTTGCATAATTATAGATGTTGGAACAAATTCTATGTTACGTATGTAAGGAAATGGTTCCATAATTATACTAATGCTTGCATAATCAAGAAGGTGCTTGCCAACTTACTGACAAATTCAAAGTCACTGTTGCATAGAGGGGGAAAAAACTTTAAAAATGGTAACTTCTGTTAGTTTTTCCTTTCATACTACTTACAGGTGCTGAAACAGTTTCTTTCTCATTTGTGACTGAATTTATGTACTTGTTCTCCAATAGGTAGCTCTGCACAGCACAGGAGGGCTGGCTTCCCCCGCCTGTGCTGCGGGGCTCTGTGGGCTGCTCGACCCTGCTCCATGCAGTGTCCGGTGCCACAGCTCAGGGCAGTTCCTCAGGAGTGCCAGCGCCCCGTGTTGTTCCGAACACTGCGGTGCTTTGCTGAGGGCACAAATGGGGCTGAGAAAAGACCACCAAAACTTGGATATACTTGTGACCTAAGGCATGGTTTGAACTCTAGGTTCTGTTGAACAAGAGCAAGTGAGCTGGCCCTCTGTGCCCTTCAGCCGTGTGGATTTAGCACCCTTACGTTGCTACTGAGGCAAGCGTTGTTGCCTACATGTGGGCTGAAAACACTGAGTCATTTTAATATCCTGAAATGAAAGGGTCATAATAACAACATGAAAGAGAGTGGTTGAGGTGGCGCTTACAAACTGAAAACAAAAGTGTGTATATACATATCTATTATTGCAGTTTCTAAGTTGCCTTGTGTGTTTTTCTCTCATATCTGCCTATATTTTATGTGTAACTGTATTACAAAGTCTACAGAATGTTCTCTCACTTCCAGTTAAAAACTGCGAATCACAATGAAAATGCTATAAGAACATCTAAGGTAGATAATTAAAGTGTAATTAAGTTTAAATGCCTTGGTAAAGGAATATAAAAATATTTAAATTCAACAGGCTAGTACATTTGCAGTTTTCTTTTATTAGGTGTGAAATCTAAGAATCCCCTGCCAACTCTTGAGGGCTCAATCCAGAATGTTGAATTGAAGTACTGCAGCACATCATTGGTCAAATGTGCCTCTGGGACCGTGGGATCAATAAAAATTTGTGCCAAAGCCCCAGGTATGTGCAGCTGGACCATGTAAAACTTTATTGCCTGTGTAGGAGAATTGGCCTTGCTTTTTACAAGGAGAGTTACTGAAACAAGAATTTACTCATTGTTCCTATGAATCAGAAAGGATTTTTTTGTATTCTGTTTTTGTTTTGTTTATTACTATTGTGTGCCAGGATGATCCAGTCTGGTCCCGGTATAGTCAATTTTGACACTGAAAAAAACCCAACAATATTTCGTTTTTGTCTTCTGAGGTAAAAATAAATCTAAAAGCGCGGAAGAAACTGGAATAAACTCCATTTTCGTGTTACACAGCATATTTGTATTTTGCTTATTTGTAGTGTTATGTTTTATTCTGTTTATTTTTTCATGTCTCGTTTTCCATCAATGGTGGGTGCGAGCATTTTGCTTGAGAAGTTTTTGAGGACTTGGTGATAAATAATTTTAAATTTTGTTTAACAGACTTTTTTGGAAGAGATTACAGTGACTTTTTGAATCTGTGTCTATGATCTTTTTATAGATACATAGTAGCTAGTGTTAAGAACGTTAAAATCGAGTGTATTTAACTCTAAATTGAGTTCAGGGTGATATTTCAAGAAATTATTTTATGAAGTCAGGATTAGAATTACAATTATAAAGATAATTGATTACTTTATTTGAAATCTTCCTGGAGATCACGACATTTACAAGATGACATTAAGGAAGTTACTTAATAAATTATAAGTACTTGCTCTTTCTATTTCCTATTTTAATTCTGTTCTTCTAGTGCTAGTAGCTGGACTAGCGAATCTTTATAAGTTGGAAAATGAGTCTGTTTCAATAGAAAGTCTAAGTCGCCTAATCTTTATCTTAGGTGATGGTGGAAAAGAGAAGCTGATTCCTTTAATTCAAGGACCTTCTGACACCAGAGACTTACACAGCAGTAAATGGCTCAATGAGAGCAGAAAGCCAGAATCTCTCTTAGCTCCAGATTTGGTAGCCTTTACAATCCAAATTCCACAGTGTATGGACTACTGCCATAATTCTGGTAAGTGCAAAACTCTTGTTAAGCTGGTATCATGTTACATTTTCCTATCCAATGTAATTTTCAAAAGAGGGGCTTGATATAAAATGTGCCAAATGCCAAGGTATCTTTTTCACGTACTGCACACATAATAACTTCAGCTCACTATGAGGCACAAGAACTTAAAGCAGCATTTTGATAACATCCTCTTCAGTAAGAAATGCTTCAGTGACTTTGGTTGCCTTTTAAATAAATTATATAGGGCCTTTTATAAACATTTTTGTTTTTTGCTAGGGTTCTTGTTGTAAATGTTCTTTCTTTTCTCCAATGGCTTGAACTTCTCATACAGAAGTTGACGTATTACATTTGAAGTGGTTCATATAAATTTACAGGATAATTTATAATTCAATTAATAAATTTTATAAATGAATTCTTGGTAATTAAAAAAGATGATTTTTAAGATGCATACGAGTGTACATTTGTCTCTGGATATGCATTTGTCTTTCTTGAGTGTACATTTGTCTTTGTTGAATTTGATGTTGTGATAAATTTAAATGAGAAACAAGTTAAATCTTTTCAGAGATTTGCTCAAGTAAATTTAAAGATGTTGATTTTGTGGGCACTAATCTCTTATCAACATTCTTATGATTTCTGTGGGCTTTAGGTGTAACACTGGTCTGTTTCAAACCACACTGAATCTGGTTTAAAACAAAAAACACTTGAGAAATACACTGATCTCATACTAACGCTTTTGCTGTTAGTATGTTGCATTTTACAAATGAGATTAAAAAGCAGCTCCTGTTGCCATGCTAAGCATGGTATGAGGGGATAAAAAGGAAAAAGAAAAGAAAAATATGGATTAAAGAAAGCAAATATATCAAGTGGCCCCAGTACTGTCAAATGCAAGAAGTGTTTGAAAGTGTTTTTTTCCTATTATTTTCATTTTTAATGGTTGTTGGATATCATTCATATGAAAAGCAGTGGTAAATTTATTCTTGTCTTAGCAAATGTGTGTGTATAAGTAAAATCTTTTTTTTCTTATGCAAAGCAAATTATTTGTAAGCACTACCCACTCTGGCGATTTTTAGGTTATTATCTCAGTAATAGTACCTTTCTTGGAGAGTATCGTACTGAAATGTTTGATGCTGTTTTTATAAAAATTACTTCAAGTTCCTGCCAGTAAAACATTGCCTCAGACCAATTCATGATTCAGATTACTCAGATCCCTTTTTAAAAGAAAGAAGTGGTGAAAATCTCTTGGACCTGCTGTCTCATTTAAGTAATTCTAAATGTTCATAGCGGTAACAATGTTTTTTAATATTGATTATTGCTTTTTCTGCCTTCTTTGAAATTTAACTTTCTGATTTGACTTAGAATATTCTTTAACATTTAAGGGAGCTGTGCATACTTAGAATATTAAAACAAAACAAAACTAAAAACCAAAATTATGTTATAGAATAACTGTAATTTTTACTGGTTGCAGTGGTCACATATTTTAGCTTGTAAGTGTAATGGATAATTCAGTTAGATAGCAGACTATATTTGGTAGGTTGCGACAGATGATGCCTTAGAGCATTAAGGGACGAAAAAATGAAGTGTGGTTCAGAGTTGTTTGCAGGGACTTGGAGGTTGGCTAATAATGTAGCAGAAAATTGGTTCATAACAGACAAGTATCCATGACCTGTCTTGGAGATGAATGGAGATGCATTTAAAATGTTAAGATTTGGAAATTTCCTGGGCCACCTGGCCTGTGCGTCAGGAAAGCAGTGTTGCTTTTATGTGGTCCATGATGGTTTGATCTGTTCACCTACAGCTCTAGGTCTGTCCGTAAGGTGGCAGATAGGGCTGAATACAAACAAGAGGGAAAAGGTGACAAATTTGTTCAAGCTTTGATCCCAGTAAGTGAGGAGAGTAGTGTACTACAAATGAGAGTAGATGTGGATTTTATTTTGTTAGTTTTGTTTTGTAAATAAAGTGGAGGAGCTGCATTTAAGCTATCTAGCTATCTCAGGTTCTATCCAAAGGATGAGGGAATTAATTAAAGCCTTCGCTTTCAAAGGCTTGCTGAAGGAACTAAGGCAATGTAAGACAGGAGATATGATTAGCCTTTTCATCAAGAGTGTGGAAACTATATGAAGTGATTTGAAAACAGAAAAATGCTTTTGCTGTCAGTTGCAGTCACTTCTGGGAATTAAAGCTCTACTGGATAATTTGACAGCAAATTCAGCTTATGCCATGGGGGAATAAAAGTGCTGTTTAAAGCTGTATTACTGGAGATGATTTGGCAGTAGTGAAGTCGTACTATTGGAGTCATTTCTCCTAATAATGTTAGATGTGGTCGTCTGGAATAGGAATTAATACTGCAGGAAAGAAGTAGGAATAGTGGAACCTGCTTGTTGAAAGAATGATAAAAAGCTGTCCATGAGAGATGAGAAAAAATATCTAGCAGTGTTCTGTACTATGCTAGAGATAAGACTAGAGCCAGCCTTGTAAAAATAGCCATGTAGCTGATGCTGTTGAGACATAGATGTGGTTTCTGAAAGAGCTAAGGGGAACTACTGCAGTTCCAGTTTGGTGGGATTGCTTTTGTGGTTAAAACCCAGAGAAGCAATGGAGGAGAGTTTCTGGGTACTCTGACAAGCAATGGGACCACACCCTAAAAGAGGTTGTGGAAGAATCTTGGAATACAACACAATGGTTATCTGAGTGATTTCTTTTTTAAATTTTGCTTACGTAAACTTGAATGAAGGAGGTGTAACTAATGAATTCCTTATGCATCTGTGAGGTTGAATGGAAAACAACTGGGTCCAAAATGAAAGCAGTTATTTGGGTATGAAGTGCCAGGGAGGAGGTTGTGCCAGTGGTGTGCATTTCTTGAATAATTTAGGTAAGTTCAGCTGGGGAACAGGTAGGAACCCTTTTCTCCCCTTGTTGTGACAGCTGCTGTGTTGTGCCACTGAAATCCTGTGATCCATGGTGACCCAGGCTGCTGTGCAGCTTCCTTTTGTTGCTCAGCTGCAGGTGGCCCTGCAAAAGTTGAGTGTGTATTTACAGTTTGAGTGATAAAGCATTTTACACAAGTATTTTGTTTCTTATTTGCTGCTGAGAGGAAGAGAAAAAAATTGCTTCTGGTAGTAACGTGCTACATTGAGCAGCAAAGAGAGAAAGTATTTTAATGAAACGTTATTCTGAAAAGGGCAACATTAAAGTGCACTGTGTAGAGCATCTTCAAGCAAAGTAAAAATCACATGGAACAAGTGCATGTACTGGTAATGATTTAGCAATGGTGTTTTATTCTTTGGTATCATTAGCACAATGAAACTGGATAAACCTATGTTAGAAGTATTTCGGGACTTTGTTTAATCCTTAATTATACATCTGCATGCTTTTAATTTTGGGTATCTTTGTTATATAAAAGTTTCCTCTAGAATCTCTGTGCATAGTTGTAAAAATCAGCAGACATACTCGCCAGTCTTTATCTAAACTGCAGCATACACAATATAGGAGAGAGGCTGGGGAATGTATTGCAGCTTCTCTGAACTAACCCTGGATTTATTAACCCTCGGAGCAAGCAGCAGACCTTGTTTGTTTCACCTGGCCTTTGAGAGAAATAGGGAGATTTCAAAATGAATGTGGGTGTTAGTATTTAATTATGGGCAGCTGTTGAATAGATGAGGTGAGCTGATTAAACTCTGTTTGGTTTGCCATATTGAATAATTGGGAGTGCCTGCATAGCCAGTGTATGGAGAGCTCTATTACATATAAACCAAGAGGAAATAAGATTACAATGAATCACATTTACTTGCAGATCCACTTAAAAATATTCAGCAATGCAGCAGTGAAATTAGCAAGTAAATGAAAGTACCTGTATTAATGTCATGCTCATGTATGGTAAATTGATTCACTCTGTTGATCGAAGTAGGAGTGCAAAGAGTCTTCATGTGAAAGCTGCACAAAGAGTGAAGAGCAGAAGAACCCTGAAGAAGTTGGTAACTGCTCATTTAAGTGATATTTTTCTTAAGTTTCCAAACATTTTTGGATTTTTTCTTCACTGTAAACTTTTCTAAGATTAGAGAAGATCTCTCTCGTCCAAACTAAGGAAAAATGGATTTATGAAGGGAAAATTCAATTAAAAGTTCGAAGATATCATAGATAGAAACATTAAAAAAAAAACCTGTTGTTAATGTTGCACAAGGAATGTTATATGTTTTTCCCCTCAAACCTGCTGATTTTATCTGTTTGAGCATATCGGAGAGGAGGGGACAGATTTTACATGCATTTCTTTTTATGCGTAAAGAACTATGTATGCCCCCCAACTTCCCATTTCTCAGAGTTCAAAACAAAACTGATGCTGACATTTTTCTGTTTATTTAATATTGACTGCTTAGATGGAGAACAGTGCAAAGTCTGGATTTTAAAGCTAGAACAATCATGATTTTAAAGTTTTCAGTTCTACTTTAAAGGAATGCTTGAACTTGTAAATAAAGCAAACTTGTAAAAGAGAATTCCTAAAGTAATTTAAAGTATTTTGGAATAATTTGACACAATGAATGAGTACAAATGCCAAATATATTGCAGTAATTAAAGACAATTCACATTTGTGGTTTGGGCATAAATGTGTAAAAATTATACCCATCTATCTTGTTACATTTCCTTTTCCCTCCCTGAGGATTTCACTATGTACTTTATCTGTAATTGTTGCCAGTTTTCTATCAAGTTCCCACTGGGCTTCTGGTGCAAAAA
>JANHGO010000063.1:32184966-32196997 GCA_024606505.1 Aquila spilogaster | reverse complement strand
GGCCAGCACTGATGCTAGCCAGTGTGTCCCTAGCCCGCCGCCACCAATGGAGAAAATAATGGAAATTTTGTAAAGAGGAACAATTCTCATTGGAGAAGTAAGAGAAGATACGATTGAATCTAATGAAGCATTAAATACAGTGTTTGGCTCAACATTAGTGAGCAGGGTTATGGAGTGCATGTGATGGATCACCACCTCTGGATAGTATTCTTTTCTGTTCTGTATTTGTCCAAGGCCTAGAGGGTAATCAGTCAGATGTAGTTAATCATCTTTTAAATAAATTGGACATCTTTTCCTCACTGGCCTTAGAATAAATTATATATACAGTATATTTTTTATATTTGGTGTAACTATATTCATTTTTTGTTATCTATTCAATGGAAACAAATGAATGAAAGGAGAATATGAATTCTCTTCTCCCTCTAGTTTTGAGCTCTCTTATAATGTCCCTGCTGTGATAAGAGAAAGAGGAATTCAGTACTGAACAAATTTTCTCTCTAGGTTGTGACCTGAAAATTCATACAAGACAATGAAAGATGTTCAATATGTCTTTTTAGTATTTGAAAGATATTTTAGCCCAAGGCCTGGATTAATATTTTTCAGACATTAAAATTATTGCAAAACAGTTGTTTTATATGTTTGATAATAGATTAATTTTAATCTTAGCTTTTAAAAATGAATGTATTATATTAAAATTGGGTTTTTAAACCAACTTTCGGAAAACTTGATGGATACAAAGTAATCTTCAGTATAATGGAATTTTCTGAAAACAGTTGTGTGTTCTTTAAAGTTCACATATCAGTCCTTTTAGCAGTTTCATGTCTAAAATAATGAAGTTAAACTACAGTGCAGATTGCAATCAGTTGATAAAATTGTTTTTAATTAAAAACCACAAAATAAGTAAGGTATATTTGATTGTATTTTGGAGCTTTGAAAACAGGTGTAATAAAAATATAATAATAATCTTCATAATGCTAATTATATTTAGTGTAAACACTTTTGTAATAATTCGAAGCCAATTATACTTTTTTATTTCCTCACGGGTAACATAACACAGAGTAAGTATAAGCCTGCGAAAGGGATGACTTAACACACCTGTTGATGCACTTTGAGTGAAACATCTTTATCAAGTTAATACAAGAAGCAGTCATGCCCTACTTGAATTACTCATTTATAATGGCTGAGCAGCAGCCTGGATGTAGACTTTGAAATCCTGGGAAAATAAGATGCATGCATGCATTTAAATGTCTAAAGTCTTTGCTTTAGAGCAGCTGTAAAATGTTGAAGTGAGATGTCAGCTACTAGATGTTGTCTACATTTTCAGTCTGAAGGGAGATGTGATCATTTAATTGCTAACCAAGGTTAGTATTATTTTAATCATTTCATCCTCAGTTCAAGACTTTCTATTTTCAAGAGCTGTTTGAACATTTAGGACCTAAGAATCAGAATATTTATCTGCTTTTTGCACACTTTTAATGCACAGATTATTCCAACTTTATTTTAAGACCTTATTTGGTTTGTTATAATACATAGATTTTTCTCAAACTTTTATTGTGCTTGTAATGAGGGAGTAGTAATCCTATAGATTTGTAAAATATCAAAATAAAGCACATGTATGGGTAGCAATTTCAAAAATGCTACCTGTGAGCTCATTAAGGACATAAGAGTATAATAGCTGGTAAAAGCCATGTATTAAAAGGATGTCTGTCTCTTTGCACTGTTAGGATATTGCCTCTTGCACAATCTTTTGCAGATGACTGCATTGCCAGGTTCTTGTCTTCACAGCTTGATACCATGTTTCCTTTGAAAAGATAGACATGTAGGAAATAAACTGTTCAACTTTAATTTTTCTTCAAATGATTGCACAATACCAAAGAGTGTGCATCCCATTACACTTGAATCGGAGATTTTTGATAAGAAGTGCCAGATGCTGTGTCTCAAGTATCCTCACACTTCCCAAGTCAACAGTACAGAAGTAACCACTCTTCTTTTATTGCAGGAATTGTACAAGCTGCTGTGACACGAGGTAAGAAAGAGCAGGAACACCCACTTTTGCGTGTTGGAATATCTGTAAGGGCCGTGTGAACTTTGTCTTTGTGTTGCACTTTGGAGGCAGACAACAATGTCCATGTTCTATCTATCCAGCGATACTCATAATCATTCTACAGCAGTCGGTGAGACTGCAGGGGTGCTTGCTCAAGAACCATTCAGGAATTGGTCAAGTAGTTTTTTCCTCCTTATTTCTGTTACAAGTAGAATTAAAATTCCTCGTACTTCATTTAAGTCTGTTTCCTGGAACAGGACATCTCTAACATGCACCATACAAACTTGTTTTTTGCCCTGGAAAATCACTATCTCAAAATTGTGATGGAAGGAGGAGGTGTTTTCTACAAAATGGCAGCAAATTAAGCCACAAACTCAAGAGATCGTGCCTTCCTTCCTGTTAATGGGAGAACTGAGAGGCAAGAATAATTCACCTTAATGTGCAAGTGTGATGGTTAAAATCTTCACTAATATTTGTCCAAGGCAGCACTACTAGTGGTACTGGAGATACCTTTTGGAGATTATTCTTTGCACAGGAGTTAGCAGGGCTCATTGAAGGAGCTTTAAACTAGATTTGAAAGGGGAAAGGGATAAAATCAGACTTGCTAGAGATCAGCCTGGGGCCAGCACACCAGTGTTTGAGGGACAGTGTGCTAGCAAGGTCCTTTGGTGTGCTGTCTCAATGGAGGTAGGGGATGGAGATCCATGCAGCAGCAAAGACGCAAGGGTTATAGATATGTTAGAAACCACAGAAGCATGTGAGAATGGTCACATAGGAATTAGGGCTTCTCCTCCCCAAAATTAACCCTAATTGGTTAATAAGCCAACTGAAGTGCATCTACACCAGTGCACACAGCATGGGCAACAAACAGGAGGAGCTGGAAGCCATTGTGCAGAAGGAAAACTATGATATAGTTGCCATCAAGGAAATATGGTGGGATGAGTCGCACAACTGGAGTGCTGCAATGGATGACTATAAACTCTTCAGAAGGGATGCACAGGAAAGGAGAGGTGGCAGAGTAGCCCTGTATGTTAGGGAGTGTTTTAACTGTCTAGAGCTTGATGATGGTGATGAAAGAGTTGAGTGTTTATGGGTAAGAATCAGGGGGATGGCCAACAAGGCAGATATCGTGGTAGTAGTCTGTTATAGACCACCCAACCAGGATGAAGAGGCAGACGAAATGTTATATAAGCAGCTGGGAGAAGTCTCACAATCGCTAGCCCTTGTTCTCATGGGGGACTTCAACTTACCAGATGTCTGCTGGAAATACAATACAGTGGAAACAGTCTAGGAGGTTCCTGGAGTGTGCAGAAGATAACTTCCTGACACAGCTGGTGAGTGAGCCAACTAGGGAAGGGGCTCCACTGGACCTCTTGTTTGTGAACAGAGAAGCACTTGTGGGTGATGTGAATGGCTGGAGGCTGCCTTGGGCACAGCATTCGTGAAATGATAGTTTTCGATTTTTGGAGAATTGAGGAGGGAGGTTAACAGAACTGCTACCTTGGACTCCCGGAGGGCAGACTTTGGCCTGTTTAGGACTGGTTGACAGAGTCTCTTGGGAGGCAGTCCTGAAGGGCAAAGGAGTCCTGGAAGGCTGGACATTCTTCAGGAAGGAAATCTTAAAGGTGCAGGAGCAGGCTGTCCCCACTGGTGGGGAAGAAGACCGGCGTGGCTGAACAGCAAGCTTTGGCTGGAACTCAGGAAAAAAAGGAGAGTTTGTGACCTTTGGAAGAAGGGGCAGGCAACTCAGGAGGACTACACAGATGTCGTGAGGTTATGCGGGGAGAAAATTAGAAGGACCAAAGCCCACCTAGAACTTGATCTGGCTACTGCTGTAAAAGGCAAAAAAAATGTTTCTGTAAACACTTTAGCAGCACAAGGAGGGCTAAGGAGAATCTCCATCCTTTATTGGATGTGGGGGGAAACATAGTGACAAAGGATGAGGAAAAGGCCGAGGCTCCTAATGCCTTCTTTGCCTCAGTCTTTAACAGTAAGATCAGTTATTCTTTGGGTACCCAGCCCCCTGAGCTGGAAGACAGGGAGCTGAATGAAGCCCCCATAATCCAAGGGGAAATTGTTAGCGACCTGCTACACCACTTAGACACACACAAGTCTATGGGCCCGGATGGGATCCACCCAAGGGTGCTGAGGGAGCTGGCAGAAGTGCTCACCAAGCCACTTTCCATCATTTATCAGCAGTCTCGGCTAACCGGGGAGGTCCCAGTTGATTGGAAGTTAGCAAATGTGATGCCCATCTACAAGAAGAGCTGGAAGGAGGATCCGGGGAACTACAGGCCTGTCAGCCTGACCTCGGTGCTGGGGAAGGTTATGGAGCAGATCATATTGAGTGCCATCACGTGGCACGTACAGGACAAGCAGGCAATCAGGCCCAGTCAGCATGGGTTTATGAGAGGCAGGTCCTGCTTGACTAACCTGATCTTCTTCTATGACAAGTTGACCTGCTTAGTGGATGAGGGAAAGGCTGTGGATGTTGTCTACCAAGACTTTAGTAAAGCTTTTGACACTGTTTCCCACAGCATTCTCCTGGGGAAACGGGCTGCTCATAGCTTGGACAGGCATACTCTTCCCTGGGTGAAAAACTGGCTGGATGGCTGAGCCCAAAGAGTGGTGGTGAATGGAGTTAAATCTTGTTGGCGGCCAGTACAAGTGGTGTTCCTCAGGGCTCAGTATTTGCACCAGTTCTGTTTAGTATCTTTATCAATGATCTGGATGAGGGGATCGAGTGCACCCTCAGTAAGTTTGTGGATGACACCAAGTTGGGTGGGAGTGTTGATCTGCTTGAGGGTAGAAAGGATCTACAGAGGGATCTGGACAGGCTGGATTGATGGGCCGAGGCCAATTGTATGAGATACAACAAGGCCAAGTGCCAAGTCCTGCATTTCAGTCACAACCCCATGCAGCGCTGCAGGCTTGGGGAGGAGTGGCTGGAAAGCTGACTGGTGAAAAAGGACCTGGGAGTGTTGGTCGACAGCCAGCTGAGTATGAGCTGGTAGTGTGCCTAGGTGGCCAAGAAGGCCAACGGCATCCTGGCCTATATCAGAAATAGTGTGGCCAGCAGGACTGGGGAAGTGATTGTCCCCTTGTACTCAGCACTAGTGAGGCTGCACCTTGAATACTGTGTTCAGTTTTGGGCCCCTCACTACAGGAAAGACACTGAGCTGCCGGAGCATGTCCAAAGAGCAACGAAGCTGGTGAGGGGTCTAGAGAAGAAGTCTTATGATGAGCAGCTGAGGGAACTGGGTTTGTTTAGCCTGAAGAAAAGGAGGCTGAGGGGAGATCTTATCGCTCTCTACAACTACCTGAAAGGAGGTGGTAGCGAGGTGGCTGTGGGTCTCTTTTCCCAAGTAACAAGTGATAAGACAAGAGGAAATGGCCTCAAGTTGCAGCAAGGGAGGTTTAGATTGGATATTAGGAAAAATTTCTTCACTGAAATGGTTGTCAAGCATTGGAACAAGCTGCCCAGGGAAGTAGTTGAGTCACCATCCCTGGAGGTATTTAAAAGATGCGTAGATGTGGTGCTTAGGGACGTGGTTTAGTGGTGGACTTGGCAGTGCTAGGTTAGCAGTTGGACTTGATGATCTTAAAGGTCTTTTCCAACCTAAACGATTCTATGATTCTATATAGCCAGGGAGGACAGTATTTGTCTTACACTGTTGTGCAAAGTGGAGCATTTTGGAATGGTTTGCATTGTTCTTCTCCACTGAGGTACTCTATGGGCTGCTCCAAGACAATGTTGGAGGGATGTTTGCAAGAAGGATGCACTAACCCTTGTAGCTTTGACTGTGGCTTGGCTCTATTTGACGTTAGCTGCCACAGTTTGTCACCTCTTCTCAAATGGCAGGAGCTCAGCTAGCTCCAATAAATGGTTTCTGTATATTGAGGTGTGGATATACTCGAGCAAGTGACTCCAGAACATTTGCTTTTAAGAGCATAGAAATTAGTAATTAAGAAGTATAGTTATACAGAAGTAGCATGAGGTAATGCTAAAGGAACAAGATGTTTTTCATTCATTTTCTGTGAGGTCATCCCACAGTGGTGTTGCAAGTGAATGCTGTTATATTGGGAGCCACTATAACTCAGGATCAGTTACAGCAGCATTTTGGTCCTGACTTTGAGGAAAAAGCAACATCTGAGTTCCTGCCACACTTTCCGACATGGGGCAGGCAAAGTCCCACCACTTCTGTCTAATACAGATTCCTCTGTATGCTCCTTTTTCTTAATGTTCTTTCTAGGGGAGGTTATTGTCTCTTAGTATAGCAGCCAGCATGTAGGACTGCTGTCTGTGTGCTCCTGAGCCTTTGATCAAGCCTTTGTGGATAGTTGTTTTGGGGTTCACAGCTCACTGGGCCATGACTCCCAACAGCACTGGAACATAGAAGCCTTCCTACTGCTGCTGCTTCAGAGAAGTAGAACCAGTGTAACAAATAAAAAAATTAATTTTGACGAGGAAAAATGTGAAGCTAACCCAGCTTGCAGTCCTACTCCTTTTCTTTTTCCAGAGAATTTTATTTGTTTTCTCAAGAGAGATAAAGCCCTCTTCCTACCATTAATTTCTTAAACTGCAATGCCGGAATAAGAATTTGGAATGGCCAGAGTCGATTTCTTAATTACAGTTGAAAAAAGCGGGAATGCCTGATTACTTTTTACTAGACAGCTGTCATAATTTTCCTAAATATTTTCATGTTTAGCTGTACCTGTATATATACATGCATGTGTATAAGTGTAAGGAGAGAAAAAGATATCTATTCTCATTATATCTGTGAATAGACTGTTCTGAGTATTGTTGAGATTTGGGAGGAAAGCTTAGAAAAATGATGTTGTAATCCACAGTACATTGTTTGACCTACTCCTATAAATATATCAGAGCTACAACTTGAGAGAAAATATAAATCTTTTTAGCTCTAGATGCTCTTGTTTCCCAGAGGATTACAAGTGGAACAGGAGGACAGTTTCTTTAATTCCTTTATCCCTGATTCAGTCCCTTTGGAAAATCTCCAGTTGGTTCTTCATACCCCAGGAAGAATGCCAGCCAAACACTTGGTGGTTTTTGATGAATCCTACCTAATTCCTGTTAGTACCAGTCAGTGCAGTTGACATCTTTTAGGGAAATGCAGACAAACTCTCCTTATATATGGTGTGATAGAAAAGAGAGTAGTAGTTGATTGAGTTTTTGTAATATTCTCCAGTAGGTTTTCCTTCATAAGATAAGATAATAATAAAATATTTTATGACATAATAGTTTCTTCATAGTTATTTTAGGGATTTTTACATGACTCCACCTGGCCTTGGCCTGTCATGAATATATTACACCTGCAACACTTTTAAATGAAGTTTGCATGCCACATTATCTTATACATAATAGATGTTTTAGTTTATATAAACCTGTATTAATGCTATCAACATAATGTTAGAGAAAAATCAGTATTTTGAGCTTTGTATGGCTGCTTTACTAAATTTTTAGTGCGCTCTTATAAATTAAATTATCTTCTAAACAAACAGGCTGTACCTAATAAAGATACATGTCATCCCACTGGAAATCCTAGATGAAAGCTATTAAGTATGGCAGCTTGAAATATGTAAAAGGTGGTTAGCATCACTGGTTTTAGTGCAGGATTTTAATAACATTACACTTACTTAGAATGGTAAGTATGTCAGAGTGCCAATGCAAATAATATTCAGACTTTTCTAAGGCTTTTTAACATGTTTCTTCTGTGAAGTGCAGTTTAATATTTAGTTACTGATAGTGTCCATTATTATTGTTACGCTTTGGATCAAGGAAAAGATAAAATGGTCTGAATTACAAAGCATTCAATAGCTTGAATTTTCTGCCTAAGGAATAACAGAAAGTAGCAGACTGAAGTTCAGATTTATATGGTGAATAAGTTTGAGTAGTTTTCTGTGCCATTAGCGGAACAAATTAAACTTTTGCTGGTTGAGTGCATGTACCTAAACAGTGTAGTGTGGGAGGATTATCAGCCAGTTAGTCTTATTGGTTTATTGGCAGCAGAGCAGATTTAGACCAAATTTTCCCATGGCAGAGGTACTGTATCAGCGATCCCAGAAGTTTTCCTAAGAAATTTATGAAGTGGTATGGAAGTAAATTACTGAAGAGCCATCAAAGCAAGTATGTTATTAATTGACAATTCATTGACTTCATCCTTACTGCTAGTTAAAAGAAGAAAAAAAAGGATTAGGATTCAGCCTACACTTTGAAAGCTGCGTGAGGTCTTTTGTACGATATTTCAGTTAAGCTGTAATTAATTACCTTAATTAAACAAATATTAGTAAAAGAGTAAAAGCACACTTATTCTGATGGGTCTATAAAAATAGTCATAAGATCAATCTAAATAAGTAATGGAAAGTGTGAATCTGGGTCTGGTTAGGGCAGAGTGTAACACCAGTTATCTTTGATCTTCTGAGAAACTTAGTCCTTCCTCGAGCGAATCTCTCATTAGACCTCACTGACTGATTGCTGAAGAACTGCTGGGTCCTTACCCTTCAGGTTAAGGTCAAAAATATATTGCTCTTTATTATACTGGACCATTTCTTTGTGCCCAGGTTTAATGCTTTTAATTCAAGCAGCATTGCAACTTGCTTTCGCTGTTTATTATTTTACATATATTAAAAGAATGAGCTACTGATTACAGTAGAAAGAAGCTATCTTGTGTTAATTCCTTTTTCTTCTGTTAAATTACTGGTCCTAGCTAATTATTTAACTTCTCTGTGTATCAGTTCATCTGTAAAAATGTATGTTACCGTCCATGCAAAATGCTATGGGAATTACCATAAGATTATTTTCAGACTCCCACTTGGAAGGTATTACATGAAGCCTGGAATTTCATAGTAGTTAGAGTATTAGTGAGCATGCTGTAGGTTTTTTAAGGATCTAGGATTTGAGATAGGAATTTAATTCCTGCTAATATTATGTGAAAATAGAGGTCTCCTTAAGCACTAAAAAAAACCCCAAAGCTGTTTTTCCCAGATTAATCATGTATAATTTAAATTTATAGGGTTTTTTATGTCAGTCTTGATTAAGACACATAGATTTAATGAGAGGAATATTTTTCCTATTGCTAATAGTCCCTAAAGCCTACTACATGTAAAACACATGAACTCTCTCCCCTTCTGCCTTTTTCTGATGCCTGTGAACTTTTTCTGTTGCTCTGAATAGCTGATAAATTGTTTGCAAGGTAGGAGGGAGAATGCTTGACTTTGACTCGGAGTTGAATTTCTTGAGAAAATATCATTCTGAGCAATGTGTCCATAATGGGAGCTATTACAGAACAGTTTACTTCACTATCAGGTTTTTTGGCCAATTTACCCATGAAAGCAGTCTCCTAGAAATCTGCTTAATCAGTAATACTGTTTTGAAAATAAACATTGTGTAAGGATCTGTCCTTTTCTATTAACAGCTCCAAACATTCTAAATAAATCTAAGTAATTTTTTTTTCAGTCACCCATGATATACTTCCCTTCTTTGATATTGTCCGTTTTACCTACTTTGTTCATGGTACTTCAACTTTGATCTCGGCTAATTGCCATTAAATTCACACCGCTTACTGACTTGGCAAGCCAGAGCAAGTTAATGCTATTCATCATAAGGAGACCAGTTACTTTATTCTGTCCCCTCTAGGCATGTGCTTGTTTGTTTAACAGCAAAATTATTTGAGCAGTTTTACATATGCTGCTCATACATTTTCCATATGAAAATCAATAACACAGCAGAATTCTACAACTGAAGGGTTTTAAATGTGTTTATTGCTTAAAACATGGGTATATTTAAAGATATTTTTTCACACTGTTTCAAATGCTGCTTCTATCCCACAGTGAGATTTCACATCAGGTATTTGGAGCTTGTCCTTGGGTCAAAAAAGATTTTTGGTTTTTTGGTGGTTCTTCTCTTTTCAGGATAAAGATTGCTTTTGCCTGCTAAAGCTATTAAAATGCATTTAAATGAAACAAATGCAGGCTTTTTTCTAAGGTTATTCCCCACACACACACAAATGCCAGAGACTGTCCGATCGTGGGTGAAGAAAAGACAGAATCTCCCAAGTCAGTGTCTGTCCTGGGGCATGCCCGCTGTCCTTGCCCAGCTGACATTGTGGTAACCTCTGGGCACTGCATAATTTACCAGCATTAATGCTGACTGGGAGGAATTAGTTTATTAAATAAGTATATTAATTTTGAAATAAATATTTGAAAATATTGAAACCATATTTTAAATGTTAAACAGTTCTGATGAAGCAAGTATGTTGTGAAAAATCTAATATATATTAACTTAAGCTTTTTTTTCTCCAAAAGGAGGAGGAGTGTGTTCACTGGGAAATTGGATAGTGGTTATTTTTAACTCCCCAATCCAATAGTGCCCTTATGAAATATCTACTTAGCAATAACAGTTCCTTTTCCCAGAGGATGTAACAATAATGTTACACCTTGCCTCAAATGCACATGTAATGCGTTAATAATAAACTAAGAATAAACAAAAATCATGAAGTAGATTTTTATAATCTGTGTTGTTAAATTGACTCTTAATTTGAAACTGAGGAAAAATCAAACGTGTTTATCAACATTTTTACTAAATCCTCCTGAAGGCAGCTTGGGAGATAATAATAGTAGTTCACGCATTTGCCAGTGTTTGTTGAATCTGTCAGAACTTCTTTGACCTTAGTTAATAATAAATTTTCTGCATTGTGAGAAGAATCTTTTTGATATAATCATCTCTCTTTAGAAAAAAAGAAGGGGGAAGTACATTTGAAAAATCAGAACACGTTTTTGTTTGTAGAAAAATGTAGAAATACTGTTGTTCCCCCCTCCCCCCCCAACATTCAAATTGGATTTTCTGATTTTAATCAAAATTCTTTGTGGGTTTTGTTTGTTTGTTTGTTTGTTTGTTTTTTAACACATATCTTTTCTTTGGTGAGTTTTTTTGGTTTTGTTTTGGTGACTTACTGTTTATTTCCGCTTACTGGTACCATCTAGTGTTTTTTGATGTCTGCCTTAAGCCTGAAGAACTAATCTTACTGGAATATTCTTTGAATTTTAATCTGCCTAGACTTTTTAATGAATGTTTATATCACTGCATGGAACAGCTGAGCTGTATACTGCAAAGTGTTATAAATTTTGATAACTAAGATAAATTACCTTTAATTTTTCATGTCCAATATATGGAATGAATAAGAACGTGGAGAGGGAAAAAAAGATGTAACATCAGTATGATGGGGAAAATAAAGGATAAACCTGAACTTGCAGTAGGACCGAGCAAAAGCTATTGGACAATACTTCTCAAGAAGTACTGAAAAACTACATTAAGGTAAACTGCATCCAGACACAATGTTACCATTCTCATTACTTCGTTAAATGCTAGGGTTCAGTAATTAGTGCAGTTCTGTTGTTGCTCTTGTTTTTTCTGGATAGTAATAGGTCATAAGAATCAGTTTTAAAATAAATGCTTCATCGTGCCATATTTGTTCAAACAGTTTCACACTGCAACAGATTGCCTGTAAAGTGCATACAGTGAAAATCAAAGCAGAGCTTAGCTGGGTGCCAGAAGCACTGTAGCCAACTGTGGAAGTAGAAACCTCACCTGAACTGACTCACTCTCTTCCTTCTTACATCCCACGCTAATAAGAAAAAAATTATGCTCACAACAGTTCTGTCAGGTGGATGTGCTAGTGTTGTGGTTTAAGCCCAGCCGGTAACAAAGCACCACGCAGCCGCTCGCTCACTCCTCCCTCGCCCCAGCCACGGTGGGATGAGGAGAAAATATAAAGGCAGACTCGTGGGTCGAGATAAGGACAGGGAGGGATCACTCACCACTTATGGTCACAGGCAAAAGACAGGCTCAACTTGGGGAAGAAACGAAATCAATTTAATTTACTACAAGTCAAAGCAAAACAAGGATATTAGGAAGTAAAACCAAACCTTAGAACACCTTCCCCCCACCCCTCCCTCCTTCCCGGCTCAACC